>JAODKN010000134.1:4898049-4908338 GCA_026774425.1 Petrocephalus zakoni
AATTATTAAACAAACTACCTGGAAGAACTGAAACAAGGCCTGGATTTGGAATCGAGGGCCAGATTTGAAGAGCCCTGCTCTATTCCATTCACCCAGCTAGTACTGAGCAAGACCACCTTACGTTCATAGAACCAGCTGTGAGTAGAGTAGCCATTTTGCACACTGTTGTACTTGCAACTTTCCTGTTAGCTTTAACTAGTCTGGCTTTTCTCCTCTGACCCCTTGTGCTAGCAAGGTGTTTTCACCCACAGAAATGCTGCCGACTAGATGCTCTCTGTAAACTCTAGACACTGTAGTGTATGAAAATCCCAGGAGGGCATTTGGGATTTTGAAAATCCCAGGAGATTTGTGAGCCAGCAAGTATGACACACACCAGAATAAAAAAATCTCACACATGACATGTCATTGCTCATCTGGACAGTAAATGAACCTTCTGTCCGTGTTTGTGATTCTGCAAGTCTTCAGTTGATGTCACACTGGCTGTCTGCAGGAACATTGAGTTAATAAGCAGATGAGTTAACCTAATAAACTGCCCCTGAGGGTACATTAGATCTTTGTGTGGTGATTTGCTTGTAGTCATGCTACGGGACCCGACACTTACTTATGGTACCTTCTTAATTTCCTCCTCGGTATTCTGACGCTATATTTGCAAGCAATACATTGTCATGTCATTTTTGTTACCATAACTGTTGTACAGTCTGTAGTGATTGTTAAACCTGGGTTCAGGTCCAAGGTCACTCAACTCAGACGGCTCCATCCATCTGTCTTACTGGCTTTTCAGGTGCAACGCTACCCAAAAAGTCTAGAGCTGAACTAAAAATCGTGTATCAATATTGAATCTGATTACCCACCCCCCACACTAATGGCATGTTTGCCTGAATTGGAATTTCTTTGAGTTGTCAGTACTTGGTGCTAACAGGAGGGGGGGGGGGCAGTGAGTGGCTCAGCAGGCTCTCTCTGCCTGTGATCAGATCACCATTACAAGCCCCAGAGAATGCCACAACCAGCAATACATCACCATTCCTGAAAGCCAAATCATTTGCCCAGTCTTTAGAAAAGACTCACTGGAGACACTACTACTAGCTTGATTTGATCCCTAGTTAGGTAACCACTTAGTTACTTCTGTAGTACAGCCATGGATTTTGGATAAAACTGTTGCAATCCTGGATCCATTCTGAGGGTCAGTGTTACTTTGGTGCAAAAACTGCTTTCAGAACCATTTGAGACCCAGCTGGGGTCTCACTGCCAGCTGAGCTTCTCCACAAGGGACAGAACCAGATGTTGGTCCTGACTGCCACACACAATTGTGTCTTCCTTCTCAAACAGAGCCATTAGTTAGTTTACCAGAAACCGCGAGGGCTCAGCCGAACACAATGTTAAAAAGCAACCTGCAAGGTGGGAGGAGAGCTTACGCAACGAATAAGATGTTAGCTAAACCTTGAAGTACACTGAGCAATTAGAAACCTTTACTGCCAACAGCACAGATGCTCAATTACAAATAAGAAAATGTTACAACCCCTATAGACTCAAATCAATCATGGTCAAAAAAAAGCAGTGAGGTACAAGTGAGGTAACATCTGAGGAGGTGATGTTTAAATGAAGAAAGATAAAAATTCAGATGACATTTGTTTCAACAATTCTTTTTATGAAAGTGATTTATAAAACAAAATATTGGAAAACTACAAAATGTCCCTATAGTAAACTTTAAGTGATTTAATTTACAGTGAATTTTGAAGATCTTCATGCTTGTCATAGGAAGACAAGATATAATCATTCAAGCTGTTCTAAACACTGTTGTAAACACCAATATATTAATGAACAAGTTTTACCAAGACAAAGTTTATATTACTCAAAAAAAAAAAAGTCAGTGAATCAATGACATTAAGACAACTGCAATGTAGCCAGAAACCTGGCCAAAGTAGTAGTGTGCACTGTGAATCTTTTTTGTTAAAGTTCTTTTTTTGGTTTAATAAATTGGCGTGTTACAGCAATTTATACATAACATGCAACCATGGAACCAGATGCCCACGTATTTGTGTTTAACTGTGTGGACAAAAATTCCCGGAAGTCTTGAACGGAAAAAAGATGAATTACAAAGAAATGGTCATATCAAAACAAATACGTTAGTCGAAAGGCTGCATTATAAAAAACAAAACTCTGGGGAGGAAATAATATAAAAACTACTGACCTTAAGAGAGCATTGTGAACAGAAAACCTGACCAGAAAGTGTAATACCATCTACTGTGAAACAAACCAAGTATTGTCATTGCTGTCCTTAAAAACAAATTTAATAATACTCTTTAAAAGGGGGGGAGGGGGGATTTAACAGAAAAGATCCTTTTCCCGCCCGACCACTTACATTTTTACCCAACTGTTTCAAGCAAGAAGATCCTTAGGGGACATAAAATGCATTTTATTGTCCTTTCTCCTTTAGGTTCTTCACTGCCGCTGCGAGTCCAGAAAATGAGCATGAAAGCCGGCAGCTACACACCTCTGCATAACTACCAAACGAGACAGAAGTGATGGGGGGGGTGTGTGTGTAGGTGTGTGTGTACATGTCTGGGAGGTCAGTTCAGGGTTGAGTCCCGGCTGCAGCAGGAACCTGAGGCCCGAGGGCATTCGGAGAGGAGATGACAGGGGATCCCGCGATGTTCCCCAGCGGCTGGGACGCCACCATCGACGTGACGCCTGCAGGAGTGACACGGAGGTAAATAACCCTGCAGACACAAAGCACACAGGCGCGGCGTGGTGCGGCGCGATGTGACGTACCCGCCATCATGCTGGAGGAGCTGACCGGGGTGTTAGCAGCAGGAGCCCCGGCTGCTGATCCCATCCTCGCCTGATCTTTCATGATGGGGTCTGTCAGCGTGGGGAACACGGGGCAATCTGATCACTCACGGCACCCGCCACAGCCGAAAAGGCGGCGCGGCCACAGCAAATACAACTCGGCCAAACACCACTACACCGAGACTGGAAAATACACAGCACAGCGTGCTTCCACTGTGTAGCACAGGCATCTGAACTCTGTGTGGATTTCCTGACAGATAAAACTACAGTCACTGAGCCGCAGAGATTTATAAGCGACTATCATTCCGTAAACGGATATGTAAACATAACCAGCAGTACTATTTCGTCGTTGCCTCTCTTCCCTTTCCGATGGGTCCGTGGGTTTCATCATTCCAACTTTTTAAGTATACAGACGTTTTGTTTACAGACAGCGTTCTGACAAAGTTTCATCAGCAAACAAACTGAATTGAATAACTGACATCCACAACTGCATTCAACATCTGCTTAAACATCTTATTTTATCACACTAAATCTGGCGCACAGTTTTGCCCTGGTAAATGGCACTCCTCCAATGGCCTCCGGTGCACATAAACATTTACCTCAATAAATCATTGTAAACAAAACTTAACTACCATAAGATGATAAACGTAGAGAATGTTCATGCGACAAATAAAATCTGAGTCAATCAGCGCCACCTATTGATCATGATTAAGCTGAAAGCCCCACTGTGCAAGATGGGTTTCAGAGTGTCGGGCTCCTTCTAGAATTTCCTTCTATACTTAGATTGGTGCAGAAGCACCTCTGAACACAAGAAGCCAGGCTAAAAATACAGGAGTGCACAGTATTTAAGGGAAGGAAATAAAAATACAGAAACAGGTGCACCTGTGTCTGGAACATTAATGTGTGGAGCTGTGTGTTTCCAAGACTGGTACACTGAGCCCTTTACTCACAGTTAGGGACACTCTCAGAGGCTGGGTTAGAGTGACCGGGGTTAGGGACACTCTCAGAGGCTGGGTTAGAGTGACCGGGGTTAGGGACACTCACAGAGACTGGGTTAGAGCGACCAGGGTTAGGGACACTAACAGAGGCCAGATTAGGAACACTAACAGAGGTCTGGTTAGAGCGACCGGGGTTAGGGACACTCACAGAGGCCGGGTTAGAGCGACCAGGGTTAGGGACACTCACACAGGCTGGGTTACGGACACTCACAGAGGCCGGGTTAGAGCAACCGGGGTTACGGACACTCACAGAGGCCAGGTTAGAGTGACCGAGGTGAGGGACACTCACAGACTGCAAGTTACGGACACTCACAGAGGCCGGGTTAGAGCGACCGGGGTTAGGGACACGCACATAAGCCGGGTTAGGGTCACTCACAGAAGTATGGGTGCTCCATGGCCTCCCGGGCTGTGAGCCGGGCTTGGTGGTCATATCGCAGCAGTTTGTCCAGGAAGTCCAGGGCCTCAGTGCTGACCAGGTGCTGATTCTCACTGTGCACAAAGCGCTCCCACCTCTTCCGAGAGTGTCTGGCGAGAGTACAGGTGTGAGAG
Organism: Petrocephalus zakoni; assembly: GCA_026774425.1. NCBI lineage: Eukaryota > Metazoa > Chordata > Actinopteri > Osteoglossiformes > Mormyridae > Petrocephalus > Petrocephalus zakoni. The sequence goes on from JAODKN010000134.1 coordinate 4,902,384, forward strand.
TGTAAGAATAACAATCCATCAATAAGCAATTCATCAAATATTCCTGTCCTGTAACATTGAAAAGCATTAACAAGCATTTTAACTAGATTGCAGAGATACACACCTGCCCAAGATATCATTGAAACGTGGGTCTAGTTCAATGTTGTACTTGTCAATGTAGTCATACAAGTCTTCTGTACCCAGGACCTTAGCGATCCGCACAAGCTGTAAATATTAGTAATACAATGATGTTATCTATAAAGACATTTAATTGCTTAAACTTTGTATACACCAGGGATCCACAATTCCGGCCTTGGAGGCTGCCACACAGTTTGCAGATTTCTCTGCTCAAAAACACTACTAGACCTGCCAGTTAGCTGATTAAGATGTGTTAGAGTAGGGAAATCTGCAAGCTATGTTGCAGACTGGACCTCCAGGACCAGAACTGGGGGACCCGGGTATGCACTTTCCACAGACTCATGTTGTCCATGCAAAAAGTTTTTTAAAACCCTGTAACTAAGAATCATTCAGGAACTTTAAGGAGACCAGAAACTGTACTATTGGCAAAAGACAGCAGGTTTGTGTAGAAATAGCATCACTACATTCAAATGTGCACATGCCTGCCAACGTAAATGGCAGCTCAGACCTGGTCGTAGTTGTCATGTCCGTGGAAGAAGGGTTCTTTCCTGAAGATCATGCTGGCCAGCATACAGCCCAAACTCCACATGTCCAAACTATAGTCATACATCTGAAGAAGGTGACAACAATGAGAGCGACGAGGATGACAACGCTCGTTTTTATCAGTAACACAAGAGCAGCATCTCATGAGGCCCTACCTGATAGTCCACCAGCAGCTCGGGGCCCTTGAAGTACCGGGAAGCCACACGGACATTATACTCCTGGTTGGGGTGGTAGAACTCGGCCAGTCCCCAGTCTATGAGGCGAAGCTGCAGACACATCACTAGTTAGTCTGCCTGAGTAAGCATGGGCCAGCAGTCACATGGAGAGACGTTATACACACAAAAAAAATGCACATAACTGGCACATAGGTACTCAATTGCCGTATAAAGCGATACGTGCTGCAATTCCGCGCAACAGTGCAAATACTTGTGCATTTTAGTTATGACAAGAAATTACTGTCCATTTCAATCTGGTGGAATTCACATTTTTCATGGTATAATCATTAAATTGCACAAGAAACTAATGCTCGTATAGCTTCATACCACAAACGCGTGCACCCGTGGTTACACAGTAACAGTACATATGGTTAGCACATATAGTTCTGCATCATTTCCCCAGCAGGCATAACATCACATAGCAGATTAATAATAACAGCACTCTGCCAGAACCTTATCACAGGCACTACAGAGGAACCAACCGAAAAGCTCACAACAGAAGCAACAAGCAGCACGGGGGAGCACGTGCATTCCATACCTTTCTGTGCTCGTGGTCGATCATCACGTTGTGCGGCTTGACATCCCTGTGCATGATCCCCATACTGTGACAGTAATCCAAGGCCTAGACAGGACGGGAGAGAGAGGCGAGACTGAACCGTGTTGCGAGACGCAGGCAGCAACTACATATTAACCATAAGCAGACACCGAACATGCTAACTGCACAGCTGTGATGGGGAAGCACGCGGTGGGCTACACGCTCCTGCAGCCGAATGCACACAGCCACATACTAAGCATTAAAATGGCAACCGAAATACACGGTGTATAAAGGCACACAAAGGCCACAAGGCGTCTACCCTGACCTTAACTACGGCAGACGCTGCAATCGCAGGCCGGTCGCCTCACCTTTAAGATTTCATACATGTAAAAGCGAATGTCGTAGTCTGATAGCGTCTGGTACAGCTGCTGCAGGGAGAGCGGGACGAGAACATTTAGCACCAGGTCAGAGGTATAAGAGCAAGAACCAGCTTTTCCCAGCCAGTTTCCTCACCTTGAAATCTGTGTTGTTTACATGTTCAAAAACAAGCGCGGGCGTCCGTGACTGATGGACAGAAAGAAAAAGGAAAAAAAAACGTGACATTTTATTCTGAATTCTGAGCTTAATAGGATTAAGCTTAGAGTAATAAAAAGTAATTCAACTCACAACAGGATCTTTGACAATATCTAGAAGTGTGATCACATTGGGCCCGCCTCTTAGGTTTTCTAGAATCTTAATTTCTCTTTTGATCTTCTTCTTCTTTACTGGCTGTACACAAGCATTTCATTTGTTTGGTGAGGAAAGCACAAGATTAATGATTTGCATAGATAGAGCCCAGCTAAATACAGCCACAAATGCAATGTCGCCATTTTAAGAGCGTTCCTGCAAGACTGAAGAATGAATGGAAAAAAAATACCTTCAGTATTTTGACAACAACTTTTTCATTGTTCGTGATGTTTATGGCTTCGAAGACCTCACTGTACTTCCCTCTGCCCAGCTTTCTCACCAGCTGATAATCATCTTGGTTTCTGAGGAACAAAAATATTCTGGATAAAGCTGACACACCGGCAAATGCACGGGGGACAACACGCACGAAACAGAAATGGTGAAAGCAGCAGGAGCTCAGTACAAACCACGAACACGCCAACAAGTTTAGGAGGCAAGAAAAACATGGAGCATTACTTGGAAAATCAATCTCAAAACGACTGAATATTAATTTGGAATGATCAGAGGACATTCAGCGCAACTTTTCTCTACAGTGTTGTGAAGATAAACAGCAGAACTTTAACACAGTGTACCATGTCACACTATACAAAATGAAACACATTCCTCTCAAAATAGACAATCACCCACACATAACTGCTCAGCAGTGACAGCCACATTTGGTTTATACACAGGAGTTTTTATCTGAGCATGCATACACAGCAAACAGTTTCACACTTAAGGGATTAAGGCAGCGGGACCTTTGCTGAAGACTTTTGTGTTGAGTACCATGCAAGTGCAACATCAAAACCACCCTCCGGCCATCTGGTAAGTCAGACCCCAGTGATGCTCAGTAATAAGCAAGCTCAGGTACCACATCACCACCTCAGCAGGTGGTGCCCTCTCAAAACACTATCATTAATAAAAATAGTCAATCAAAAAGAAAAAAGACAGGATAAAAACCATATGAATGTGATAAAGGCTTTAAGCAGAAACCCTAATTCCTAAAAAGAACACTCCTTAATTCAAGCATTCCTAGGCACGTCTTAAGGTACAATATCAGTATTTTGAATAAACCAGCTTTATCTAATAGTAATAAAAATCGTGAAAACCACTAAATACATACCATGTCAGTGCATGCAGAGCACACTCAGCAAATGCATCCCCTTGACTTCAATTCCAGTTCCAAACTAATTGTATGGACAAACTAAACTTAATCAGCCATGGTTTCACTCAGATTAATTTAGCAGATGCATTCATCCAAAGCAACATCCAAGACCAGACACAAAAGCAGAGTCAGACATCATCTCTGGAACAATTTTGGTTAAGAACCTTGCTAAAGGCCCTAAAGGCTGATATATACTTCTGTATGAAATGTAACTACAGGTGTCAGGCTACGATGTAGGCTATGGCATAGGGTACGTGACTATAAAGCTAAGGACGGCATAGATTCTGTGCAGAGGTATAAATCAGCCTTACCACTCTGCCAGCTATGCGATTTGAACCAGCAACAGTTCCCGAGCACAATGTAGGAGAAAGTGTATGGAATGCCATCAGGGTATACACCTTGAGACAAAATACGTCTCCACGTGGCATTTTTTTACTCTATAGACATCACAAAATGCCTGTGGCATAAATCTGTGCATTTAAAAAAACCCATAAAGACTTGCATTTTATGTTAAAAAGAAACTGTAGAGATGTAGTATTTTATTGAATTATTTTTGACATGTCGTTGTTTGCATGGAGGAACGTAAATTAAAATGAGGCACAGACAAAAAATATATATTTTTTATATAAGGAAAGCAAATCACATACTAATTTTGGTGCTATAGCATTTAAAACAATTGTCGGTAACTTTAACTTTATTTATTTATAACAGTAGTGTTTGCTATATTCCATCGGCAGTTGGCACAAAGATACAAGATACACGTTTTTTTGCTTTGCTGCCGCTTTAAAAAGTTCTCAGAGTGCCGCATTCAGAGCGGCCTTGTCCCTGCCCACTCCATGATGTCAGAGATGTCTTGCGTTGGCTAGCGTTGCGTTCAGGGCGGCAAGAGCGACGGCTGGCGTCTTTGACGCTCGCAATGTGAACGTAGCATTAGGCAGGCTTCCCTATCCTAAGGGGGCTGCCTCTGGCTTCTGAGCACAGGAGCCACCAGTGGTCAAGTTGTAAAAATATTTAAAGGGGGCATGATGGAGTCAGACCTTTGAAGGGATGCTTGTCGTCATTCTCTCCCACAAGAGGGACAGCATCCATATGCATCCCATTTCAACTCAAGCCCCTGACTGCACACCGTAGAGATGGGTGGACTCTGATGATGCTGCTCTGAGACTCACCCCCACTCGACAACGTGCGACTCGTAGTCCCAGTACTCCCGAGGCCTCTGCGTGTTGACGTCAGGGTAAACTCTAGATCGGCTTGGAACCGGGCCGGACATATTCTGGACGAGGAGGTGACGGCGCTGTTCTCTGTATCACCTGTAAGAAAAGCGAGTGGGAGTTGAAGCTCATGGCCTACAATTTAAATTCAACATGGTTGCAACAGAAAATGAAGTAGCAAGTTCCTCTCTCCACAAAGCCATTCAATAAGAGTATTTTTCTGCTTCCTAAGAAAACAACTAGACTAAGAGACACACCTGAATGTATGACTATCCCAGTCGTGTTTTGAACCCCAGCACCGAAACAGAGCGTGCTCTGTAAAGCGAGTTGGCCTGCTCTCACAAGCCCTCCAGTCACGAGGACAGCTAATGAAAGCGACAGCACAGCTATGACAAATCTCACCGCGGACAAAACAAGCGGCAACAGGGCACCTTTATCCCATGCCCCACAATCCACCTGCCACTTTTGATTCCTGGACTTTCTAATTGCTTGCAATTCATCTTATTTGCCGGAATATGCATTCTTATATTCTACACATAAAGATAAAGACGGTAACATGAATAGGGAACTGGCTTTATTTGTCTTAAATCAGCTTGAGAAGGATTTGAAACAACTACATTGCCGTATTGTTCCCAATGCACAGGTGGGCTTTTCAAAGGGTCATACATTAGACAGAACATATGGTGGTCTTTGGGTGGGTGGGTGGAAATCACATTTACCCAACACTTACATACAAGCGAGAACCAGAAACCCAAGTCTGACAGTGTCCCTGCAGCAAATGGGGTTAAGGGCCCTGCTCAAGGGTCCTATGGTCACATCACTATCAGCCATGGGATCTGAACAGAATACTTTTTGACCGAACGCAAAGAGAAACTCAGCCTCAACAATTAGTGACTGATAATGTTTTATCTATGTATATCTTAACCAGATCACTTTAAAAGCTATTCGGCAGATAGTGGCAGCCTGTCTAAACTGATCAGGAGATTATAATCATACTTAGGTTCTCTCAGGTGCTCTCCGTGCGTTAAGTTATAATGAAGGCACTTCCTTACTAATTCAGCAGCAGGACAGGTCTGCGCTGGCCAGCAACACCGCCGTGTTCGACTCATACTATACCGTATACTATACTATATACTTTACCATACCATACACTATACCATATACTATACCACACCATATACTATACCACTGGCATGGCAAGCTAACTAATTTAACTTGTTGCACTAGCAAGGTGCCTAGGTAGTCCTGCAATAAATGAGCCTAGTTGCTAGCGGTAGCAGGAGAAACACTGTCCGTCTGAAGATAAATGGTTCGCTTAGCTGTAACTAGAGAGCTAACAAGTTACCCCCGCGGAATACCTGGGGGAGCCCGGCCGGCTAAAGCACGCTACCCCCGCGGAGTACCTGGGGGAGGCCGGCCGGCTAATGCACGCTACCCCCGCGGAGTACCTGGGGGAGCCCGGCC
>JAODKN010000134.1:4910989-4931476 GCA_026774425.1 Petrocephalus zakoni
GGTATCCATGTCCCTTGTGAAGCCTCTGCATTTCACAGTAAGTTCATTGTCCACTGTAAAAAAATCAAATAAAACACAACCAGAATTGACGTAACAATGGCTCAGCCCAAAAGCAGAGCCACGCCCCCTGGAGGAACACATGAATTAGACTCCAGCAGCAGTATACATTGTGGCCTAAACACATTCAGGAGTTTCTCTCTCATCATATGCCTGTTGTGTGCCAGATGAAGTCACTGTCACGGTCTTGAATGAGTGGTGGTGCTGTGGCGTAAGACAGCCCCCTGCTGACCAAGCAGAGAAGCTGCTGAGTGAGATGGGGAGCAAATGGGTGCCTACTGCCTGCCTCCTGGTCAACGGGTTGGCAGACCGTGGGGAAAATCTCCATCATCTGGCGGCAGGTTTTTAAAGGAGCGCAGGAATGTCCATGTGCTTCCTTGTACCACTCGTTACGAGATCACATGGAAGAAATGTCACAGTGAGTCAGCTCGCATTAGTCGCTGAAATCACGGAGGACCGCAGCGCGGTTGGAATGTTGGCAGCCGGGCCTTCCTGTCCCGCGTGCCTGCCAAAGGCCTGATGCTGAGGCTGGCTGGGGCCCTCTGGGGGGAGTGAAAGTCACTGCTTGGTGGTGTTGGTGGTCACTAGGGGGCACTCTTCTCTCTGTAGCATATAAAATGCGGTGCGCTTTCGGTGAGGTGAGAGATGTTGTGCTTCTGAGATTTTGTGTGAGATGTCAAAGCTGGACACTGCTGCCCATTCGGGCTTTATGAGGAAAGCCAGGGAAATGTTATAATCCAACATCATAACTCACCTGTCTCATGTGCAGCAGTGTGAGTAATGCCTGCTGGGTGAGTTTAATATTCTTCTGTAATTGTCGAGTTAAAATCAGATTATAAAGCAGCAGAGTGAACAAAAGCAAAGCGACGACCAGTAAGATAATGCGAAACCCAGCGTAAGCATTTCGGCAGCGTCCCGCTGAGCTGGCCAATCACAACAGTGTGTCGCAAGCATAAGCCAATAGCGTTCTTCAAGGATGCTGAAGGGTTCATATAATCAACCTTGCAAAATATATAGTGACTTCTGTCTTCCTAGGCAAAAGCTGCTTTTTTATCGTGTAATAAAGCAAAACAGGAGAACAGATTGCACACACATCATAAATAAGGATGGCTAGGCAAGGTTTATGGTAAACTAGGAATGGTATGCTTCCAGTGCCATAATATTCTGGAAGTAATCAGTAAGCCTGAAATCTCTGTCTGGAATCAGCAGGACACATTGTTCTCCTGCAGCTTTTTAATCCATTTCAAACTGCCTTCCTTCTGGATTCTTCTGAATGAAGCTTTGGGCCCATTATGTAGCGCTCCAGCGCTGGGGTTATGTTCCCACAGGGAGGCCTCCATGCAGCAGCCACGCTCTGATTGCACGGCCGCCATGCGTGGGAGGGGGGGGGGGTGCCTCCCCAGCCCCAGAGCAGACGAGCCGTGCTTCCGTCCCGGCCACTTCCACTCTGACGCACGTGTTTGGCATGAGCGGGGAGGGTGTCTAAGGTCTGCGAGTGAGGAGGCGTGAAGGTGCACGTGGAAATGTGCGCTTCGCACTAGTGTGCTGCGCATGAGTACCTCTCAGCCGTCGGTGGGCTCGGACGCAAACCCTAATCAGTGCTGCCTGGCAGCTTTTCTCCCGCCGCGATCCGTAACTTAGCAGCTGCACAGACTCATGGGTCGGCGGGGGCTGGCGTTCTCCTCATCGGTGCATCGAAAGATGGCGTACGCCGTTCTTCATTAAGGCGTACGCAAGGCCTTCTACTGGAAACTTTTAAAGAACAGGGCAAGCGATGGATGGCAGTTTGCCGCTTTCCCATCTCGGCTTTTCCGTCAGCTCATCAGTCTGACAGCTCTGCGTCTCGAGCTAATCCAGCGCCTCTCTGCAACCCCACACTTCATTTTTCCTGGTGATAGTGGTCAGATGGGAGGCGGGGTATGCGACCAGACCTCACTCAAAGTCCAACAGAACTTGTTTTCCAACTTCATTTACTACGTGTGCTGTGTTTGGCTGATTTAATCTCGGTTGCCTTTTTCCCCCCCAAATACTGTCTCTGTTACAATAGTAATGTTTTTATGGTCCTAGACTGTCTTATAATGAAATAGGTTCCTGCAGTGCAGAGAATTAGAATGTAACATCAACATAAATTAAACATTTATTTATATGCTAGGAATGTTATCAAAATGTCAAAATATGTGTAATAGATGATTATATATAGCCAAAAATAATACAAATGTCCCTATGTTTCAGTGCTGGCTAATCCTGCTGGGGATAATCTTAATAACTTTATAGCTGTTATAATCTGTGCAAATACATTTTTTATAAATTATTGCACTTAGAAACAGAGGTGACTTAAGTAGCCGGGTTTATTATTACTGACCTCATTGCCCTTCATTCTTCCCCTTTGCTGGCTGCTTGTTTTTAATATGCAAACCATCCATCAGTCCACTTATGCAGGCTACTTGTCCAATCAGTGTGACAGTGCAACAATGCTTTGAACAGACACGGGTGCACACGAGCCAGGTTTGGAAATGCCAAACTGTTTAAATTGGCTATTGTTGTGGTTCATTGATTGCATGCAAGCTGTCATGGGGGCACTGGATGTTAAAACTGGCACTCCCACAGTGGCAGGATGATTTAACCCCCATTGCCCTAGGGCCTGTATGCCTCTATTTTCTCAAAAACATATGTTTCATAACACTTCTGCTAAATACATTCAGTTGTTGACTGATTTGATCAGATGGAAAAAAAATTAATAAAAAAAAACATTTAATGGTAATGTAGAATATAGAGAATATCAGTATTTGGGGGGGGGGGGGGGGCTGGGTCACCAGTCAGTCACATGGGGGTTGGGTGTATGTTGATCCACATGTCTGAGAGCGTCAGCATCTTGTCACCATGGGACCTGCATGTCATTTGTAATGAGAACATTGGGAGGCAAAGAAGGTGACTATGAGTCCACTGTCCAGCTCAGTCTGCACTAATATATAGTGTTTTCTCAGGTGTACGTCCTCAAAGTATCTTCCTCCACCCAACCGCCATCCAATATTCATTAATTTAGTCACTTTTGTACCAAAATACTTGCAAGTAAAATACTCTGCAGGAAGATGTGTAAGACTGAGAAATATTGTTGGAAATCACAATTAAAATATGCAACAGGTGGCTACCTTCATGGGAAATGAGTGTAACGGAGCCCCGTCTCTGCATCTGGAAGATGTGTGCCTCTTTATGGCACATTGAGCATAAGAGCTTTTGAGACAGTCGATTGGCTGTGCATGCAATGGGTCATGGCTAAGATTTCTGGGAAAAGTGGAAACTTTCAATTGGATCTATGGAGAAAACAGTGATATTTCAATGCTTATTTTCCCATAAATGTTTTGGGTTTGGCATTCTACAGTTTGAGTCGCTTCTGCCAAGGTTTCCTCCCACATAGAGGTAGCTTAGATCCATGATGGTCAAGTACTTATCTACTAGTGTTTTCTGATGTTACGGATCCAGTGGAATTAGGTCATGCTCTAAAGAGAGGGATTTCTTTGTGAGATTTGGCGGACACTAACTAACCAGGTAGGTGGGGTTGGTTCTGGATGCTATAAGCACTGTGGCGGGGATAAGGATGCTGTCCAGCATTCAGTAAATTGTGGACAATACCGCTCACCTGCTTCACAGTGCTGCGGTTGGACAGAAGAGCAGATTCAAGCAAAGATTGCTCATCATCAAAGGCTCCACTGAGAGCCTCAGGAAGTCATTCCTTCCGACAGCCGTCAGACTGTGAATCCCTCAGTGCACATGTGCAATAATACCGACTCGGTTTTCTTTATTTATGCAATATTTACTATACTTGTTATATTCACACACGTATTACGATCTCTATATTTCAGACTTATTTTTATATATAAAATACATGGTTGTATGTATACCGTGTTGTGGCTGATTTTGTCTGATCACGTAGTTGTGTGCCGTGCAGCAATCACGAGCAATTTCCTCTGGGATAAAAAAATATGAGTCTATATCTTAATAGAAGTGCTCTGTTTCACTCACTGATTTTTTTCTTATTTGCATTTTAAGTAAGTAGCAGAAACTGAGAATCAAAGAACCTGGAGTAGTGATATTGCAAATTGTTCTTGCACGCACATCATTCTTGGCCAGATTATTAAGAGGTTAGGATAAGTGAACTTTTTTACGGTCACTAAACCAAGTTGCCCTGTGTTTGCCCCATGCTTTATCGCCATCCTGAATGACCAGTTACATCCTCCCAACTGCTGGACTTACTAGAAGTTTCCATTAGTAGAGTAACACATAAGGAACACTGAAGGTTCAGCCACTGTATGCATTACTGGAGAGCATTGAGATGTGGAGGAACCCAGCTGTCAAAGCCACTTGACAGAGCGGAAACTGTATTACCAGGCAGGGTGCAGGTTTGGGGGCCCTTAGTGTAGCTACTTTGCCCCACACAAATTTATGATTTGATTGGTGGCAAACACCACCATTGTTTTCAAGGCCTCCATACATCCTGGAGGAATCTGGCAAAGGGCGGGGGCAACACCTATGATCGAACGTCCTTTGACTGCTGCCCCGCTCGGGAGGCCCCGGTCATTAATAGTGAAATCCTGCAGGGAATCTGTGGAGATGAGCTTATGGAAACATGAGAGCCGCTGTCCAAGAGTGACCCCAAAGACACTCGAGCAACCCTGAGCAAACGGAGCAGTAACAACAGGCCAGTGCATCATTTTCTTGCCAAATATACTGTGCTGTTATCCTGGCATGAGCTCTGTCTTCTGGGGCTTTATAGTGTTTTTTTTTCCTATGTTCAGTGTGGCTGCTGTAATGAATAGAAATGAAATTCCTAGGTTCTTTCTAAGTTTCTGGATGTAGTATGCAAAAATGCCTTTGGGGGGCAGTGTTCATTTATCTGAAAACCAGTTTAATCGAGAGCGGTAACCAGCAAGAAAGGAATTCTGGACCAGTAAGTTCCTATTTATGTGAAAATGTGACCAACATATAGAAACAGACTGGTTTTCATTAGACTGACCAGATCATCCATGTCATCCAGGACACTTTGAGCTACTTCAGGTTTTACAAACTTTAAACCGGAAAGGCTCCTTTGCTTGGCTAAATAGTTCAGTTCTTTTTGCGCTTTGACTGGTTTGTTTCCTTGATTGAAAGACTCATCCAGCTGTTTCACATTAATATTAGTAATACGTGCATGATTATAAGAGACTGACCAATCAGCATGCAGCAAGAACTCAACACTTAAATGAAATCCAGGTCCTTTTAATTAAAATGGTCGTATACAAATCCTGTATGCTCGCCCTATTTCCATAGTTTTCAACTTCAGCACTTGTATCAAAATAGTAATAAATTTGCACAAACACATAGGAATTCTTTAGCTTTAAGATTTTTCAAACATTTTTACACTTTAACGTTAGCGTCTGCTTGATGCTTAATCTGTTAAATCTTAATTGTTAGCATGTCTTTGTGTTATTTTTTGTCAATGGTTTCTTTTCATCATTGTTTATTTGTCTTGTTATATTTGTGTTTTAGATTGCGTCTTACAGGTCTTACGTCTTATTTATTTTATGAAATAGCAATTGGGTCTGATAAAATGTACAGCACTTTGGATTAACCATTGTCACGTTTAAATTTGCTATATAAATAGATTTGACTTGTATTGTCTTGCTCTTCCATGCTTGGTTGGTAGACAGGGTCAGCTATTTCTCCCCAGTGCTCCTGGAGAGGTTTTAGGGGTCTGTCCTCATAAGGCCCACGGCGATATGATGAGTCTGCCAGCCGTAGGATTCAAACCCATAACCTTCTGGCCACAGACACCTAACCCACAGAGGCACACCCTCATACTCATGGCAGCATTACACTGATCTGGTCAGTCTGCAGCACTGTTTCTGTTATGCTGCTGCAGGTTGGACCCAGAAACCCCAGATGACCTGGCGGCTGGAGCTGGCAGTATTTTCCCAGAACTGTGCAAATTTCTTCCCCAGATCTGGTGTCCATGGACACACTTGCTCAGGTCGTTCTGTGATCCAGTATCATTCCCTTTACAGCAGTAGATGCGTAAGACATCTTTTCTTGTTTCGGTCATGTGACATTTTTCTTTTTCATCTATACTTGAAAATATTTGCATGTATTTTTTTTCTTAACTGAGAAACTAGAAGTCTAACATAATGTAATCTGAATCAATAATATTTATTATTTACAAAAGTGAAAATATGATGGATAAGTATCTAAACAGACCTGTGCCCGGCCCTGTGTCCTGTGCTGCCTGGGACAGGCTCCAGGCCCCCTGGAAGCCTGACCAGGGGAAGATGGATGGATACCAGGCAGTTTCCCTCCTGGTCAGTCTGTCAAGACTCTGCTAGGTGGCATCTATCACAAAAGCACATATATTCTGGTTTTGCCGTTACTATTTACATCACTGTTCCCTTCCTTTAGTCGGCATCTATCACAAAAGCACATATATTTTGGTTTTGCCGTTACTATTTACATCACAGTTCCCTTCCTTTAGTCTTCCAGCTAATCATTGCTTCTTTTTCTTATTCTCCTGAAAAGGTGGTAGCAAATGACTGCAAATCAGACCATCTGTTTATCTTCCAAACCGAGGTTTTAACAGGAGTCAGGACGTTTCATAATCCCTTATTGGAAAACTGCTCAAACTCAATAAAAACGGCAGCGATCTGGAAGCCGGCCTCTGAGATTTTTTTGCATAATCCCCATGTTAAATGCTCTAATTGGGATCTCTCCAGGTGTTATAGCTGATGTGCTCCAGATGGGGATGTGCTGGGTCCCACTTTTCCAGCGCTCACCGAGGGCAATAAAAAAGGAGCTTTCCTCCGTTTCCGCAGATGCTCTCGTGCCCAGACTCTCAGGGGGAGACGGGAGCGAGTGAGACCGCAATCAGACCACGAGGCTATACTGTTTTTATTAAAGGCTGAGCCTGACGGCGAGTGGATGCCCCCCCCCCCCTTTTAAGCCTCGACATTAAAACCGAAGCCCAATCATCAGAATGGACAGGCCTCTCGGCTGCTGGTCCTCCGGGGAGCTCCCTCCTTCTCCTCCTTTTCATCTGCCGACTGCGTGCCTCCACCGCTGCGCTGGGCTGCGAGGACGAGGCCCCCGGGGGGGGCTCTTTCAGTGATCAGAACTCGTTAGCTCATGCTTTTTATGTCAAGGAATCTATGGGAGCTATGATGGTTTTCAGGCTCCTCAGGTGCAAAGGAGCCGTGTTATTTTCTTAGGTCCAGTAAAATAAAGTCTAAAATAAAGTAAAATAAAGAATGATCATTTCTGAGGAGTTTTACGAGCGGAGTCTGTGGAACTGTTTAAGTGCACTTAGGTGCAGGCGGGTGGCTCTGTCACCTTCCCTATCGCCATCTTTCACCTCTCTTTGCCCGATGTTCCTCTTGGGAAATTTGGGGTTTGCTGGGAGGCAGCATTCACTCATTCCAGAAGGTGTCACTGTAAGCAGAACATAAAGTGATGTCAATTAAAGGGACCAGTAACTCCAGAGTCTAATTTATTATTATGTTTTTTTAATCGGTACCTACTCAGTGAACGATCAGTTACAGGCCGAGGCGTAGAACTCAGGAAGGGCAGAGGGGCAGAAGACCAAGGTTAAGATGCATAACGTAGAAATAGCCCTCATGAGCAAACAATAGCTCACACTCAGGAGGTGGGCAGACACGTTTGAATAGCCATGGTACAGGTGTGTCCAGTAATTAGTTCAGCTAATTAACTTGTGAAGTGCAATAGACTTCAAATGTACTTTTTCATACTTATTGTGCTAGTAGTGTTTTTATTTTTAATAAAGTACATATCATTTTCTGGCAAATGTCATGGCTGATGTAAAAGGTAACATGAATTGAAGTTCCCTGAAAAGTTGTTTGTCAAACTCTTCAGCTCACCAGTGTCCTACCTTCCCTTTACCACTAGCCAGGAATAAAAGATAATGTGGTGAGGAGAACATGGACCTGAGTACGTGGAGAGTAGGAGGACATGGGGAATACAGCATGCAAAAAAGGACATGGAGAAGAGGAAATGGTCAAGAGAACATGGATAGGAGTACATGGTCACGAGAGCATGATGAGGAGAACATGGAGAAGAGAACATGGCGAAGAGTACATGGAGAGCAGGAGATGGCCAAGAGGACATGGTGAGCTGGACATGGTGAACAGGACATGGCGAGGTGGACATGGTGAGTAGAACATGGTGAGCAGGACATGGAGAGCAGGACATGGTGAGCTGGACATGGTGAGCTGGACGTGGTGAGGTGGACATAGTGAGCAGGACATGGTGAGGTGGACATAGTGAGCAGGACATGGTGAGGTGGACATAGTGAGCAGGACATGGAGAGCCCCATACTTGTTTGCCCATGGGCAGTACATGCTGTTCTGGCTTTGTGTGCAAAATGAAGGATGTTTCATCCACCCGCTGCAGTCGTGCTTTTATTGTGTGGCTTAGATAACTTTTTATTTAGTTTTAAGAACTTGCATTTCATGTTTTATTGCTTTCTTGTTTTGATTGATTGTTCACAGTCATCCTGAATAGGACAAGCGGTTACAGAAAATAGATGGATGGATGTTCACAGTCATTTGCTCATAAAAACCAGATTAATGCCAAATTTATCCTGGTGTATTTTTTTCTTCGCACATCTGTGTATATTTTAAAATAATCAGTCCTTACTTTTCATTGATATAGCAGTGGATTTAGTATCACAGCGGGAAAGCAATTTGGATAAATACTTAAGATGTACTTTAATGCCTGTGACAGAAGCCTAGTTCTACTGCTTTCAGATCATCAGTATTTTGTAAAAATGCTAAGTGGATGAACATGATTCACCTACCATTTCTTTTGTAAAAACAGAGACTCCAGGCCAGCCGATCCGCGGTCTGGGATGCATTTTTTTCTGCCTAGACATTAATGTATACCAAGGCCGCATTTCGGTCCTGGAGGAGAAGCGGGGGTGCAGAGAATGCGATACCGGCGAGATGAGCGAGGCGGATGCGTCTCCCGCCAGCTCCACTCTCCCCCGCAGAGCGCCAAAGCGCCATCGCTGCCGAATTCCTTCCCGATGGCCTCAGCACCTGCTCCCAGAAGTCCCTCTCTGCCCGGGATGCTGCGGGACGGGGAGGCCTGATGCAGTGCACATAGGCCGCCGGCGCACATTCAGGACTTTTGATCAATTTTCTTTCTTCTGTAACCATGTATTTAAAAAGTAATATGGAAAAGTAAAGTGGGTGACTTCTGCAGACGTCTGCTTTGTGTGCTGGGGCTGTGCACCATATTCCCTGCTACCACTGCCACAGACTAAGGGCTAAAGATGACTTTCAGGACCCCTTTAAAATGTTATTACTGCTTAAATTGTACTTCGTCTAGAGATGTTTGTGGTAGAAAGGTTTATACTTGAAACTTCCCTTGAACCTTTGAAAATTCCTTAGAAAAATACAGCATCATAGGACTCCTCCTGCTGGTAAGGCACATCCTGCTGAGAGAACCTGCACTTTGGCGTCTGCCATGGTTCATTTATGTGCTCCATTAGTGTGCTGCACGGAGTACTTGCACTTTGGCATCTGCCATGCTTCATTGATGTGCTGCATTATTGTGCTGCACGAATAACCTGCACTTTGGCATCTGCCATGCTTCATTAATGTGCTGCATTATTGTGCTGCACGGAGAACCTGCACTTTGGCATCTGCCATGCTTCATTTATGTGCTGCATTATTGTGCTGCACAAAGAACCTGCACTTTTGCATCTGCCATGCTTCATTAATGTGCTGCATCATTGTCCTGCATGGAGAACCTGCACTTTGGCATCTGCCATGCTTCATTAATGTGCTGCATTATTGTGCTGCAAGGAGAAGCTGCACTTTGGCATCTGCCATGCTTCATTGATGTGCTGCATTAGTGTGCTGCAAGGAGAACCTGCCCTGCCATGGGGTCCATATGTTTGGGGGGGGGGGTGATTCCGTGGCTGCTCCAGATAATCCTGTTTTTTAAAAATCAAGATGATAAACATTACCTGGTCAAGTGGAAAAAGTGTGTTGGGCAGGAGATGGTATTTAGTGTCTCTCATAGGGGAAACTTGTCTTCCAAGTGAAATGTCCGTGCTGGTCTGGGGGCTGGTGTGCTGGCAGGACCTCCTCGGTGGGGGTGTACAAACGGCCTACGCTGCAGGGAGAGGGACCCTCGCAGGTGTGGCGACGCGGGGGAGATGGGGTCCCTGCCAAAACAGCCACCTGTTGTTCCATTGCTGTAATTTTAGGACTTCCCCTCGTCCGGTCTTTGCATTGCTATGCCCCCCGCCCCCCAGTACTCTCCCAGCCAGAGGCCTTGCGATCGGAGCCAAGAGGGGCTGGGGGCTGTCATGCGTACAGCAGCTCACTAACCGCTAGGCCCCCTGGGGGCCGGGGATGGACAGAGCGGGCAGTGCGGAAGCCCCCCCCCCAGCGTCCTGGGGAAAGCAGCTGTCTAGACCACTTCATATCTAATTTACAACAGCAGCTCTGGACTTTAGAGCTGTGAGGTTTCAGCTAACAGGCCCAAACGCTAATGTATGCCTGTTTCTGGGGAAATAAGTCAAAAGTCTGCCTCAGCACACCGATACTCCTCTTTTCTCATTTACCTTCTACTTATTCAACTAATTACTCTTTTCAACCTGTGAAGAAATCTTACATCTGTTATAAATCTAATATATTCCCTTTTCTACTGGGCCTTATGAATAACAATTCAGATAAATGTTATTTTCTGCAAATAGTGTCAGGGGCGGCTGCAGGCTCATCTAGAATAAACTTAAAATGATTTGCTTCTGTAAAACCCAAGTGCGGTGTAAATAAGACTCCATAAAAGCTTACGGAGAACCTACCAGACCGTTATTATCAGAGCCATCACAGGTGCACAGATGATTCATTCCATCCTAAATGAGTCCACTGTAGCTGGTATCCACCCCACTGCACTGGTGATACAGGCTTGCAGAAAGAGGGAGGCCCCCACTGCACTGTGATACAGGCTTGCAGAAAGAGGGAGGCCCCCACTGCACTGTGATACAGGCTTGCAGAAAGAGGGAGACCCCCACTGCACTGCAATACAGGCTTGCAGAATGAGGGAGACCCCCACTGCACTGCGATATAGGCTTGCAGAATGAGGGAGACCACCACTGCACTGCGATACAGGCTTGCAGAATGAAGGAGGCCCATCACTCCCATATGCATAATGATCCCTTTCCATGGTTTCACACAGAATAATACCATCATTGGCTGTGTTTAGGCTGGGCAGGGTAACCCAAACTACCTCCCTACTCGTTATCGCTAACCGCCAGCAGCTAACGACAGTGCTCGCCTTCAGAAGAATATCACGAAGGCATTTTATGAGGCTGCCATCTGCAGTGAAAGTGCATGGTGAATACAGCGAGGGGGGGGGGGGTAATATCAGTCCGGTCAGCAAAGTGTAACAGTGGTGCTTGTAGCACTGCTTGGTTACTTGGCGCTTTTTACGCTGTGCTTTTCACTCACCCCCTCTGACCCTATGTGGTGCTTTGACTGTTAGTGCCGCTGGCAGATGCCACATGACTGGCAG
Organism: Petrocephalus zakoni; assembly: GCA_026774425.1. Lineage (NCBI taxonomy): Eukaryota > Metazoa > Chordata > Actinopteri > Osteoglossiformes > Mormyridae > Petrocephalus > Petrocephalus zakoni. Next base: position 4,922,609 of record JAODKN010000134.1, read on the forward strand.
GTGCCACATGACTGGCAGGGGCCACATGACTGGCAGATGCCACATGACTGGCAGGGGCCACATGACACAGCAGCGCCTGTAGCTAAAATGACAGATAGCTACACTTCTCTACATTACAGAATCCTGGAATTGCATTTTTCCACCAAGAGACCACAAGACCGCAAATTAATCACCTCTAATGGATAGAAAAGAGTAAGAATTGACATATTTGGAGGCAATGTGTGGCTCAGTGGACTAAGCCTCTGTGCCTGTGATTGGAAGGTTGCCATCTGTGGACCCTTCAACATGGACCCCCAGCTCCATGGATGCCACTGCCCTTCGCTGCCAGGCTCGCTCTCACCTACATACATGTGCTTGTGTGCCATGGAGAGCTTGCTTGGGTCAGTGCAAAGAGAACTTCCCCACAGGGATCATTATTATTTAAAAATGTCTGGTGTTGATTTTTGTTCTCATCACTTTAATTTAGTGACTTATTGCTTATCTTTTTATTGCTATTTTTCTGTTTGATGTAACACGTAATGACTCTGCGTTATCCTGCAGTCTGTCTCTGACATATATGTGCTCAGAATTAGCAGCCGGCAGGCGACTGTGATTTTCTCTGGAATAGTGTGATTATTGGAGAGAGCACCTGAAAGGGGCAGAGCGTTACCAAGGAAACGAGGAACCAAAGCGGCAGTCAAAGTCGACGTGGACGTGAACCAATCATGACGGCTTTGGACATACGATGCCAGGCACGGGGATGGGGTGGGGTGGAGTGGGGGGGGACCTCCTGCCCTGTGCCCCCCTGCCGCCTGTCATCCTCCCTGTCAGGATCCTTAACCCCCTCCCCACTTTAAACACTGCACTGCCTCCCCTTCAATAGAAAGTACATCAACCAAAACCACCCCCCCCCCTCAAAAAAAACAATAACTGCACACACTTTAAGGCATTTATATTTTTCAGTGTTAACTGTATGTTTGCTGCTCAGAAAGGCCAAGAACAGACATAAGGTCCAGCATGATCAGAGAGAGCACCTGTGGGTGCCCCCCCACTACCCACCCCCACCCTGGGGCGTATGGGAGCTTGTGGGTTTACAGCTTTCCTTCTGTGGCAGGATGCCTGTTTCCTTTCACACGAGAGGTCCAAAAAAACCTACAGAAATCAAGGGTGAGGGGCGGGTGTGGTAATCCAGCGTTCAGCTTCAATTCCAATGCACTGGAGAAGGAATCCTCATGTCCTGAAGAAAACGCAGAGCGACCAAGCAGATGAAGGCCAGTGTCACACTGAGGACCTTCTTAGGAATAACTCATGAAGGGATTGGCCAAGAAGCAGTCAGCGAAAGAAAAGTGTCTTTGTGACACGTCGAAGGGCACGACTCATGGCGGCCACGAGGAATCAGTCGCCTTAAATATATTTATAAAGGTTCACACGCAGCCAAGTGGATGTCCCATGTAGTTCATGTTCTTTAAAACAATAATGTGCATCCTCTGCGTCCCTCTTCCACTAACTTCTTGAAGTTGATTTTCTGTCTCTGTCTTTGTTCTGTAATAAAAAAAAAAACACCCAGTTATCAGACCTGCCAGTTCAGTTAAAAAATAATTCCCCACATTTCCTTCCACAAATATAAATAATCTGATGGGAAAAAAAAATACAAGCATCCTGGGCAAATTATTAGTGTGGTTAACATGGCATGGGGCATTTTGTGATAACCCGTAATTCAAGGCACAGCCCAGCCCCAGAACTGCAGGATGATTCCATTTTCTTTTTGTTTCAGAACGGGAGGATATTTCCAGGGCAGGAAGCAGGCTGAGGGAGCAGTGAGCCTCAGTCTTTCCGTTCTCACCTTCCCAGGCTTTGTGACACACCTGGCTCGCATTACTCTCATTTGCTCTGCGGAGAAGCCGGGTAATTGGAATGTCATTGTTTGCTCAGCTCTGCTGTACAAGGCAGGCTGCCATTTGCACGTGGAGCTCACATCACGTGCAGTCGCCATCTAGTCACGGCCGGATCTAGTCAACTCTCACGGGGAAGATTCTCGCGATAAATTCAATAGCAATTTAAATTAAATAGCACAGTATTCGCGTAAAGTATCACAATGTATAACAATTAATACATTTCATTTGATTGCTAATCACTATTTAAAAACAAGTATACACATTCAGTGGTGGCCAAAATTATTAGAACACTTGGCATATTTAAAAGGCTAAGTCCAGACCTTAACCCCATCAGGCACATTTGTGACGAGTTGGAAAATAAACTGGACAGATCTGTTGTACATTTAAAAGTAAGCCTTTGGCTTGAGTTGCATAAGGCATGGGATACCATTAGTGTTGAAGATCTCAGGAAATATACTGACACTATGCCAGAGAGATGAGCTTCTGTACTTGCTGCAGAAGGTGGACATACCAAATATTAAAGTTAAAAGTGGATATAAACAGTAGGTCTCACTTCATCTGATACTTGTTTTGTGCAACCATCTGCATATTTTATGAACATTATGAAATGAAATCGTGTTTTGGGGGCAAAAAAGTCAATATTTTCAGACCTGTCAGGTGTTCTAATAATTTTGGCCACCACTGTGTATAACAAACAATTATAAAAAGAAGTTTATTTATTTATGTATTTATTATTAAATGATTATTACACTGATATAGAAATTAATCTTTAAAACAGTTCAAAACTCTACTTTTCTTTTTTACTCTAACACCAGTATGGCAGGTAAACCCGGCAGCCTCTTCAGCGATCGCACTTGTCAGATTCCCCTGCTGTGACGGACTGTGGATTGTTAGACACGTAATCTTACCCTTTCTGAAGACACATCTGTTTGGGTTATTAACGGACGCTTCGGAGCTCAATTTATCATCATAATGTAGAATAAATATGAGTCCTGGCCGCACTTGAACGATGCCTGATTTCCTCTCAAGCTGTCATTTACTGTATCATTTGTACCTCAACTATGTCGCTCCGGGGTTTAATAGATAAATCTGCAATGGCCACCATAACAAAATGCACTAAATCTTGTCATAGTTTTTAAAGATACCTGTTAGGTTGTACTCATTTTCATATCTATCTATTTTTTATTGTTGTTTATTATTTTAAACCTCTTTTTATTGTCTGAGACTATTCATGAACTTTCTAATCATATACAACACTTCAGTTTTACTGAATTTGTATAACAGATTAAGCAATATTTATATAGCAATATTATCATTGTCTGTGTCCTTCAAAGCTACAGTTCCGTTAGTTGTCACATTGGTATTGAAAAGTAATAATAATCATAGATGAGTTAAGATCGGCTCGCTTTTATAGTGTAAACTGAGTTACTTCAGTATAGGCACAGCCTCCGTATCGCTACGACGAGGGCAATTTGGAGAACAGGTTCAGGAGAGTACGACCTGAAAAGTGCAGATTCTCTATAGAAGCTATCCTTCTAACTCTGTTTTATTATTTTCATATCCGCACTCAGTATTTCGTACATATGCTAGCAATTTTAACGGATTCTCTTTTTTGTTACAGATTCATTATTTGATTAAGTATAAATAATTTCCAAATGTTTACTAAAGGTATTTACATTTATGTCAGGAAAAACACCCTGCTGAGTGTAGACTTCTGATTAATAAAAAAAAAGCAAATTAACCGAAACTCAACAGGAAAAATCAATGACTTTTTATGGGACCAAATGGCTTAACTGTTTTCACATTACGGACGATTAATGGGAAATGTGGTTTCAGTGTATTTTTCTAGATTGTCAATTTTAGGCTCTAACTGCAAAATTTCAGCTGATTTCGTCATGCGCTTAAAAGCGGGGAATAAGCAAGGGCTGGATGTCGGCGCTGGAAATGTGCAACTTATAAGCTTAAGTCGTTTAACGCGGGTATTAATATAAAAAAATAATAAAGTAAAAAAAGCGTGTGCCACACTTGGGCCAAGAAAAATGTAGCCCCATGCCAGATGTGTACCGCTGGAGGCCGAAATGACTTATGGGATATGACAAGTCGGCGCGTGGTGATGAAGCTCGCGCGGGTCACATAAGCATTTTAGATGTTATTTTAACGTCTGCAGTTATAATTATAATCTTTTATTAGCTCTGCTTTATTTTCATCTTTAGTGCTGGACTTTAATAGGCATGATCAAAGCGAATTATAGCTGATGGCTTTTGATTCTTTTTTTACTCATATCATTATTGGCGAATTTCAGTACATTAGTGAAAGCGCACGTGTCCTGTTTTAATTCCTCCTGGGAATGTCTTTAAGATGTTGTAAAACATTTTATATCAGTGTAACCTCACGGTCATTGTCAGATTACCGCCCCCAGGCATTGCTGTGGTGAATTGCTTTTGAAGAATTATTTTAAGGTACAATGTATTTTTTCCCTTTTCCGTTAAATACTAAATATAAAATATCTAAAACAGGTTAATGCAGCTAAAAGGTTTCAGGGCAGCGTAACATTGACTATACACTAAAATAACGGGAGCCACTTCGTTTAGGCCATAGGTGTTTGTCCTCTGTGTGATTCTGCAATAGCAGAATTTATATATTTACAGTTACATATACTAAAGATATACTAAATATATTTAATAAGGCTTTAAAGGAGATATAAAGATAAAAATCGCTCTTTATTACTTTGTATCTGCCACATGACTAATGCTATTTAAATGCATCTAGGACAAAAACCGGCCTCCAGCCAAATTCATGACTCAGGTTTATCACTCACAAAAGTTCAAATGATCAGATCTGTTTTCTTGATTTACTTAAATAAAAAAGTAAGTATTTTACTTTATTACTTAAGTGTCTCTATTTAAAAAAATATATAGGTCAGTGGTATATTATAAACTTGATAAATGACTAATTTGGTCTGTTAGCTGACTAATAACTTGAGTCTGAATTTAAGAATTGAGCGGAACGTATTTTATTACTATTGACTCGTAATAAACTACATATAGCAAAATAATTAAATATGCCATTCAAACTTGTGTTTAAATTCTGTCTTGCATTTATTTCTAGAGAGCTGTGTGACATATGTGAACAGGAATTTGTCTCTTGGAAAATAAATATACAATAAAAAATAAAAAAATAAAAAAATAAATGCAGATATATACAATAATGTGTCCTGTAAATATATCAAGGTGCGGGCCCAGCAGCAGAATGACGGCGTTATTAATGATAAGGCAGAAGGCTTCCTTAGATCAGCACGGGCGCAGTGGGTGCAGTAAATTGCTCAGGAAGACAAACAGGTACTTTTGGAAAAGACAGATGTTCTTAGTGTTGTCCTCAGAAGCCTCACAGAGCCGATAGATCCCATTTCCAGAGCCTGTCCTGCCCAAGACACTCTGAAGTAGGTATCTTTTTTTATATCTTTTTTTTCATGCTGTAAAATTTAATCTAAAGATTTTTAACAAAAAAATCATCACCTCGCTGCCCAAATTTCCTTAGAAATCTTCTTCTTTCTGTTTGCTTTGGACATAACCAAGTGTCACCCTCTCCTGGTGCGTGGGGCTGCTTCTGCTTGGCGATTTACTCCAGCTTATGCATTTTCTCCCATTTCTAACCTCACGAAGACCTCGTGCCCCACTGCTAGGTGTGATAGACACTATCTCCCAGCCTCTTTTCAGTAGGAACATGTCCCTGCTGTCAGAACTGGGAGAGACAGATCCTGTGTGTGAGGTGTGTGTATATGTGTGTGTCTCTGAGTGTGTGTGTGAAGCAGTTTGTGTCTCTGCCTGTATCTGTGTGTAAGTGTGTCTAATTCTGTGTACGTGTGTCTGTCTGAATGTATATCTCTCTGAATGTGTGTCAGTGTGCATGTGTTTATGTGTGTGTCAGTGTGCGTGTGTCTGTGTCAGTGTGTGTGTGTGTGCTTTTATGTGTGTGTCTTAGTCTGTGTGTGTGTTTATGGGTGTCTCTGAGTGTGTGTGTGTGTGTGTGAAGCGGTTTGTGTCTCTATCTGTGTCTCTGTGTAAGTGTGTCTATTTCTGTGTATGTGTGAATGTCTGAATGCATATCTCTCTGAGTGTGTGTGTCAGTGTGCATGTGTTTATGTGTGTGTGTGTTTGTGTCAGTGTGCATGTGTTTATGTGTGTCAGTCTGAATGGGTATCTGTCTGTGAGTGTGTGTGTCAGTCTGTGTCAGTGTGTGTGTCTGCTTTTATGTGTGTGTCTCAGTCTGTGAGTGTGTGTTTATGTGTGCATGTCTCTATGTGTTTCTGTGTCTATGTGTGTGGTTGACAGCTGCCCATGGACTCACCATCTTCCTCTGGTTGCTCAGGCAGAAGGTGCAGATTTGCTTGGGCTGTGGGTTCTCTGCATAGCGGCCGGCCGGAACGTGCCGGTAATATGCGGCAGTGCTGTGGCAGGGCTGCCCGTCTCCGCAGGCCTCTCCTACCAGCAGCACGTTGCCCAGGTGCGAGATGTAGCTGGACGCCAGGCGCAGCGTCTCGATCTTGGACAGCTTGCGGTCGGCGGGCTCGGTGGGGATGAGGGTGCGCAGGGCGCCGAAGGCCGTGTTGACGCTGTTGGTGCGGTCCCTTTCTCGTGCGTTGGCCGTGTTGCGTTGCCGTACCTCCACAACCGGGGCTAGGGCTGGCAGGCTATTGCGGCCGCCATCAGTACCATCCAGGTGAAGGGGCCTCTCTTCCGATCCCGAACTCTCGCTGCCCATCTCCTCGTCCTCTGATGGCATGCTGACCTCTGAGTAGAGGATCCTGCCGGGGATGGCGCGCACCATTGCCGAGGACATGGTTCCTAAGCCTCGCTCTCGTCTTCTGTCCTCTTTGGCTTCTTGTTATTCATAGGGAGTGCGCGCGTGGCTCTGTCTCATTCATCCGTACTGGTCGGTGCTCACCTTCCCTCAGAAATGCCAGCATGCATTTCACAGATCTTTCAGACCTGATTCCAGGTTTCTGGAGAAATCTGTCCGGCTGCGGGAGATGGTGGCGGCTCCTCAAAGCCCTCCCCGTAGGATACCTGGGGCTGAGTTTCCCCTCATTCCACCATCTGCTTTTCCTGCTACGGACCCACGTGTGGTCTCTGCCTCACGGTTTCAGTTTGGTGCAGCTTTATAGCTGGTGGGAGTGGCCCATGCGAGGCTCCTCCCCCTGACCCCCCCCCATTCACTCAGTTTTCCGGGGCTGACAGGCTGAGTGGGGGGGGGTGTCTCGCTACACAGGGCTGCTCGCCTCTCTAATGGAAGCAGATGTGTGGGATATTTTCTGTTGATGGACTCGTCACCCGGGACAGGCCAACACACACCAGCGTCTTCCCTTAGGCCCATTTGTTCAATTTATATGGTTTAAATGGCAACACTCTATGGTTCTTTAAAAGAAGTTTCATCCGACAAACTCCAGACTCTCTTTTCCTTGAAATATGAATGTATAAAAATGCCTTTGACTGCTCAGATTTTATTGTTAGAAACACATGATGTCAGTGGTGGGCGTCTGTCCCCTCATTACGCTGATGTTTGGTGTGATTTGGTAGGACCAAGTGCCAGTGATAAGGGCAGCGTGAGCAGAAAGCATATCTCACTGGGCATGTGCAGATAACCGAGGTGCCCGCACAGCTCACAAGCCGCGGTGCCTTAACCGGCCATGCGATGCAGTGATGGCGAAGGTGCAGGCCGGCTGGGCCGGGAGGACTGCGGGCAGGAATGCGACATGCCTGCAGGGTGGGGGTCAGAACCTCACAGACAGGTGAGCATGTCAGTGTCAGCTGGTCGTCGTTCAGTGAAATGCAGTCGCATGTTGCTACCTCGTACTTCGAACGTCACGCATGTTAGTGGCCGGCCCCACTCGCAGTACCTGCCTTAAAAATATTAATAGTTCTTATTATTCTATATAATATGCCTTATTATAAGCATTTCCGACATTCCGTCAATTTTTTTTAAAACATATTGAAAGATAAAAAGTATGTCCACAATTGGTCTGAACACCAATGAACTTGATATAATATTTGTTAAAAATATTGCAATGCTTATATTGCAATATTTCAAGACAGTGCTAACCAAACATCTAGGGGTGATTGCTTAATTCTACAAAAATGTTTGGTTTTATAACAAAAATCATTACTTCATTCATTTGATTACAAAAACAAACCATTTCAAGTAGTATAGTAAAACATTCATTTCAAGTAGTAATAAATTGAAACCAAAATTATTTCGAAATTATTTCTGTTCTGAGTTAAAAAGTTTATTGACAAGCAGTGTCATTGGGTGCTTTTTACGAACACATCTGCGATAACATGAAAGACAATTTTTTGAGTTTAGTATCCCCTTGAGAGCCAGTGACTATAATTGCAATTAATACCAAAAAGGCATGGACAGAACTCGGTCAAAAACATTCTGACCCTTAATAAAATGAAAATGTCTGTATGGAAAATATATGCAGTTACAATGCTTGTCAATGGACTTTTGCTATGACGCCAAAAAATTTGCAACATTTTTACAGAATGAAGCAAGTGTCCCAAGACTTTCTGTGAGCACTGTGTTTATCCACTTAAGCAAAGCAATAAAAATGCAGTATGCATATGGCTGATATGATCATACCAGAATACAATCTGTATATTTAGCATTAAATTTCTGCTTAGCAAACACAACTAAAACCAATTCTAGATTGATCAGTTTAACTTGAATATATTGTACTGTATACAGTGAACATTGTTGCTGTGTTTACTAACTCAGTTACAATACAAAGCCATTGTCACCCTGACGACGGAAGGAGAGGTTCGTTCTGATTGGCTGCTAAGTAGAAATGATCCCGGGGGCGGGGCTGACTCTAACCCTGACCCAGACGGGTCTGTCGTGTGTCAGCTGCCCTCCTGGCCAGTTCTCTGAGGCAGACAGAGGAGCCCTGCTTAGGAAACGTGAGTGACGGCAGGGTGGGGGGGCCAGGGGGGCCGGG
>JAODKN010000134.1:4942485-4964102 GCA_026774425.1 Petrocephalus zakoni
TTTGTTGAGGATCTTAAAACTAATTCATCTTGAGACTTTGTAAGATAAAGTTTCTTTAATAAGCAGAAGAATGGAAAGAAGCAGTGTCCCCGTCCCAACACAGTGACACACCAAACAAAGACATTCACAGGCTTATATACTTTGCTCTAGCTTCCAAAAAAGGACATATCGATTGCGATTGGTTACTCCAACCCGTGATGTTTGTGACTTACACCCTTCACCATGCATTCTTACCACAGCACAAACTGCTGTACCTGTCCTCCAAAATTTCCAAAATAATATTGCTACTACTGTTATCTTAAAATTATAGGTGCCTTTATGCATACATCTTCTGCATTAGCACATCTTATCATATTGCAACTTAAATCTCTCTTTGCACACTTGTCCTCCACTCTGTAGATTATTTTAAACTTGACAGTTTCGAGGTACAGCCGCAGGTTCCTCTTTACACTAGATGTTTCCTGTTCTTCAGCTTCTTGCTCTTTTCACAACCATGCAATTTTAGCACTTTTTTTTCAAGTTTTTTGTAGCTTGTACACAACACTTGACAAACCAGGAACAAACTCTTCGTGCCTAAGGCCTAAGACATTGACAACAATCCCATTATGCATCTCTTCTCGGTCCCATAACAATATTCGTTCCACAGAAAAGGAATGAGTCTGACGCTGACAGGAGAGAGAAAATGGAAGCAGAATGGGCCTGACACTGAGAGGGGAGTGAAAGTGAAAGAGGAATGAGCCTGATGCTGACAGGAAAGTGAAAGAAGAAATGACATGTCAGAGAACGGCATAGAGAGTTTCATATTGATGTCTGATGCTGCCATCGCGGCCCGGCCCGTCTGATGCTGTCCTTGTGGCCCGGTCTGTCTGATGCTGTCGTCGTGGCCCGGTCTGTCTGATGCTGTCGTCGCGGCCTGCCCCATCTGATGCTGTCGTCGTGGCCCGGTCTGTCTGATGCTGTCGTTGCAGCCCAGTCCGTCTGATGCCGCTGCACTAAGGAGCCACAGCTGTGTAGACTTACAGGTATGTCCATCCCGTGTAAATCTGTAGTATGGGGCCACACATGAATTAAAATCCACATGCTGTTGTAATTGATTTGTATTCACATTACATTTTTTTTCTGCTTTCTTTGTAAAAAAACGTCCATGCAACGAGAGAGTTGCATGATAGAAACCAGGCGCTGCATGACACTAGACACTAACTCGTGATTTTTGTCTGAGGGTTTATCCTACATCTTATACGTTTTGGACTCGTATGTAATTTATGTTCGTATGTAATTCATGTTCCTCATTTCTGACATCAGTCTAGTGACAAGCTGAAAACAGATAGCACAGACAGTACCGCCAGTACAGATAGGACAGACGGCACCGACAGTACAGATAGCACAGACAGTACAGACAGCACCGCCAGTACAGATAGCATAGACAGTACAAACCACACCGACAGTACAGACAGCACCGCCAGTGCAGATAGCACAGACAGCACCGCCAGTACAGATAGGACAGACGACACCGACAGTACAGATAGTACAGATAGCACAGACAGCACCGATAGCACAGACAGCACCGACAGTACAGAAAGCACAGACAGTACAGATAGCCCCAACAGTACAGACAGCACCGCCAGTACAAATAGCACAGATGGCACCGACAGTACAGATAGTACAGATAGCACAGACAGCACCGCCAGTACAGATGGCACAGACAGCACCGCCAGTACAGATAGCACAGACAGCACCGCCAGTACAGATAGTACAGACGGCACCGACAGTACAGATAGCACAGACGGCACCGACAGTACAGAAAGCACAGACAGTACAGATAGCACCGCCAGTACAGATAGCACAGATGGCACCGACAGTACAGATAGTACAGATAGCACAGACAGCACCGACAGTACAGAAAGCACAGATGGCACCGACAGTACAGAAAGCACAGATAGTACAGATAGCACAGACGGCACTGACAGTACAGAAAGCACAGACAGTACAGATAGCACCGCCAGTACAGATAGCACAGATGGCACCGACAGTACAGAAAGCACAGACAATACAGACAGCACGCACCCTCTCACCAAAGGCACCAAAGGCCATCCATCAGTGTTCCGGGGCGGGTGTTCAGTGTGTGACAGGAGGCGTTTTTGTAATATGTAAATCTGGGGGATGGATTCTGGGGAAGGTAATTTTACCACTAGAGGAAGATGATATTTAGGCATTTAGGATATTTAGGAATGAAGCGTGTGCATGTGTGTGCACTGTGGTGGAGTGGAGACCAGCTCTTGGGGTACCTCATGCTTGCCACCGTTGTGTCTGGGATAGGCTCCAAGCTCCAACCATGATCCTGGCCAGGTTATGATGTGGAAGACTGATGAATGTATGGATGGATGGAAAAATTATGTTGGAGGCTTGTCCTGTATGGGTGGGCGACGTGAAAAGGTAAAAAGCCCGTTCCAGCCTAACTGGACCTGGTAATTTCATTGGAACTGCCTATAGGTGTAACTAGGACTCTTATATGTTGTGGACATATCTGCGAAAGCCTCTGGTGACCTTGTCTTTCAAACAGGCACAAAGGATTGGGTTTCATTAGTTTATTCACGTGTTTATTGTTGTAAAAATAGATTTATTTCACACACCTTCACAGTGGTGTGACCTTAACGGTGCAGTCCAAACATTCAAAAAGACAGCGTGGGAACATAATATGTAATCAGTGTGAAATTTAATAAAAATTAAATTTAATAATTGTGTGGTTAATTCTCAAAAACCATTTCAACTAAGAGAACTCAGCTACTGTGATGATAGGTGGATTACTGTTGGTCTCAAATTGCTTTTGCTGTTTTAGTGACTAGAAATTAGTCTTTAAATGAGACCATAGCACCATTTTATTTGAATTGCATGTGCATTGAATACTAACTATGGATTTTAACAGACCAAGTGAAATTCCTCTGAAAAACAACATTCATTGTACATTTTCCCAAACATTTCATACCTTTTTCCGACACTGAATTTCAATATTGTGTAAAATGATCTACTGTTGTATTTGGCGATGATGCTGTTAGTGTTGCTTAACTTTCTGTGCATTAATGGTAGTTGAATAATATTGTAGAATTTAGTAATGTAATATATGTAATGTAATACATGCTGATAAAGTAATAACTTACCAATACTATACTAATATTTCTGAATCAAAAACATATCACACTAATACATTATAGACTTACACAATTACACAAAAACAGAATTATTAAGCTATTAATAATTATTACATTAATGGTACTTATTACATTATTGGCTGCTACAGACCCCTACAATCGTGACATTGCACAATGTGTCTTTCAGTTAGTTGTCTTTTAAGCTACTAGAATTCTGAGGCAAACACTGACATCACAAGAATAACGGAATAATTCAAACCAAAGCAATGGAGGCAGCACCAGTGCCACACCGTTTTACTGCATTCAAAATGCGAGCTAACAAGAAATCCAAACTACTTCCCAGCAGATTACATTATGGGAATATTGCCTGTTTGTAATGTATTTATAAATAACATCCTGCAGAGGAGGTGACGCTGCCTGATTGGCAAAAAAAAATCAGAATTTCAACTTAGTAAGTCATAATTCTGTGATGAATGTGATGACTTCCATACATTGTAAGAAAAGTCCGTAAAAACAGGGTCCAATGTATTGTGTTAATATGAAGGAATTTTCCATATAAATTTTTCACAGGTGTTTTACCCTTTAATTTGAATTTTGCATTGCATTGTGGGAGCAAGTACGCCCGCTAACTGTAACAAAAAAAATGGATAATGTCCTGGCAGAAAATTACCAGTACATTATCCTTTTTTGACAGTGTACATTATGCATGTTGCAAGTTTTGTAATAAATTTCCGTATTTTTTAATAGATCGAATTACATTTTTTATTCCTGCCCGATTTCCAATCCAGTAATTTAGGCCAGGAACGGACTGATACCGATACAGAATATCGGATTAGCGCATCTCTAGTTCTGATCTGAAGGTTGGTGGAGTGATGTCTCCATCTGTACCCGAGCAAGGCCCTTGATTGGCCCAGAGACTGTCTGACCCTGCTTTCTCAAAAAAAAAAATAAGTTGCACATTGTTTGGATAAATTAATCTGCTGTATGAATATTAGGCCAGCTAATTGCAGTCTCCCTACTTGGAGTTTGCCATGGGGTATGACTCTGTGTATATGCCCTGGCATTTAGGGTGTAGGGTGTACCCCGGTCGTGTGCTCTGTGCTGAACTGGGACGGGCTCCGGTTCTTTCCATGGTGCTGACCCAAATTGGTAGCTAGAAGATGAAGAGAGGAATGTATGGTTCATGAAAAAAACTGATTCATTTTCTACTAGCAGCACATACTTTAGCAAAATTCCCACAGCTTGATGGGCTAACTGTGCATTTTACCAATTACCATCTTTGTGAACTGAATACTCTCTGAAGTGTGACATCTTTGCATTTTTGACTACACAGGAGAGTTTTATAGGTGGACACGGTATGATTACAGCACTCTGCCACAATCCACCAGGGGTCCAATTGCCTTAGACCAGGAGAGCAAAGACATTCTCTAAATTCCAAGCCTATAGCAAATGGAGCTGCACTAAGATACGATTTTAAACACACTGATTTAGAAAGAATCATATTATCCCACTGTAGAAGGGAGGCCAGCGGTCAGTCATCTGTAATTGTGAAGCCCGGCTGCTACAGCCATCTCAGATGATTCCCGCCCTCCAGAGCAGAGGAAAGCAAACTTTTATCCACTACCGGAATTACCATGGCGATGCTGTCTGGCTGCTTCCCAGCGCCCCAGCTGCTCCTTAGCTTACCTGCAGGAAACAATAGCTCTCAGGTCTACAGTCTGAAATGCTTCTCTCTCCTCTTACAAATAAATGGTGATCCAGATGAGGTAGCTCCAGTACGTGCAGATGCATCTTGGGAAAATTTAGATTCGGAGTCACTAACATACCGATGTCTAAGTTAGAAACTGAGGGGCTGAGTTCAGCCCCCTTTCCCTGTGAATCCATTGTTACGGCAGCAGCATGTCTCACTATGTCACACGATTAAACAATATTTATTTATACTTTTTACCTGTCAAGAAGTAGCTTGAGTTCTGTAAGAAGTGCAATGACACTCAGATGTAAGCAATTAACTATGGATATTTAAAGATCAGATATTTAAAGATTTAAAGATCAGTACAGTCTGGATGGCAGGGAAGCAGTAGGTGGTTTGATTATGTTCTTATGATTGTATTATTAAGTATTATCAAGTACATTCTTTGTGTAAACTTGGGGGAGTTTTATTTTTTACTTGCAAAATGGCTTGTGAAAGCCTTCAGTTGGCCTTTGTGATCCAAAGTATCCAAAATTTATGAATGGCGTGACTTAAGTGGGAATCTCTATTTTCACTTCCAACTGATAATAAGATCTCAATGATGGCTTACTCTTCTGTTTTTTTCTAAAGGAGAAACACAGACTTTCTGACTTATGGCTGCTGCCCCCAGTGCGTGTGTGTGTGTGTGTTTGTAATTATTACATTGTGGGGACCAGAGTGCCGGACCATTATTTATTTATTTATTTTTTACCTCATGGGGACATTTTTTCAGTCCCCAGAAGGGGAAACTCAAATCTGTAAATGCAATCAAAAAGCTAAAAATGCCAAAGTCTTGTATTTTGTTTTGTTACTTATGGTTATGGGGTTAAGGGTGTCATAGTAGGGATTATGGTTATGTACATAGAGATGAATGGAGAGTCCCCATAAAGATAGGAATATGTGGACTGTGTGTGTGTGTGTGTGTGTGTGTGCGTGCAGTGGGCCCACGATCCAGGCTGGCTGACCTGCACTCTGTGAGGTTTTCCTGCCCCAGTGTCCATATGATTGTCATTATGTTCAGAAGCAGGGCCTGAGTGGGTGTTGGAAAATCTACCAGGCGTATATCAGTCACATTCTGGCTCTGGCCGAGCACTTTTACGTTCACTTTTTGAGTTATATTTTTAATAGCGCCTGAAAACAAATGATTTAGTTCATCTAGCAACATGAAATGCATGCTTCCAAAGTGGTTTCTGCATAATAAAGTCTTGGCTCTCTGTGGATCTTCGCAGGTTGTTTGTGTTCGCGGTGTGACGCCGAGGGCCTGGATGACGAAAGGACAGAGACTTTGAGCTGTGGAGGGGCCCAGGATGCCTCTGCCAGTGCTGCGATGATGCTGCTGCTGCCCCGATCCCCTGAATCTCTTTCTGCCTTTACCCTGATTAAGAAACAGCAAGCTCAGCGTCAGCACAGAGAAACTCCCTGGTGTTTATTTGCTCTGACTGTACTGCGCTGCTCTTCAAATGCATAGTCTGAGTAACACTTTACCTGAGGGGTCACAAGTAACTTAGTAACTCAGTTACTACTCAATCATGAACAAATATAGTAACTGTCTATTAAAGTATTACCCTGGTTTTTCATATAAATGTCTTATTTGAAACAATATCATCACTGTCTTTGTACTGTAACCCATCTTTTCATCCTTTCTTTCACTGACAAGACAATATAATGTCAGTAAGATATAAAGTAATGAAACAAGGAAATTAAAGGTGGTCAATGGCTAAAATATCTTTCATACTTCAGATACCAGATACTGCTTGACAACAGGTAGCAGGTGCTTTGGCTCATTGTTGTCTTGCTGTCTCTTTCTTACCCTCAGAAAGATTGATTTGAGTCATTTTCGGTCAGTATCTATAGCGTGACGGGTGCCGGTCCTCAGCTGACCGTGCGGCTCTGTGTGAGAGCCCGGCCGTGTGGCTCTGTGTGAGAGCATGCTCTGCCACACTTCATCACGGGTTAAAACTAAGATTTTCAGGCATTTTCACTCAAATACAAATCATGCATTTGATCAAGAGCCTCCCAGGCAGCATGGCGTGATCGTGCAATGTGTGAGAGAGGCACTTTGGACCTGGCCTTAACTGCTTGAAAAAGCTTTTTTTTAAATATTTTGGTTCAGATGTGTGACTTCGTTTCCTAAAGCGGTGGTTTAGTCATAGAGGTGCAGCTCTGGAAAACGCATGAATGAGGTGTGTGTCCTGCACGTTACCTTAAGCTACAGATCTGCTGCCAGCTCTGTGGGCTCCACCAGTGCCACTCAGCCATCGCATTCTGCTTTCATGCCTTGAGGCTTTAAGTTCACTGTTTCCATTTGTCCGCTTCCACACGGGGCCCCGTGAAAGCACCAGGGCCGCTCACATCAATGGAACTCTTTCCTAATTGTAACAATGCATAAAGTTTAACCGCAAGCCTGCGAGACCAGCCTTATAGCTGGGGCAGTCTTTCCCCGGTGGTCTGGTCTGCTGGGACTGCAGATATGGATATGGTCCAGAACTGTGTTGCAGAAACACTCTATAGTGATGTGCCCTTCAAATGTATTCTTTCAAAAAGAAAATCACTGCATGTAAAATTCAACACATAATGCATGTCCAGTGCCTGAAAGCTTATCCTGCTCAGGATCACGGGGACAGAGTCATCATTTCGAAAACAATTATTTGCAGCTTAGCGCCTATGAATGTCCAGACCCAGCAAATATACAATATAATGTGAACAAATATAATGTGGACAATCCCTTTTCAAAGATTAATGTTAAAACTTGAGGGTGAAGCAAGGAATTAAACACAAGTTCCAAGCATATGTTCTTATTAATTTATGGTAATGCTATAAAGCACTGTTCCGCTGGCATGGTGCAGGCATGATGGATGGGTTACCAGCTGATTTGTTCGGAGGATGTTCAGGACCATGAAAACGCAGTTGCTGTGTGTGAGATTTTATGCACATTTTTTGAATAGCATCAGATTATCACTCATAACGGCACAAATGATAGCCTTAACGGACAAATACATTTTTACTAAGTAATATATCTTTTTCAGCAAATAAAATCATGTAAAACATAACAAGACCCTCTGAAAAACTGACTACCTACTTATACTTAGATACTGACCTTAAATAGCAGTGACTACAATCAAACTCCAGTAACTGACCAGTTACTCACAAAGACACACTTGGCTGTGCCCTTAGAACACTTCTTACCTCAAGCACCTTGGTGATAACAGTCCATGAGAACCTCTCTTGTTCCTCATCCATTCTGATGAAGACTTCTCTGCGGTCATTGTCTTGCAGGATGACACAGCTATGCTCCAGCATCAGCTAATGGACAAGTGGTCTAATGTTCTCCAGTAGGATTCAGTAGAACAAATCAGAATTCATGGGTCCTTTGCTGATGTCAGGTTTCTCAGGTTCTCACGACATTGCCAAACTATGACAGCCTTACTAATGGGGTCGTTTCTGACTTCCTTACTTTAGGAGGGATTTTGGCAGGAAGACTCGGCAACATCTAAAACTCTCTCCATTAGAGTATGCCTTGGACTGTGGTTTGGAGAAGACTCAGAAAAGGCTAACAAACTGATAAGCATAATTTTCGCCCAGAAATTTCCAGAAATCTCTCTTGACCGAGAATTTTGGAAAGAGCTTGCACAAATCAGGCCTGGTCGTTTATCAAAATATTCCAAGGTACTGTAGCATTGCATATTTCATCATCACATAACAAACAAATGGAAAGTAAAATTAGCCCAAAGATTCAAGTATTTTTCCTCCATGTACAGCAATATGGTACAAAGTCAGACATGGATCAAAGGCTTTGTTAAAGTACTGTAGCAGGAGCTGATATGAGAACAGATTATCCTCGATCTAGTTTCATATATCAAGCCAGTATATGAAATCACTGACAACATGAACACTCGCAGCAACACGCAGCAGAATACAGATTCTTGACATGAGGGAATAACTCTGTCTGTCAGTAGGTATTTATATATACATCTTGGAGTCACTCTTATTTCGCTTATTTCACTCTTATTTTGCTTGACACCTGATTTGCATTTAGGATCTCTTTCAGGTCGACGGATAGTCAGCTCCTTCTTCACTTCAAAGTTAATTCCTCCCTCCGATTCCAAACTGTAATGGGGAACACAAGTTCGGCTGTCGCGAATCAAGACATTTTTCCAGAAGATCGCCGATTCCTCACGTGACCTGAAGTTTTAAAGGCCTTCAGTTTTTTGGCAATACCAGTGGGTTATCTTTTTTCTTATGGAAAGAAATATGGAAGCTGTAGCATTCGAATGAAAACCTGGGATGAGGTACAGTAGCACATTTATGGGGCAGCTGTATACCTGGAAGTAATAAGAATGATAAAAAGCTGTCATTAGGCATTTTTCTGGTCTGCAACCAATTGGAAGGATTGCTGTTTGACTCTGAGAAATGAACATTTCAAACATATAATGCGACGAAAGTATATCAAATTCTTTGAATCCCTAAACTTCAAACCAATACCAGAAATGCTTGGAAGAGGCTTGCTGTATCAAAGTGGGAATAGAGTAAACGGCTTTTTGGCTTTTAATTCATTTGGCTTTATTTTTCTTTTACTTCAGATGGTTTAGGTGGATCATACCAATGTTTGGCTAGAAGATGCTGGTACACAACTGAGCCACACATTTACCTCTTGTCATACACTGTGATGGCCATGAACTATATTAAATCAAAGACCCACTACTAACCTATTCAAACAATTCAATCTTCTTCTAAAGCTGGCAAATGGGTTACATTTGTTTATTTTTTGGCTTCTATAATGATAAAGTATTAAATACAAAGAGGACAATATCACTAAATCACCAAACTGCATATCCCTGGACTTTGCCCAGCTATTGTTTTTTTCCGTAGGAGTTTCCTCACTGTGGCCCAGTGCAGTTCGACAGCAATCACACAGACACATTTGTTTATTTAGCTGGACTCTAATCCAGGGGTTGGCATCCCTGATCCTGGAGCGCTGGTACCCAGCAGGTTTTCTATCCTACCTGATGAGTTCCTACCTGCCTGAGATCAGGTGTGGATCATCAGGGACCAGGTAGGAGAGAAAAACAGCTGGAGACTGTCTCTCCAGGATCAAGGAGGCCTGCCTCTGCTCAAATCAGTCTTTGAACAACATTGTGATCTGTGGAAACAGAAACAGACCTCAAAGACTTTTTGCCAAATCTTAAAATATTGTTTGAGTACTATATAAGCCGATATGATCTGCTTAATCTAGGGACACTAGTGCTAAATGATTCTGCTGAGGGTTTCAACACCAGCTCCAAAAAAGTTAAAGGAGGCTCTTCTTCCAAAAGTACCACCATCACTGTATATGTTGGCCAGAGTTACTGTAATTTTCCGCAACGTCTGTGTCTTTCAGGTTTCCAGTGAAACAAAAGCCTGAAGCAGTCAGCCTCCGAGCTCCTGCTAATGATGCCACGATGTAAGACGGAAAACGCTGGCTTCTCTTTGCAGCTTGTTAAGTGAGCACCTCAAATGTGGAAGATTCTGTTCTCATATTCAGGTGTATATTTTTAAATTGATAGAAGATGGCTTTACAACGTGACCGAGTACACGGTCTATGGTTTATGTACATTTTAAAGGAACATTAGACAAAATTGTGATTTTTCAACAAATGCATCATTCTATATTAAGAAAGAAAAAATTATCCTTAATTTAAAGGTTATCTTGTCCCTGTGACCCTGTACATGACAAATGGATGGAAGATAGATGGAGTTGCCTGGTGTTAAAAGTTCCATACATTCTGCTTTGGTTACATAAATATCAGTGTGAGGGTTGTCTGTTTATTTAGAGAATAAAAACAATATAACAGTGTAGCAAGTATCTCGGAGTTCCTTATGTCCATTTAGGGAAATATTTTAGGGTAAAAACAACGAATACAGTATTTCCTTTATCAGAAATCCTGAGAGAGCACAGTGACTGGTCTTTCTAATGGCTACAGAGATTAGTGCGGTGATGCTGCACTATTAGCTAAATCAGCTAACTGACATAATGGTATTTTATATATTTTATAAGTGCTGCCTTTTCTATCACTGGTGACATTTGAGGAAGGGAATCCCCAGAATGCCGTGCACCAGTCATGGCCAAGGAGGCTGCCGTGGTAACCAAAGCTGCAGCTATAGAGCAGTGGCCTGGAGTGTCTGCTAAGCTTCACCCCAGCAATACATCTGTCATCTTCTCGCTGCTTCTCCTGTTGACAATCATGGTGGCCAGATCTCCCTCACCAAGGCCTTGTGCTCCAACTCGTTCTGGGGAATTGCTGGGAGGGATAGTTAAGGACACAGTTAACAGCTACAGTGGAGCACCCTGCCTAGAATAGGGTTAATGGGAGCCTCTCCCAGAGACAGATTGGATGGTGGTGCTCACCAGCGATTGGCTGGCAACCCACGTAACCTGGGCAGGTTCAGCCTAAAATGACTTTATGGAGCCATATTGAGGACTCACCACCTGGAGTCTGAAACACGTTAGGGGTCTGGGGCAGTGTTTGGGGTTCAGGGCTGTGTTTGGGATCCGGAGCAGTGATTTGGGTTTGGAGTTTTGTTTAGGGTCTGGAGCAGTGTTTGGAGTTCTGGACAGTGTTGGGATCCAGGGTGGGGTTTGGGGTCCGAGACAGTGTTTTGGATTCGAGGCAGGGATTAGGGTTCGGGGCTTTGTTTAGGGTCTGGAGCAGTGTTTGGGGTCCAGGACAGTGTTAGGGATCCGGGACGGTGTTTGGGGTCTGGAGCAGTGTTTGGGGTCCAGGACAGTGTTAGGGGTCCGGGACAGTGTTTGGGATGGAGGGGCAGTGATTAGGGTTCGGGGCTTTGTTTAGGGTCTGGAGCTGTGTTTGGGGTCCAGGACAGTGTTAGGGATCCGGCACGGTGTTTGGGGTCCGGGACAGTGTTTGGGGTGGAGGGGCAGTGTTAAGGGTCTGGGGCACTTTGGCAGCAGAGCAAGCATCTGTAATTTGGTTTTCATGTTCCCTTCATGACCCCAACCCATCCTGTATGTCTCATTACACACTGTAATTGCTATGGAAATGTCTGCACACATGCCCGATACTTGACTCTTCTGATAGTGGGATGAGACCCCAAATTTGATTCGACTGGACATTTCTGATCCTGGCCAGGTCTGTAATAATATTCACCATGCCTGAGCAATTTTGAGCAGAAAGACCTCACAGCTTTCTGAAAGGGTTCCCTTGTGGAGACTGTGGTCAATTGAAAACGATGGCTGTTATAGATCAAAATTCCTTTTTTCCTTGAACAAGTGACCAAACACCCATAATAAGGAGTTCTTGCCGAATCGTCGCTTAATTCACCTTATGTTAGCATCCTGGCGTATCGTGCTGCTTTTTTCAACTGATAATAACTAAGTCCTTACGACTATTAGCTCAGCTGATTACTAAAATTCAATTGGGGTAATTTGCGTTAGAGTAATAAACTAATAAAAGTGAAATTAAGTACACACGCTGTTTGTGCATTTCATGAAAAATAACTTACTTGAAATTTAAGTAGCTCAACCAGTGAGTGCACACTTTGGAATCTGGAGCCCTGTTCCTCTGTTTTGTGGCAATTAATCGTGCTACTGTAAAGCTTTCTCTTTGGCAAGCCAGGCTCAGGGCGGCCCACCCATCTGTTCCACATTACCTTGCTGCAGGACGTAAACTTTGCCCTTGCTTTTTAATTTTCATGCAGCCAGTAATTACAGGGCCCGGCCAGAGTCTGCTCCACGCCGCGTATTCGTGCTTATTACAGCAGCATTTTCCACCAGAATGACTTCAGCTGCTCTCTCTCTCGCTCGCTCTCCCTCTCTCTGTCTGCTTGTTCCTCACCTTCTGCTTTGACAGAGCCTCACCTTGTACTCCCACCCCACCCCAAAGATACCCCCTCCCCCAGGAATCTGCACGCCATTCCTCCACAGCCATGTCCATGTCTGCAAACTGCCCAGCTGCAAGATGACTGTAATGCTTCTGCAAAGTTCTGCTCAAATTTTTCATTTCCTTTTACGTTAATATTACGTGATTTAAGATGCTTTATTGGCCGTTTTATTGTCTAGCTGGTGCATTGGATTGCTCGCTCGCTCAGTCACCCCAGATACAAGGAGCAAACGTATGCATATAAATGACCATTAAGCAGCAATGAGACGCATAACAGCACAGTGAAGGCGATAGTCATAATGCAGGAGGCAGTAATGCTGACTGTGAACCAGCACATTTATGGGTCTAATTACTGGCCTGTTGCTGCTCCCTTCCATTGCATTTTTATTTTTGTGTGTATTTGGATCCTATGATTGACTTATGATAGACAGACTTCTTTTTAAGGAAAATGCTGACTTAAAATGCATGTAAGTGTGTTTGAATAGTTATAAGTGTAACTTTCAGCACAGTCCAAGCCTTGGACCGGGAAGAGAAATACGATCCATTTATTTCAGACAGCAAAACTTGCAGTTAAGATGTATTTTGAAACTGTCTGCTTGATTGGCTCAGTTTTTTTTAATCACTGGATCAAGATTATCAAGCTGCTTTTCAGGTGTTGATAGAGTAAAATAATATATGAATTGTAACTCGTAAATTTTATGCTGTCAGACTGAATTCTTTAGCTCAGTATGCAATTCATCACTGAAGCCGGCGAGAAGAACTATAGAAACGTGAGATGGCCGAAAGAGTTAAGGAGACGAAGAGCCGGGGGAGAGCAGATGCCTTTGGGACTCAGCCATTTATCAGCGTGAAAACTCCTCGTGAAGCAGAATACCGCCGAAGCGACACGCTTTCCGACAATGTGTAAAGAATGGAGGCGCGGTCCCAGCATTGCGTGAGAGGCGCACTCAGACCGTCAGCTCACACGAGCAGCGGCGACAGGCCTGCTGACAGTGACGAGGGCGGAGAATAAGAATCACGGCGGCTCTGAAAGTCGTCGTGGCAGAATTATCCACGCATGCGGAGAGTCGGTACCACAGCGCTCCGCACTTCTCTTCTTATTTACGTGTTACTGTCGCGGTCATATTGATCTTTTCCTGCAATACTCTTATAATGGAAACCCCTTTTAAAAATAACACTTACTAGAAGACAAATTATTTAATGTGTTCATGAATATAAAATGGCATAGCCCGATGCCCATTTATAGATATAAACATTACACAATACTATAGTGATAGTCACTGAACACCGATATATCCATAATTGATTTAGTGAATATTAGTGGTAATTATTAATCGCTATAACTGCATTAATGATAAACACGTGCCTTAAAACAGAAGCTCCATTCTCCTCATTTTGAGTCACAACTGAGATTTCAGCCAATAAAAAATAACTGATAGAAAAAAAGTCTGGGGTCTGAATGTATCGACAAGGGAGTCTGTCGCATCCAGCTTGGGTTTATCATAGTGTGAGGCCCCTGAGACCAAAACCATTAAGTCTACAATCCGAGGTCACCGTGTATCAGCCGCAAAAGTGGCATCATAATGGCGGTAAGCTAGAGAGCGAGCAGCCCTCTGCTGGATATACATTTATTCCATACTAATGTGCTGGGAATTTGCCAAACACAAGCCAACGGATTTTTAAGGACATTCCAAAATTTAGCACTCAAGGAAAATCAACACTCTGCCTGTTTTCATCGACTCCCGCCATGCAGCCCCTGTTATAGGATCCTGGCAAGAGTTGGGAAAAATGAAACAATGAAATATTACTCTGTGCTGTCGTTTTACGTGAGACAAAGGTTTCTGGACTCCCGCGTGATTTACATTTTAAGTAACAGCCATAAAAACACTTTTTTTTAAAGCAGAAGATATATGGCTTATTGTATTTCGAGATTAAACCAGCAATTATGGGATCCATTATGTAAACATTTTGGCATATTGGGTCTATATACATGTCGAAAGGACAGACTCAGCCCAAGACAAACATATGCACTCCATTCGCATGGGCATAAGGTAAAGGGAGCAAGTGTGAGGGTGCCTCGCTGCTCCAAATAAAAATTTATAGGATTAGATTTACTGATTTACAAACTGGCAGGAATAGAGGAATGGGGGACTTTCTGTACATCCCGAGAGTGTTCATTGTACTCATGAGAAGTCAAAGTCTTGTTAACGGCTGTTTAAACAAAACGAATGTGCTGTTGTTAATAAAAGAATGTCCAGTACTGCTGTGAAAAGGTGCGTAATGACAGGCTAAGCCGCGGGTCAGGCCTGGTGTGGAGCATGACCACCAGGGGTCACCGTTGCATGGCGGCCCTCGGGTCACTAATGCACCTCTACTGCTGAATGCTCAGACCTTTTCCTGCACTGATTTCTGTATGTAGGGCACCTAGTGAGTAATGACAAGAAGGCTCCACAATTATCTTAAGATGCCAGATTTTCAAATAAAATTGCATATACAAAACCTCATTTTTACTCTATCAAGAGACATTGGCTACAACAAGTTTTTTCAGTTTGATTAAGGACTAGATATTCTTCCGTTTTTGTATATCATGTCCTGCTCTCCTTGAAGACACACACAAACACACATGCAGGTGAGAGCAAAGCCTGGGCTTATCTGTTGCCTTTGAAGTGGTTGTTGGGGTTAAAGACCATGCCAAAGAATCCAGTGTTAATATGATTATCCTACTGCTCTGGGATTCAAAGTCACAGATTCCCAGCCGGCAGAGTGACACACCGCCCCAAATGAGGCTGATTAATACAGGACGCCCAATTTATGCGTGAAGGCCTGTTTACTTGCTGCTATAGCTTCATTCTTCAGCTGAGTTTTGACTTAGGGCTTGAATATTAAATCATTGGAAAACAAATTATACATAGACAAATTTTATGTCTATCTGGTTTTCTCTGTTCAATGTTCAACTATTTGTCCTAATGCTTTCAAAGTTTTATTGGTCACATACACAATTATACTGGATACAATGTGCAGTGAAATGTGCAGTTGCCTGGCCCCAGAAGTCAGTGGAGATAGTGGAATAGCCCGGGAATGAATATGGACCTGCATATGTACCTGTGTGGGCTGAGTTGGCAGGTTGAGATTGTTAGCTGTGGGGGTCCCAAACTCCGTGCACATTTAGGATCCGAGCTTCCTGTGGAAAGAAGCCTTCCTCAGCCTTTCCTGCCGGCCTTCGGGCACAGGTAGCGTCTGTGTAACCTGCGCAGAGAAGAGGTCATTGTTAGAATCTCTGATGACTCTTTGAGTATTTGTAAGTGTGCAGGAAGATTATGTTTCATTCACCTATGGTGCTCCCCGAACAGCCTCAATAATACCTGCACATTAGCAGGCTGTAATGCCAAAACTAATAACAACATAGTTATTCATGTATGGAGATCTGAAACACATTACTACATCAGTGGTGATTGATACTTGGTCTTCATTGAGCTGTATGACGGAATAAAGTAAGGAAAGCTGGAATGTGTTTGCGGGACCAAAAACACTCAGCAAGACGTCCAACCACATTGTCACTATTGCACTGGGCTGGGTGTTGTATCCAGGAAGCTCTTTGCAAGTCACTTCCACCGATTTCAATAAAAAGGACTGTGAACGTGATACCAGTCCAGTTGGAGGATGCTTGTGAGTGCTTGTCTGGAGAGTAAATGGCGTATCTCTCTTGATCAGACATAACATTGCCAGCGCTGTCACAGGAAGAGTAATCACCAAGCAGTCTTGTACACTCTAAATGGAACATGTTATAGTTTCTCTGGACAATATTTTTACAAAAGACGACCTACCAGCCTTAAGAGTTAATGAACTCCAGCGTTCCCTAGAAATGGCACATCTATAAAATATGTGTGTGCACATTTGTATTTCATACTTATCTCGCAGTCACTTATGCCCTGCCCATTTCCTGCACATCATACATGCCAAATCTATTAAAATATATGGCCAAGACATTTACCATTAGACCTTTAAAATACTCCAGCCGTACGACAAACATTAGAATCATGCAGCTCTTGTTTGTATAACCAAAACCAGATCACGTAATCCATCTTTAAATCAAGGTCTGCTTTTCGTTTGGTCATCTCTGCCGAGCCAAGATTAAGAACATTTATGACAATTTACATTATAATGCCAATAAATATATTGCTAAGCACCAACAATGTGGCCAAGACCAGACTAGATTAAGTACATTTTCAGCCTTTCCTGCACGAGCAAATGACATCCTCGCCACAAAGAAGCTCTGTTTCCAACACTGCATCCAAAGCCAGTGCAGGCATGCAGGGAAAAGGGACAGTGTGTACAGTAAGATTTCATCTCGTGGGACACAAAACCAAAGCACTACATCGTCCACCTCTGTTCTTGAAGGTTGACCAAAAACTATACCTTATCAATTTAGGTTAAATGTTTTAGGTAAGTGAGGAAGCAAGTAAATTTGGAAAAAAGATATGAATATGCTTTGAGCACTATGGTGTAGGAGAGAATCTGAACCCCCTACCCAACTTTACACACGGTTGGAGGAATTAGTTTGATATTGAGGGGACACAGCTCTCTAACTCCCCCATAACCTGCCTGTTTACCTCAGTTCCCACAACCCAGTTCGAGCTCCTTTTCTTGCCTATAAATTCTACACCTAAAAGTCTGGTTTTTCCACATGGGGGAGACAAAACACCATGACAGCAGAGTTACAGCCTTAAGATGATCAAGTTAAATGCAGTTTAAAGAAAAATATGAATCAATGTTAAACACGGGTTACTTGGGTTCATTAGAGTACACAAAAAATGTCTGGCACCCAACACCCATATAGGGACGCATACATACAGATAGCATCTCATTTCACATTTTATGTTGTACTTGGAAAAACCTGGCAAGTGCCCCACATGGTCTCCCAGTTCATAAAAAGCCAGGCTTCTGACAGGTAGATGTGTCTGTTTACTTTCCATTTTTGCACTGGCTCAGCCACCTCTGGTATCGCTTTTCTAGAGAAACAATGCTTCTCTTCAAGCCCACGTCTGGAGAGCATAATCTAGGCTCAGAGAGAGGCATGCGGCAGCCCGTGAAGCAGCCCCTTCTCACTGGACAGAGAGCCGATGACTGGAGTGAACAGGCACACAGTCCACCCAGGCTCCTTACTGCCTGTCAACCTGGGGCTACCATGCTGTTTATTTTGCCTATACATAAATCCACTGGATATTCAACCACCAATACAGGCCATGTGGCGCCCTCTAGGTCATATTATATAAAAGGTCCTATGAAGAAAATGCACAAAATGTTTCCACACGACATAACCAAAGAAAGATGTAGGACTGTATGAAGAAATTAATGAACTGGTTGGGGCTGCCAAAGGTAACCCATTAATGCATTAGCATGAACGTAAAGGCATAATGTATTATAATTTCTTTGATACCCCAATGGGAGAAAGTTTACATTTTATTTACTTAGACACTTTTATCAAAAGCAACAGTTGTGTTTGAGTGAAAGCAGGGTCAGACAATGACTAGAGTAACTAGGGGTTAAGGGCCTTGCTCAAGGGCCCACCTGTGACACCACAACCTGCTGAGCCTGGGATTTGAACCAGTGACTGAACACGGGCACAGTACCACAACCTGCTGAGCCTGGGATCTGAACCAGCGACTGATCACGGGCAAAGTACCGCAACCTGCTGAGCCTGGGATTTGAACTAGTGACTGATCACAGGCACAGGCCACAGGACAGATCACGGGCCACAACCTGCTGAGCCACCAGCCACACAACACCCAAACCCATAGAACAGTTTCATCAGGAAGCTTTTCTTTGTGGCACTGCAGAAGCCATGCACACATGTAGTGGCGTGCCCCAGTCAATTTCACTTTTGTGCACGCTGTATCCAAATAAAAGTCAGCGTGACACAAAAGCTGCTGCTGTAGGCGTCTGCCTGTGTCGCCTTATGAGGTGATTGGCCCTTCTCTGTTATCATGTTTTCTTTTTGGGCAACAGAAAAACATGACTACATCACAAGTGCTGAGTGGTTTCCAGGGGAAATGGGGTCGTTTCTTTCCCTCTCAAGCAACAGGATTGTAATGTGTGCACAAAAAAAAATCCTGCCAAAGCAGTGACCTTAAAATAAAGGTAATACACATTCAAATATAACTTTGTTTCAATGGTATTGAAAAGTGAGTGTTTGCTCTAAATTTACAGTTAAGTGAAAGCTTAACTGAGTGAACCACAGCACCCAGAGGAAACTCCACACACGGAGCCGCGGCAGAGACTCGACCCCGGGTCTCAGAGGTGGGAGGTAGCAGTGCCAACCGCTGTGCCAACTGTTTTTTACGTCACAATTAAAAAAAAAACTCTTTACATATTTGTATTATAGGTTAAATAAACGACATAAATGGTAATTTTAGTGCTAAAGTGCTCTTCAGTGTAAAGCAGTACTGTACCTAGAAATGAATGAATGCTATAGTCTATGGTGCATTGACGCGGTCGGTCCGCCGAATCCCCCGCTTTCTATGGTGTCGTGACGCGCTTGGAGGACCGACTTGGACACGCCCCCTTGGCCGAGCCCCTGTGATTCCGAGCGCATGATCAAGCGTGTTTACCTGCAGTGTCATGCGGGGAGACATGGCACACAAGTCCAGTGAAGTCTGCTCCAGAAGACCTCTTTAAAGACCCGCTTAATGCACGTCAAGGTTTTATTTCCACTTTAGCATTAGTCGGGAAGCCATCATAAAGGGCTGGATTTGTGTATACTACCAGGGGTGGAGGACCTGGTTCTTTTTATCTGTAGCGAGCTAGCCGGCAAGCTAGCTATCACTGAACGGTAGGTAGCGCCTAATTAGCATTGCTTGCCGCACAGTGTATTTATGGGCAGTAAATGAAACAACCCTCCGTACTCTGGACCATCGCCAGAGAGACGTGTCGGACTTGCGAGCTGCCTGCAGCCCTGTGTACAGGCATCTGGCCGGACCTTTCCGGAAGGTGTGTCACCCACTGCAGGCGAAAAGGGTCTGGTGGCTGTTAGGCGTGTAACAGAGCTAACAGGCATCTGGCCGGACACCTTTCCGGAAGGTGTGTCACCCACTGCAGGCGAAAAAGGTCTGGTGGCTGTCAGGCGTGTAACAGAGCAAACAGGCATCTGGCTGGACACCTTTCCGGAAGGTGTGTCACCCAGTTCTGAGCACCTATATGCGAGCTTGATCAATGGCTCTTCGCATTGGCAGTTGATATTTCGGGGTACTTTAAAACTGCAGGTAAGACGGAATAGTTTCAGTTAGGATTGCTTTGTATGCTTTGACTACCCGTCAACCTGTTTACCTTTCACGCAGCTAGCTAACGACAGGTGTCCGATCAGAAGTGCGTGTATGTTACTGCCACTGGCGTCGCTTGAGCAACAGAAAAGCTATATAAATAAATTAAAGTACTACAAAAATAGATCAATACACTAGACCTGGTAATGTCTTACCAAGGTAATGTCTTATCCACTCTTATAATACATTAGTTAATAAATAAAAATAATATTCAGCATGTCTCTTCAGGGTAGTTTCTTTTAATATTTTTTGTGAAATCTCACGATTGGGTTTTGTGACCTAGAACACAGTATGGAGATAGAAGCAGAGCATATTACGAAGTGATATTGATTTGTGCTTTTCCAAACTGCAGAAGGCTGAACAGGTAGAAGTTTGTGGGATTACCAGATGAATTCTTAAATATCTACTGCAGGCCATTCAAGAGGCACAATGGAGGAATCGGACGTGGAGCGTAAGTAACCTGTCATGGCTCTTTGTACTCAACCAAGACATTTGTTTTTGAAACATCCTCTTGATTTCTGTGCTCTTCAGAGGTGTCCCTGTCGCTGCTCGATGCAGCCAACGACCGAGACCCTCTGGTGCAGGAGCAGGTCAGGAAGTCCATCCTCACCCTCGGGAAGCAGCAGCCGGATAAAATCCTCAGCATGTGTCAGGACTACCTGGTCAAACACCCCAAGGTCAGGCGGCAGATAGTTATATCTTTGCAGAAATAAGGAGGAAGCAATCATGACATGTGTTGGAGTGCTAATAAAAATGATAAAAACTAACCTTACTGTTTATTGTAGGTAGCCTGTGATAAGGCAGTCTCTGTGTAAATAATGCTTCTAATTAATTACCAATTGTACTACTATCTTTTTGATGTCTTCTTGATTATTATGGGCTGTTTAGACATCATAAACACAAAAGCACATCATATCACAGCCTTTGAGTGGTTTGCATTACTGATTTGCTCCTGAAAAATCACTGTAAGATGAAAATGTAAATGAAGACCCGTTTCCAGTATTTTGAATGGGAAATCTTTAAATGGCAGCTTTAGTTGTGTTCTGTATGATCTGCAGTCCCTTCATGCTGCCGTGCTGCGTGTGTTTCGTCAGTGCATGGGCTACTTTTAAGATTTATTCCATGCAATTTTTGTTGGTTGATGTTGTGCTGAAATTGATGTTATACCTCAGTTTTTACAATTCTTTTTATTTTTAAATTTACATATTCATAATCTTTATTAATAATCTCACAATCTCTATTCACAATCTTTGGCTGAATATGTTTTCCATATATAACTGGTTCATAAATTGGAATTCTGGCAAAATTTGTATAAACTGAATTTCCAGAAAAGGAGGGAGGGATTTTTGTTTCTTGTATCTGGGGTTATTTCAGGCACGAGCATCATGCTGGTTTAATTATCTGTATGCTGGTATAAAATTGTAATTATTGGCCCCTTTAGCAGTAAGATACTAAGATCAAAATGGAGGCTTATTATGCTGGGGGGGGGGGGGGGGGGGGGGGGGGGGGGGGGGGGGGGGGGGGGGGGGGGGGGGGGGGGGGGGGGGGGG
>JAODKN010000134.1:4976326-4986337 GCA_026774425.1 Petrocephalus zakoni
ACTCACATAATCGACAGCCGCAGCCCTACCCCCAAGGTGACCCCGCGGAACAGGGGGCGGGGTCACTCCATTGGTTGCAGTGAGGCAAGGGGGGAGGGGTTACTCTAATGGTTACAGTGAGGCAAGGGGGGAGGGGTTACTTAAAAGGTTACAGTGAGGAAAGGGGGGAGGGGTTTCTCTAATGGTTACAGTGAGGCAAGGGGGGAGGGATTACTCTAAAAGTTAGTTAGGTAAGGGGGGAGGGGTTACTCTAACGGTTACAGTTGGGTAAGGGGGGAGAGGTTACTCAGAAGGTTACAGTTAGATTAGGCGGGTGGGGTTTCCCGGGGGTTAGCCTCTGGATATCATTGGTGTCGCATGATGAAATGTCTCCAATAAACCTGATGTCAGAGGAGCACTTTGGATGAACATGGATGAGCTTTTTACACATGCCCTCACGTTAAGGGAACCTCGCGTTCTTCTCCAGTTCTGCTTTCTCCTTTTAATCCTCCCCCCTCCCCCCGGCAGAGCTTCCTCTACAGATGCATTGGCGTAACCCTGCAGCTGTGCAACAGCCAGGATACCGTCAGGAAGCAGCTGCAGGAGGTGCTGGTGGCAGCACGGCACGCCGACGCTGTCGAGAGGACGGTACGGTGCTCAGCCCCCAGGCTGTGAGGGCGCCACCTGATGGTGACGTTGCCACTTGCGTTCAACGCATGTGACTCTCTCCTGCAAAGATTGCATGTGGTGCGATGACATGCGACCCTGCTTTGTGGCCCTGCACGTGATCTGTGGGGGTGCTGTTTGTTCAGTCTGCATCTGTGTCTCATGTCAATCAAGTTGTTGTTGTTGTTGTTGTTGTTATTATAAATGATATATTATTGACGTTTATAATAATAACTAATAATAATAATTTGCATTGTTATTATTGTTTATTATTTATTAAGCAGTTATCACTTAATGCATTTGTGAATCAGTTTACTCTAAAAGCTATAATAACGTTTTCATGGGTGATTGAAACTTGGCCCTTTCTGTAGTTTGGCGTTTGTGCTCCCCCCTGACTGCTGTTCCTCCTGCAGGGGGTGGCCATCGGAATCGGCCTCTGTGCCGGCAGGCACCTCAGTGCCACTCTGGCCAAACTTGAGGACT
This sequence comes from Petrocephalus zakoni, assembly GCA_026774425.1. Classification (NCBI taxonomy): domain Eukaryota; kingdom Metazoa; phylum Chordata; class Actinopteri; order Osteoglossiformes; family Mormyridae; genus Petrocephalus; species Petrocephalus zakoni. The sequence goes on from JAODKN010000134.1 coordinate 4,977,455, forward strand.
TCGGCAAATCGGACGCCTTTAAGAAAGCATCGGGAATTTTTGGTCTGCTTAAAGTAAGTAACATGCAGGGAGGGTTCCTCTGGAAGTCACCAAAAGTCGTCTCCATGCAGTTTTCCCCCCAAATACCAGTCAGTCATTTTAATGATGAGCATTTCCTGAATTCATGCATGCTGGCGTAATGATCGCTGCCCATTCTGACCGTGATCCTCAGGACAAGAACGAGGTAGACATTGAGAAGGTGAAGAGCACCCTCATCCTCTGCTATGGCTACGTGGCCCTCCATGCCCCCCCCGACCAGCTTCTGTCCAGGATGGACTCTGACATTCTGAAGGGCATCAACAAACACTTCAACACCAAGGTAGGTGTGCCAGCCATTGCGGGAGAGCAGAACGGCATCGTGGGAAGTTAGTGACCCAGTATGCCTGAGCGGCAAGCAGGTCATGCGGCCGGCAGGACCGGCGGATACTGAGGTGATGCCCCGATTTGTGCAGATTAACACCAGTGGCACTCCAGTGCGGTCTGAGACAGCAGCAGGCGGGGGCTTACTGTTGAAAAGAAGCCTGCATTTGATCTCTGATAGCGTATCGACCGAGTTGTTACTTAAATGAACTTCATTATGCATTAAAGCACGCCGAATGGAGTTTCTGAAGGCTCAACAGTTAATTACAGCCTTGTGTAATAGTGTGTCTCACTGGTGTTGTATTGTGTTTACACTCTGTTTGCACTTCAATGCAGAGCATATGCACCATACCATCTGTGCATAACAGCATATTAGAGGGGTCATTCCTTTGGTCCAGTTCCCGGTTCCTCATTACATGCTATATGTGTAACATGAGGGCTTCTTAACACTTATTTTTTTGTTTCTTTTGCTGCACCGGCAAAGTGTGGATTGTAAACTCCTCATTACTTTTATGTTGTGCAGGTTCTGGGGATAAAAGTAGAGACCAAGGTACCGTGATGGGATAGCGGTGTGGCCCCCCGGCCCACCGCCCTGTAGCCGAAACCCGAACCTCCCGATCTGCTCCCTCGATGTGACGCTTCTTGGCAGCCGCGTTTAGGGGAAAAGAAAAACTTTCTGAACTTCCTTTAAGAATCTGCGGAGCCAAAACACTGTTTAGTTTGGGTTCAGATCCCTGCACCGAGAGCATAAAAGTCCAGCACATTTCATCTCGGAGAAGAAATATGTGGATCTTTTATTTTATTTGGATGTAAGCAGGCTTGTACTGTCAGATGAGGGGAGGGGGGTTTCCATCTCCCTGCGGGGTGGCGGTGAATGTGCTCTGAGGTCAGGCTCTGTCCCCTCCAGACCCCCCCAGCCACGTGGCCCCTGGCCATCGGGCACCCCGCTCCGCCTCCGAAGTTCAGAGGGTTTTTCTCTTTCAGGGGGTGTCTTACTAACCCGTTACATTCCAGCTGTCGCCTTCTGCCCCCCAGCACTAATCTAACAGCGAATGCTTTTTATCCTGAATATTGGTGATTTGAGAATGAATAATCCGCAGGTTTCCTGTCTCTTGCCTCTACTTGCGGGCTTGTCTGGTTAAATTGTCTTCTGCTTTTTGCCTCTTACGCCTCTGTTTTTATGCTTTTTACTTAAGTAAGAAACAGCACAAGGCTTTTAAACTAGAATTATTATAACTGTATAATGCCATATTCATTCTTATGTTGTTGCTAATGTTAGCATAATTTATAATAAACTGTGTTCCATAGATTCGCTGGACAAAAGGAAAATAATATAAACTTGTATGCATAAATTCTGGTACAAATTAATTAGGACTGTGATTGCAAATTGCTTTAAAGGAAAATCTGATCGATAAAATGCTAGTCTTATATATCACAGACTGGCTGTTTGTGGCCCAGGTGCTCCAGATGTCTGCACACGGTGCTTTATGTCATGCGTCCAACTTTATGTGTCCATTAAGTCTCCTTCCTAAATGATTCCAGAGCCCTGCAGGGTGGTGTGGGCTGCCTGCAAGGGCCTTTCGCTAATGCTTCCCACTCCTGTTGCCGATCTGGGCAGGCCTGTCCGTATTTGACGTGCTGCTGTCAGAAAGACTGGCGTGGTGCTATTTTTCCATGTGTCACGCGTGTCACGTGTGTTTGTGTCCCCGACCACCTGGCAGGACCTGACCATGAAGCTCAGCCTGATCCAAAGTGTGGGCCTCATTGCCAGGGCGGTGGGCGCCTGCGTGCAGAGACAGGCCTACGTCTTCAGCAAGAAGCAGGAGCTCCTGGTCGTCATCATGGTGCATAGCCACTTCCCTGCTCAGCCGTAATGACGGCGCCGCTGCTTTAAGCAGGATGGCCATTGATCATGTGGATGAAGGTCCTCGCTCGGTTTGAAGAAGTAATGTTAAGATGATGGCTAGCTGCGGGGAGCGTGTCTGCCCTAGAAGAATGACGGCGGTGGGGAGTGTTGTGAGACGCGGCTTCGGCGGCGTGTTTAGGGTCTGTGTCGTGTTGCAGGATTTCATTAAAGCTGAACCGGCAGACACGATGAGGAGCTCCATTCGCCATCTAGCCCTGGACACATGTGCCAGCCTGATGTATCCTTCCCCTCGCGGCATCGCGCCTGTGCCAGACAGAACCATAAACCTGTCACACAACTGCCAGCGTTGGTCATTGGCAGCCTCGTTATTCTGTTAATCGTTAGAGGATTATGCACCCCTCCCCCCACTTTTTTCATTTAGTGGTTAGTTACCCAGTGTCTGTGAGTCCGCCCCCCCCCCCCCCCCCGGCTCTCCCCCACGTCATTCCAGATGTGTCCGCGAGCGACCGCGGCCTGGCATCCATGTTGCTCTTTGACTCTAAGTCCCAGAAACCTGGACCCGGTGCTGACGGAGAACGAGACCTTCGACATGCTACGCTCCTGCCTGGCCAGCGTGTACGGCCTGCCTCCTGTGGATGCGCCCGACGGCAGCAAGGACGAGGAGCTGCTGAGCCCGCAGGAGAGAGAGGTGAGGGTCTCTCTGTCCTGCCGAGATTCCCGCGGGACAGCATGGCTGCCTTTTCAACAGCACAGTCTTCCCCAGGCCTTGTACACGGACACGTTCGGGGCGCTGCTCGACTTACTGAGGAATGTTCTGGCCAGGGACCTGACCCCAGAGGGACTGCAGAGTGTCTTCAAGGTGAGGGTCTGTGGGGGACCCCGGCCCGAGCCGGTGTTGGTCCAGTCCAGTGTTGGCCCTTCTGTGAGGTCCGCTGTTGTCTCCTTCCCCCAGCACATCGAGGTCTATCTGAGCTCCAAGCTGGACTATGAGAGGGAGAGGGCAGTGAACACCACGGCAGAACTGCTGGACTTCTACCTGGCAAGCCTCACCGTCAAGGTCAGAGGGGGGGCCGCCGTTATGTGAAACGGTTAGGATTAGGGTTGGGAGCTCCCCAAGGTTACCACGGGCAAATGCTGAAGTATGTTTAGAGCCTCACTTCCCTGTCTCAGCACCTGATTCTGCCTCCACACTGCCCCCGGGGGCCTGGAGAGCAGCTATGATTCTCTTTTGAAGGGGTGCTATCCTTTCCGCTGTTCTCAGAAATGGGCTGGTCAGACCACCTCATCCGGTGACAGCTTCTGACGTGAAGTGCGATATGAAAGCAGCCTTTCAGTTATTTCCTAGGGGGTATCTACTACGTCACAAAAACCACGGCTTAAAAAACAGGAAGTAGTCGGGCTTTCTGCCAGGCCCGCGGCGTCCACCAGGACCTTGGTTATTTTTTGCCCACTCTCTCAGCTTATTCTGTCAGTGTAGTGCAGTAATACAGAGTGCAAAGCTGCTAAGTCAGTGACCCGTGGGGCTGAGTGGGCCTCTCGCCTCGTCGTGGTTCTGGGGCTCCTGCCCCTTCTGGGACAGCTTCGTCTCCCTCGACGTGTCCCTGAATCGTCCTTTCCGCTATTGTCCCCAGAACATGGTGACCTTCCATAACCTCGGAGCCCTCCTGGGCCGCCTGGCCCCCCGTTGCACTGACCCCAGCCCCCTAGTCCGCAGAGCGGCCATCGACTGCATCTACACCCTGCTGTACATCCAGCTGCGATACGACGGTGAGATCCTGGTTCTTGCCGCACGCTGGCTCCCGTTTACTGTCTGTGGAGTCTCTCTCAAGCTCGAGGTTTCCTTTCCCGCCCGGCCAGGGTTTGCCCTGGACTACAAGGACGAGTCCGTGGAGAGCCTGGTCACCCTGCGGGAGAAGTTGAACCACCCGGATCACACTGTCCTGTACAGAACCTGCTCCGAGCTCACCAAGGTGAGCCTGGCTGGTGTCTCGCGGTCATTTCCGGTGTTGCTCAGCCCGCTGGTGCGGAGGGGGGGGGTGTCTGTTCCAGGAAGTGCATGCTGTTGTATATCAGAAAGTGGTCCAATCAGTAAAGCCTCAGACCAGTACTGACGCATTGGGCCAGTTTGGAAAACAACCCGCATGCGGTCTGAGTGTGTGTCCCGCACCCCCCCCCACCCCAGATCATCAGCAAGCGTCTGCCGCAGCAGCAGCTCAACACATTGATCTTCATGCTGTTCGAGGGGCTGGTGGACCCCCAAGCCAACTGCTCGCGGGCATCCAGCGTGGTCCTCAACACGCTTCTGAAGAATAGGGGCGCTGGCTTGCAGGATCTGGTGAGGGCTTCGGGGCACGTGCTGCCAGGCTCAGCATGACATCATCGTCCTGTGAAATTTAATACCTGATAGGATCATAAAACCAGTCGAACTGATTTCAGCTTAAACCTTTTCAGTCTTTTTTTCCGAGTGACTTATTTTACATGATCTCTTCTGATTTCTTTAAATGTGATTCCAGCCACAAGGGGCAGTATAGAGCAGGCATACGCTGCCCCATATCTCCATGACAACTGGAGTCTCACTGACCGATTGGCGCATCTCTGTGTCCCAGGTGCCGGAGATCCTGGAGGTGCTCTACATCCGGCTGCAGGCTATCTCCGAGGAGCAGGTGAAGGTGGCGGTGGCCCAGTCCATCCTCATCCTGGCCACGCAGCACCTGCAGACAGTCATCAATACCCTCATTGCCTACCCTCTACCTTTTGATAAGTAAGAACGCGAATCCAGACCAAGAGCCTTGTCTGTCTGAAGCTCATTTCAGACATTTCGGCTTACACAGTTAAGATGGTGAGCCCCGTGTTTGTTAGTTGCTTGGAGAGCTGTTATCTATAGCGAGTAACTGTGCAGCTGGGTGTTCTACTGGAGCAATTTAGGTAAAGCCAACAGCAGGCCCTCCATTAACCATCGCGGCCTGCTGCCTAACAAAATTAAGTCTCGGCCGTCCTGCTGGCAGCTGGAGCTGTGAGATGTGGATCGCCCTGGGCTCGGACAGCACCTTGGCCTCCCAGATCATGGACATGATGATGGAGAAGATGAGCGTGGTCGCTCCCTACGCCGACAAGAAGGAGTCCATGCTGAGGCCCGGCGTCAGCAAAGTGGCCACCAGCGCGCCCCTAGCCGTGAGTAGCTGTGCTCTGACATATCTCACTTTCACCGAGCATCTGCTGCTCCTAGGAACAGCGAAAGGGTTTGGGAATGGATTGTAAGCGTCCGTCACGTAGCTGCCCCGTGAGCTCCAGAATTTGAACCCAGCCGCTAGAAGGTTCCGTCTCTCTGGCCCCGCTCCCCGCAGATGACGTGCGCCCTGCGCGAGATGATGCTGAACGGGCAGACGGCGGACGCCGTGGTCTCGCTCTTCCCCAGGCTCTTCGGCACGCTGCTGGTCCGTTTGGGTTCCAGCGTCGGGGTCCAGCTGCCAAAGGACATCAACAGCAACAGCCTGGGGCCCGAGAGGAAGACGAGCAGCAAGGCGCCGGCGTCCTTCGACGTGTGCGGGTGAGGTGGCCCCCGGACGCCACGGGCAGCGCCGGTCACGCAGTGGCCGCTCCCGCCCGAGCTGAAGCGTCTGTGTGTCACCGTGGCGACAGGGTGGCGGTGGAGGCCTTGCGGATCCTGCTGGCCCGGGCGCAGCTGGACGAGGTGGTGAAGCCGCTGGATGCCGAGGGGGCCTGGGAGAAGATGCAGGACCAGCGGCGCCATGCGGACGGAGTCACGATGCTGGCCAGGTGGCGCCCCCCTCAGGCCGCTCGGTGGTATAACCAAGCGTGTGGCTCGGCTGCCGTGATATTCATGTTTTTTTTTTATTTTCCTGCTGACCCGCCCCAGAGCCATGGCGAAGCACGCAGGGCCCCGCCTCCCAGCCATCGTGGAGAACCTGTGTCCCTGCCTGAACAACATCTACGAGTGCCAGAGGGTCACTGTCACTGCGTTCTTCTCGGAGGTGAGGCTCGCCGTCCGTGATGACGATGCCCGCGGGGGGGGGCTGTACAGCACCCAGAGCAGACAGCACGGTTTTTTGTGTTTCTCGTTCCAATGCATTTTTAAACCCTGGTGAGCGGCTCCCCCTGCTGCTCTGCCTGCGTTACTGCTTATCCTCACAAGCGGAGACGGCCTCTTCCCTTAGGCCAGCGCTTCATTAAATACCCAGTGACCTGTACCTGTTGTCGGCAAGCGAGCGGGATGCAGGATTGGCAATTATTGTGGGGAAACGAAAGGTTTATTATAATTATGGGTTCCCTGGGGTCACCAGACAGAGAAAAACAAAGCATGCAGTGAGGAAACGGCGGGCGGGTGAGGAGCCGGTCTGCAGCCTCAGTCAGTCAGCTGACGTGCCGGGGGGGGGGAATTACTCTGAATTCCTCTGAGCTTCCTGATTGGAGGTGCAGAGTCTGCTTATATGCTCTCTGTAGTGAATAAAGACGGTGTTGCACCCCTCCGTCTCTGACTTGAATACCATTGGCTGAGAGCTGTCAGGGGAGGGCCACTGATTGGCTGCCAGACAGCTTATTCCGACAGTGCCGGTCTGTGGTGCTGAACTCCGCGTGGGTCACATGGGACGAGCTCCCGGTGTGAGGCCCGTGACACTGCCCGGCCTATAACTGCCGCACTGTCAGTGAACTTCCTGCACTGCTCAGCACCTCGCACTGCAGAGGCGGCCAGTCTTATCCGCCAAGGGCCGGTGTGTATGCAGCTTTTTGGGATAACCTTAAGGTCCTCTGTTCCAACCCTGGTATGGTGACTCTTCTAATTACTGGAAACCTACATACACCACGGCCCTTTCTGGGTAAGACTGGCCACCCCTACTACCCCCTACTGTACTGTATCACCATCACATTGCTGTCTCATCCCGCTAAGCTGCCTCGTCCCCATATCGCCTGGCTGATCATTACTCGGCACACCCCGCACTGCACCACGCTCTCTCCGATCCGCCAGCACTGCTCGACTGGTCCCACTATCTCTCAAGGCCGCAAGGAGAACATGCATCTAGAACAGGGGTCTCAAACTCCAGTCCTGGAGGGCCAGAGTCCTGCGCATTTTTGGGTTTACCCTCATTTAACACACCTGATTCAACTCACTGAGCTAATTACCACACAGAACTTGAGCGCAATCATTTATGATGAAACAGGGAAAGAATTAAGCTACATGGGACTCCGCCCCCCCAGGACTGGAGTTTGAGACCCCTGATCTAGATTCTTCTGTTTTGACACCTCTGTGGTGCAGTGAGCTTCCCGTAGAGGTCCGAACAGCCATTGGGTGTCTTCAAACGACGACCTACTTCTTTCAGAAGTACTTGGATTAGCACTTCAGGTATTACACTCTGATTCTTTGGTTCTATTGAACCAGTATCAGAATGTATTCAGTGATGGAGTCTTTCAGCACTTATGTAAGTCACTCTGGCTAAGGGCGTCTGCCAAAAGCCGTGAATGTAAATGTGAATTGTTTATGCCTGTTCTTATGTTGCACTGTCATGTCCTGTAGTGTATCGCTCCTGGTCCCCCATATACGACTAGGGAACATGTGACAAGTAAAACCTGAAGATTGAGATTGTAGTGGCACAGTAATGGTTGAAGTTATGGGTCCTTTTAAAGAATAACTTCGAATGCGCGGTCTGCAAAGAGCAGCCGGGATGCTGTGGTCTTCCTGAGCAATTCGGCTCCTGACTCCGCCCTCCTCGTCCCCGCAGCTGCTCAACCACCACGTGGTGACGGAGCTGATGATGATGGACGTGCTGATGAACAGCATGATGGAACGCATCTCGGACTCGAGCGCCACCGTGCGCATGCTGTCCATCAGGGGCCTGGGTAACATGGCCGTGGGCTCTCCCGAGAAGGTAGGCTGAAGGCGAGCGACTTGTCATTCCAGACCGGTTTAGTAACATTCACGAGCAGCCGAGTGCTTCGTCTCTCAGGTCAACAAATATGCAAAGGAGCTGCTGGCTGCTATGAGCTCCGGAATGGAGGAGAAGGATGATCCAGGCAAACGCATCACCCTGGAGGCCATGTCTGGCCTGTCCAAAGTCCTCCTCTACCTGGATAAGAAGAATGTGCAGCTGTTGGTGGTCTACATCTTCATGAAGATTAAGCCCTTCCTGGAGAGTGTGAGACATTTCACTGGTCTGAAGTGCGTTAGTGGTGGGGGGGGCTGAGGTTTTTCTTCCCATTAGAGCTCTTATCATTTTTCTCCTGCAGGAGAACGACGAGATTCGCTCCACCTCCATCATGCTGCTGGGGAACCTGTCCAAGTTCGGCTCTGGTGAAGCCGTCTTCAAGGACCAGATCCACAACGTGCTGGTCAGTCTGCTCTTGCACCTCAACGACCCAAGTCCTCAGGTGGTCAAGGTAAGCATGGCCTCTGTCACGGAGACCCGGCCAGATTGCAAACCTCCCATGCTCGTCGTCGTAGAACCGCTTTCATTCCCACAGGCCTCCAAGTATGCCATGCGGGTATTCGCCCCAGTGGTGGGGTCCGAGCAGATAACGGCCATGTTTCAGAACCACCTACACGAGGACAAGGGTCTACACTACGGCGAGTTCATCAACGACCTCACCAAGTACATCGTGAGTGG
>JAODKN010000134.1:4986437-5007555 GCA_026774425.1 Petrocephalus zakoni
CCCCCCCCCCCCCCCCCCCCCCCCCCCCCCCCCCCCCCCCCCCCCCCACGCCCCAGCCCCCCGCCCACACTCAGAAGGGCACGCCATCTAATCCCTATGGCCGCTGCTTTTCCCTGCTACAGATCCAAGACTTCCCCGGAATGCTGAACTTCTACCACATCACCGTCATCCAGTTCTTCAAGAGCAACTGGGCAGAGGTGCGAGCAGGGGCGGCCATGTTCATCGGTAAAAACAAAGTTTAATCTCCCTGCCTTTCATTGTCCTGAGTGCTTTAGTCAAGCAGCTACCCAAGGGTAATAAACCATACTGACAGGCTTACATATAACGCAGGCAGCATTTTCCAACTTTCCCCCAGATATTTCATTAGCTTATAGTAGCCAGTAGGACCTTGTGATGCCGATTTAAAAAGTTAATTAACCTGAATGTGTTTGTTTTCCTGTTCATTATGTAGGGTTTTTATTGGGGAATCTCCCTGAAGAGTATTTCTCTTACATGAATATGGGGAGTATAACTAAAGGTATGTTTTTCAGTTTTGTTGTAGTAAAATGTCAAATTTTATAACTTATGTATGACTCAAATTAGCAGTAATAATATATTCACTTTTTTAAGCCGACTTTAAGCTGAAACAGGAAGTGAAACACCAGGGAGCACTATCAGTGCTCGTTAAGCTGCTTATAACAAGTAAATCGCCCAGGGAATTAGTGTGTATGTGTGTGAATGGAAGTGGGTGACCTTTGACCTTTCAACTCATGACCTTGCCTGGCAGGTTTGGTCCTGCTGCTCCAGGATCCTGAGCCTTTGGTACGGGCTAAGGCCGCAGAAGCCATGGGACACTTTCACTGAAGAGCCTGATTCCATCTGTAGTTTACTTAAATATTGGCATTTTACTTGAAGTAGCAATCAATGAATTTAGCGACCAAAGACTGTAACCATTTTTTCCAGCCTCATTCTGACTCGATCCCCTCAGCCTCCAAAGTACCCGCCTCTGCTTCAGCTTAACCTGTGGAGACCAGCTCTGGATGGTTTGGGAAGATTGTAATAAGTAGCATCTAGAACAGAGAGATCCAGTCAATAAAGACAGTATAGCGCACAGCTAGACAGTCCGGATCCTGGAGTGCTGGCATCCGGCAGGGTTTCTACCTGCCTGAGATCAGGTGTGGATCATCAGGGGCCAGGTAGGATAGAAAACCTGTTGGATACTGGCACTCCAGGACCAGGGAGGCCTGCCCCTGGTACAGATGGTTTTACAGCTTCCCACAGCTGTCAGATCTCCGCCTTTACGAGGAGACACAGTAACTGTATTCCGAGCTTCCATGTACCCACCGTTACAGTGCAGGCAGAGCAGGGCCTTCTCTCAGAGACGCTGCCAGATTTCACTGCGAAGTAGCTAAAGAACACAGGATGCAATAATGTCTTTATTCCCCCTTCAATGTTCCTCTTTTTTCTCATTACATCTCCGTTGTGGTTTAACTGTACATGCACTAATTCAGCCACCTGCTACAGTTTTGTTTTTAAGAAACGGGCAGACGTTCCATATTTGTTCGTCGTTTAAGGAAGCGTTGAACGTCATTGCGTCTCGCTGCGAGTGTGGAGGGAGCCGGACCCCGTAAATCTCCTTTATTTCCTCGTGCCATGTTGCAATACACGGCACATTTGGTCTTTCATTCCTCCTCATTTAAATGTACTTCCTGTTTGTATGGCCAGGCCACCACTTCCTTCGTTTAGTTTTAGTTTTATTCCAGGGCCACGGTGGCAAACAGTACCTGTGTTCATGGGCACCTGAGCAAATCATGACTGCTGGTGTGTGTGTGTGTGTGCGCGTGTGTGTGCGCGTGTGTGTGTGGTGCAAAGACATTGCTTTTTTTATGGTGGTCAGTAACTGCTCTGTCTCCGATGACTACCTTTACGGTGGGGAAAAGACATTGACTAATGTAATCATAAGTTATTTTAAAATGAAATATTAAAGTGATTACTACATAAGGTTGTACTGTAAATAGCTTCTCTTTTTTAAGCTACTGTAATATCCCTATAGATTACTTATCTGCTACATTATGATATCCTGGGGATTAAATCATGTGCATTACTTTAATTTATTATGGTGATGTGTTTCTCCTTGTATTTCAGTATTTTCACTTGTGGTCATTGACAGCCCATTATAAAAAATAAAAGACTACATTGGACTGTGGAGACACCAGTGAAAAGTACCAGCTACTTAATTTAAATTTGTAAACAGATAATGGTTGTGGTTCATTAAAAGTCTAGGATTTATTTTGCTACCAAACTGTAATTTTCATACAGTAACAGACAATCACGTAGCATTTATAAAACGTTGTTATTTGCATATTCACATACGGGCTCTTGTGATTGTCATGATTCAGTGCTGAGTTTCTGTGGATCTGCTGAGATTTGCAGCACTTTAAATGTCACACACAAGTCAATTGCTTTTGTAAAAAAGTTTATACAATTAAAATCCACAGCTATTTAGTTGAAAGGTCTTACTTACACTCCCAGGTCTGTACATGTAACAAGCTCATATTTATAACCTTATTTTAGTAACCTCATCCAAACTGTAAAACGTTCTCCAGCCTTTTTAATGGGTTTTCCCCGCCGAGATAGATTCACCGATCATTATGCACAGCCTGCCCAGTAGATGGCGCTAAAGCTCACTGTGGAAAAGGTTCCTAACCTTCCTCTCAGCCAATAACAAGCCATCCCGAGTTACAATTGAGTTGACCATTGCCTGTTCAACTAGTAATTCTGGGGAAATTACTCCGTTATATAAAATAATTTTGAAATATTTATCCCTACATTTAATACATTCAACAGTACATTGGGTATTTAATGAATGTCGTGATAAAATAGGATATAAAAAGCAATATAGGCCTACATTACCTTTTAAATTGGCATAAGCATTAAAATCCATGTCCATTTATTTTATTCGCACATTTAGTAATGTTGAGGTAACTGGTGTGAGCTAATTGGTCATAGTGGCTGTGGGCCGCGGTGTTCCGCGGTGTTCCACTTGGCAGTGAAGGGCCCCCACCGGCTGCTGTTTACCGTCCTTCGGTTTAATCACTATAATCAAGTGCACCTCTTGTTAAACGCCCCCCTTGTATCATGTCCACCTCTATTCTCCCATCACACTGAAAGAGGATTAGAGCTCATTTGTTACGCACTGATGCTGCCCCCTGTTGCTCTCCCCTGTGGACGCGCTACGCGGCGAGGAGTGTGCGGCACGCCTTAATGACGACTTCGCCGGGGCTCGCTCGGAGAAGGTCGGTGGGAACACTGCCTCCCCAGAACTGCGTCAGCTTCTGCCGAGGTCTTTGACTGCAAAGGGAAAAAAAATAAAGAATGGAGCTTTGTGTACTTTTGGTTTGTCTTTGCGAAAAGGACTCTGAGGCAGAATGCTGATCGCAAGATAACAAGCTAATGCTAGCGGAAAAGGTGGCCTTACGTCAGCTTACGTGTTGTGTGACTGCGCCGACTGACCTCACTTACTGGCCAACAGTGGGACGGTCTGCCTGTTTTTGGAAGCAGGCTCCTAAGGAGTGTTGAACGCAGCACCTGCTTGGTACAGGCCACCGGCATCGCCGAAAGCTTCACTCTAACACTTTAACTTAGGCTTCCTTGCACTGCACGAGGCTGCAAACGTATTCTGAAATGTGGATGAATATTAAACGTGCTACGCAAAAGCTTGTGTGCTGTTACAGCAACTGTTTCCATTCACTGACCCCTAAACTAAGATCATCACAACAGTGCCACTGGGAGAACTGATGCCGAGAGACGACAGAGGACATCCTGCCAAGATACAGTACATGGTCGCCGACACTATATCGACTAGTTGGCACTTACTCTTTACAGCCCTGTTATTATTATTTTTTTGGGGTTGAAATGCATTTTCAAATGTAATCCATTTTCCCTCCCCAAAACTTCCCCAAAATGTAGACCTGAATATGCCAGAGGCCGCAACACCTCAATGTCACTGTACTTACACAGAGAGAGACCCGCTCGCCGACCCAAAATTAGCTTAGAAACAAAGCTTTAAATTAAGAATGAGTCTCCTTTTCCCAAGAGCATTTCCCTGCCGTGCTCCTGGAGCCCATGTTGTGCGGAAGTGATCTGCTTCAGTGGAACTGTCCCCAGCTCAAGATGAATCAATGGGTGATACTCCATCCTGCCAGCTATGACCTAACAGGAGTCATATAAAAAAACCCTGATGGCACAGGAGCTCCAGAGCACGCTCATGTGGAACAGGGTCACCAGCCAATTCGAAATATGAAGAGTCACATCGGTCCTTCTCGTGGCAACACAAAGAAGCTTTGAGCGGCAAGAATTCCTCATTCCATAGCTGAAATAATTACAGATTGAGACTCAAATAGTTTTAATGATTGTAAGATGAATTTATAAGGGGTGTGATTAGAAATTAAATCATTACGTGACCTGTTTTAATCGGAATTCTAAAAAAACATTTAGTCTGTGTGTGAAGTAAGATTCATTGTTCCTAAATTTACCACAGAAAAATGTTATGGTGCGACCTGCTTTGCAACCCTAATCATTAGGACAGATGATGAATACCTGAGTGTTGACGGCTGCATGGCTGACAATTACACCATCGCTGTGAGATTAATGTTCTGCCAGCTCACGCGGTGGCACCTTCTGTTTGTTATGCCATTTGACAATTTGCAGCCATGACTTTCATGTGGTACAATAAACCAGTGACTTACTTCATACATAACCCTTCTATTCTGAAGACTGCCTAGACAAGCCCATGCTTGTAGTGGTGTCTGGTGTCCTCAGTGCACAGAGAGTGACAGCCCAATTAAATTTAGAAAGTGGGGGGGGGGAGGATCATGCAGACAGTACATCCCAAGTGAACCTCATCGCAAAAGTTGACTGTAAATGGGGATGTGGTGGCCTAGTGGTATGAGGCCCAGGTTATGGACCAAGAGTTCATTCAATTCCCACTCTCCACCAGTGGGTCCCTGAGCAAGACCCTTAACCCCAAGTTGCTCCAGGGATCCCTGTAATGTACAGTAAGTCACTCTGGATAAGGGTGTCAGCTAAATGCCATAAATGTAAATGTAAATGGATGAAAGCAATTAATGCTACAGAAATTAGGACTGTACTGTTAATTTTGGTAATGAAATACAGGATCATGACTCAGCTGGAGCACTGGGTATATTTCCCTGAGTTTCCTTTGGGCTTCGGACAGTTAGGAGAGCGGTAAGCCCGATGTGCCAGTGTGTACTCCGGCCAAGACAAATCATTCATTTATATTCAATAACAGCCGGCTACCTTGCAATGACCACCCCCGGTAGGTATAACAGGACAACCTCTCGGTTACCATGGAGACAGTGTGTTAAATTGGGAGGGGGGCTCCGGGTCAGGGGCCGCCGTGTTCCCTAACAGCCCAGAGCAATGACGTACGAGCGGGGTGTCACCTCTAATTTTAAAAAAGCTCGGCGCCGCTATTTTCCACTTGCCGAGCTCCATGACAGGGAGTCATTAGATCCTCATTACTTACTCTGCCTAAGTAACACGTTTATACCGTGCGATCCGCACGTCGGGCCTGTCAGCTCCGGGGACGTCCTAAGCCAAACCTGTGGGCTGATTTAACGCAACTTTCCCACTTACTGAAGTCTATAGTCGCCAGGCATGGCGCATTCTCATTCCTGCACTTATTATACCGCCGTTAATTAGGTTACGCTTCCATTACCGAAATAAACGATACTTTGTTGCTGTTTTGAGGCTTTTTGCGGATGGTGCCAAAGTTATAAGGCGTTCTTGTTTTTTGTTGCTAATTGATGTTCCCCTACCTCACCATCCCAGTTTCACTCATGCTTTAACGTTTTGCACCTGTCTGTAAAAATAAATTATACAAGAACTTGAATTATAAGCAAATAACTTAATAAACAAACATGAATACGTTTATTTTTGTGGTAGGGATTGAGGTTAACTTTGATTGGCGAGCTGCCACTGTTCGTGTCCTCGGCTAGAGCTTCATTAGGTTAATTAATTAACACGGGCGCTCCTCGTTCCTGCCAGCAAGAAAGGGGGAAGCGAATGAAGGGTGAAGCAGGGAAGCCTCGGCGCCCCCTCACCCCGCCGGGCGCCGCCCCTGCCTCCTGGAGCCGGACGCGGGGGCAGCCGGAGCGCACGGGGTGTTTAATACAGCCCAAAACGCATATTGCTTGAAATCTAAAGCGGCTACATCTGTGTTTTCCTCCTTTTATTAAAAAACGAAATATAAATACTATAAAAGACCCACCGAGGGGGCGCCTAGCTGGCCGTGTTCCGGTACCGGGACGCACCGGCGTTCGGGATCACTGCCAGACTTTACGCATGCTCCACCATCTTCCCCTGGCTTCCCTTGAACCATTTTCCATGCTTATTTCTGTTTTGCAGCCCGATTTCGGCTCTAGTGTAATTAAAGCAAAGCTCTAATCCCAGCCACTGACTATTTGAATCTCGCCAACCTGCGCTGTACTAAAGCACTGACTGTCGGTTACCGATTAACGAGCAGTGTTTGTATCCAGGTGTAAAGATTCTCAATTAATTAATGAAGTTACTGTTCTGCTACTGTTAAAACAAATTACTGAATTCCATAATTAGAATACATTAGACAGGTTTTATAAACATGTATAACAACCCTGAGCCCAATTTACGGTAAATATATTTTAAATTAACCTTCCCCACCCATTACTAGACTACAAGGTATCCACTTTTCATACAAAATTAAACATGCCTTGGCCTATTTCAATTATAAATTCAATCATAACTCAGTATTCAGTTTGACACACCTGCTCATTGCAAACAACTTGATCCTCCGAACAGATTAAACATATCGGTTTACAGGCTACACAGTCACACACAGGCATGGTTTTAGCGATGACACGTGATATACGTGATTTTTTTCTTCTTCGTTGTGGTGTGATTGTTAATGCCACACTTGCTGGTTCTGACTTCTCAGAAACAGCCGCTCCCCTGGGATTTTCACACACTACAGTGTCTGGAGTTTACAGAGAGTGGTGTGATGAACAAAATCACTCAGTCAGTGGTAGTTCTGTTGGTGAAAATACCTCATTAGTGAGGGAGGTCAGGGGAAAACGGCCAGACTCGTTAAAGCTAACAGGAAGGTCACAAGTGCAAAAATAACAGCTCAGTATTACAGTGTGTGCAGGCAGGCAATTCTGATCACACAGCTCAGTATTACAGTGTGTGCAGGCAGAGGACACTGATCGCACAGCTCAGTATTACAGTGTGTGCAGGCAGACGACACTGATCGCACAGCTTTGTATTACAGTGGGTGCAGACAGGCGACACTGATCACGCAGGTCAGTATTACAGTGTGTGCAGACAGGCGACACTGATCACGCAGCTCAGTATTTCAGTGCGTGCAGGCAGGCGACACTGATCACGCAGGTCAGAATTACAGTGCGTGCAGACAGGCGACACTGATCACGCAGGTCAGTATTACAGTGCGTGCAGGCTGGCGACACTGATCACGCAGGTCAGAATTACAGTGCGTGCAGACAGGCGACATATCGCACAGCTCAGAATTACAGTATGTGCAGGCAGGCGACACTGATCACGCAGGTCAGTATTACAGTGTGTGCTGGCAGGCGACACTGATCGCACAGCTCTGTATTACAGTGCGTGCAGGCAGGCGACACTGATCGCACAGGTCAGTATTACGCTGTGTGCAGACAGACGACACTGATCACGCAGGTCAGTATTACAGTGTGTGCAGACAGGCGACACTGATCACGCAGCTCAGTATTACAGTGCATGCAGGTAGGCGACACTGATCACGCAAGTCAGAATTACAGTGCGTGCAGACAGGCGACACTGATCACGCAGGTCAGTATTACAGTGTGTGCAGACAGGCGACACTGATCGCACAGCTCAGAATTATAGTGCGTGCAGGCAGGCGACACTGATCGCACAGCTCAATATTACAGTGTGTGCAGGCAGGCGACACTGATCGGACAGCTCAGTATTACAGTGTGTGCAGGCAGAGGACACTGATCGCACAGCTCAGTATTACAGTGCGTGCAGGCAGGCGACTCTTATTGCACAGCTCTTCTAACCTTTAACTTCTGGAAGTGCCTTTGAGGTTCTGTGTCGATGTACATAATAAAATGGGCTGGCTCTCTCTCTCTCTCTCTCTCTCTCTCTCTCTCTCTCTGAGTTATCACTAGTAAATTAATTTAAATATGCATCTGCAAAATCTCACAGAATTTTAAAGGCGAATGAGGTTGTTTCCAAACCCAGCTCTAATTTTCAAACCTATTTTGTGGTGTCTCATATTTTCTGTCTCGAGATGCTTCTCTAGATGCTACTGGACCCTCAAATAGCAGGGTCAGTGCAACATAATGGGATTTTGCCAATAGGGTTAGTGGGCAGAGCGAAGGAAGTTAATACACAGGACCGCGCACCGTTTGTTAAAACAGCTATTTCAAAAGTCAGTTTCTTTAAACCATCATCTGTACAGTATGTGTACATATGGCTGCCATACAGGAATCACGTATTAACTAGCTTGACGTTAATTATTTACTGTGATGAATAGACATTCTGAATTTCAAAACCTGCACTGTTAATTAACAGCAAGGTGTCTCTATTTATGCCTATCACTGCTATTTCGGCTGAAACAGATTGTTTTGTTTACTGATTAGAAGTCTGATTTAATGAGGCCAAATTAGCAACATATTTGACCAGCAGATTTATATTTTCAGAAGTTCCTTTTGTTAATATTTGACAATACAGATCTTTCTAATATGATTATTCATTGCATAAGCATATGGGTCACCAGAATTAGCTTTTTTATGTTACCATGAAAATGCCGATATATTAGTTTGTTGATCCTCTAAACTTAGAGACGTGGTGGACTGGCCAGTTGAAGAAACCATTGGCTGAATTGGACCTGGAAAGGGGCCCCCAGCCTGTGTCTGTGGCCGCAGACAGTCCGGTTTGGCTTGTTACCCAGCCAGACCCTTAAGAACACCTCAGCGCTCCGCTCCGTCTGGGCCGGGCCAGGGGTTGGAGGAGATGCAATCTAGGCTGACACACATTCGGCTCGTCAGTGTAGAGTTCCAGCACAGGAAATAATTACTTGTGGAAGCATCTGGTTTTCATCTGTGTGGAAAGATGGAAGCTGACAAAGGCATTTCTAAAAGAGTAGCACACACCCCCCCCCCCCCCATTCCCGAAGTAAGTGGACTGGAGATGAAGCCACCTGGCGATGCCTTCCCTCAGCGATCACTGCATATGGCTGATGGCTTCCCGTCCACAGCGACTCGCATGTTTATGGATAATTCCTTCTTGGAAGGGAGAAGGGAGGGGGCTTGGTCCCCACTGAGGGGGGGGGGGGACTAAAGTGGTCCAAGTTCCAGGGCAATGCTGGAGCTGTATTTATGGGTCCGAACATTCAAGGGGAAAAGGTTTCGAACCACCGGGCAGCAAAACAGCAAGCAGATTTAGTGGGAGTGGAACTAGACGCGCAAAACGATATTCCCTGCATTAAAATGCCCCAGAGCTTCGTGCTGCTCTCTGCTGTGCTTTAAACTCACATTACTGCACAGTTAATCTTTATTAATATTTCACCCTTCAGTCAGTGTCTCTTCAGTTCTCTCATAACCATATTGTTGCTTAAATGGGAAATATAAATCCACTTGCTTGCGCTCCCTCACACAAATGCACGGCTGCAGGCGGGCGAGGCCCCTAGGACCCCTGATAGACACACTGGAAGGGCCCTTTGCGTCCGAGCATAGGCAATAAACAGGGTAGGTTCCTTTGTGACGAAAAAGACATTTCAGGTGTTAAAAGAAAACACTTTCTGAGGATTCAGGTCACGAGATTCAGCAAGGTTCCTGTCTGTAAGTCATAGAGCCCTGTGCTCTGATTCATACAATCAGGTCAGGGTTTAAATGAGTGCTGTGCCACATCCTCCAGTCAGTGCTGTGCTGCATCCTCTACTTAGTGCTGTGCTGAATCCTCTGGTCACTGTGGCACTGCATTCACCGGTCAGTGCTATGCTGCATTCTCTGGCCAGTGCAGCACTGCATTCACCAATCAGTGCTACACTGCATCCCCCAATCACTGCTGTGCTGCAACCTCCTGTCTGTGCTGAGCTGCATCCTCTGGTTACTGTGGCACTACGTTCACCGATCAGTGCTGTATTGCATCCTCTGGCCAGTGCAGCACTGCATTCACCAATCAGTGCTACACTGCATCCCCCAATCACTGCTGTGCTGCAACCTCCTGTCTGTGCTGTGCTGCATTCACCAATCACTGCTGTGCTGCATCCTCCGGCTTGTGCTGCGCTGCATCCTTTGATCAGTGAAGCACTGCATTCACTAGTCTCGGTGATACACTGCATCCACCAGTCAGTGCTGCACTGATTTCCTCCTGTCAGTGCTGCACTACATTCGTCAGTCAGTGGTGCATTGCATTCACCATTCAGTGCCATGCTGCATCCTCTGGTCAGTTCTCTGCTGCAGCCACCAATCAGTGCTATGCTGCATCCTCCTGTCAGTCGCAGGGTGAGCGAAACGTGAAGCTTGCAGAGAAAATCGAGCTGAAGAGCCTCCCAGTCC
This sequence comes from Petrocephalus zakoni, assembly GCA_026774425.1. NCBI lineage: Eukaryota > Metazoa > Chordata > Actinopteri > Osteoglossiformes > Mormyridae > Petrocephalus > Petrocephalus zakoni. Next base: position 4,997,036 of record JAODKN010000134.1, read on the forward strand.
AGCATGCGGGTTTATCCATCCAGCAGCTGCTGAAGGCGTCACCTCCAGCTTCCAAACGTTGCGTGATCTGCTGTCTGCAACTGGCTGTCTCTATATTCTCTCTCCCAATTAATCACCTGTGTTAGAAGAGGCTGGGCTATTTTTTGGACATTTTCACTCTTATTTACTCGTTTCATGGGAGGCAATTATACTTATTTTAGTTTCTGCTTGTTTATTATGATTATGGAAAAAGGAATGTGGCATTAAATCAAGATTTTAAATCAGTTTGAACACTAGAAAAAGAACACAATCTTTATCCTAAGCTACGTTTGCAAATATTAATTATGTGTACAATGGACTGGCATCCCATCCAGTATGCACCCTTACCTTGTACCCTATATGGCCTGAGAGTCCTCCACCACTCAGCGCACACACACCATTGAGACCCTGATCAGAATAAACGCTTGCCAGTTGGATGGAATAGTTTTCAGAAGTACTACTTACTGCTTCTCCATGCATATACTGATGATAAGGACCTTTAGTGTACACTCGGTTAAACATTCATCTACCTATGCTTATTTTCTGACGTAGCAGGTTATCAGTGATCGTTCGGCCTCCCTAAATGGTGCTGTCCGCTCCTGCCCTCTGGGCTCTGCACGCTTTGCACATTTCCACCTCACCGCTGATCTATCTGCATTTCAGCCAGCTGCTGTTCTTCTGCATTCTCTTCATCAGTTAAGTGTTTAAGGTAAATACCCACACACCCTGTGTGTTTATTAATAATAATAATAATAATAGTTAATAAGTGCGCAGCCGTGCCCTGGCAAAGGTGATTGTAGAGGTTAGACCTAGCATGCCCTCTACCCTGTAGCACCACAATCTGAATCATGAGAAATTACTAATAATTCTGTGAAGCTGTGCAGGTAAGGATAATGCAAGGTAAGAGATGTACCTGTCCTCCATTTCACAGCATCACGGGATGGTAAGCCATAAGGTGAGACTTTCAAAACGTACGTACCTCTTAATGTGCTGCTGTCAAGCTGTGTATGTCTGAGGCGGCTGGTATCTTTTGTGTTGTCAGTCATTTTTCAGTAAAACTTTACTTGAGGGGCCACAAGTAACTTAGTAACACAGTTACTACTCAAGTACAATTCACGAGCAAATAGACTTAGAGACTTAGAGACTTTTTTATTGTCATTGTACAGTTGCCTGGACAACGAAATTAGTTGGCAAGTCCACAAAGGTGCAGGAGAAAAAGAAGTGAACTAGTGTCAGTGCAGGTATGGGGGGGGGGACATTATATACATAAAAGTATAAAGTGCAAAAGACATTATATACACTTAATATAAGGTGCAAGATACATGGACAAGAGGGAACAAGAGCATCATAAATATAATAAACAATAAGTGTTACTGGTAAACAGAGTAGCACTTCTGCCGAAAAATGCACAAGGCTAATACTATTGCACAGATAAGTTATTGCACAAATACAAAATACAGTATATATATAGTAAATATAAATATAAATATAAATATAGTAGCTGCATGACTTACTTGGACTGTTGTGACTGATCACTGAATAATGAACATAGGATCAGTATGTAATTAACACTTAGGTTCTGGTTAATTAAATACATTAAGTAAGAGTGTGCTGCTACCTTATTTGTGCCCCCTATAGTAAAGCGTTACCCATTTACCTGTAGGAGAAAGAAGGTTTAAAGTCAAGTCAGCTAAAGCTTCACCTTTTATTGCCATGTTTTCCACTTTAGTCTGGAAAATAATTGCTATATTGTGGGTGATGGGGAGCAAGTATTTAACCGTAAATCTCCTTAGACATTTTGCACTTAATTGATTGTAAACAGGAAAGACAGGTGCCCATTAGGGCAGTTTCACCTTTGAAAGGTTGTATACAGAAAGCTAAAAAAGCCAATGGCTTTTCAAATATAATAATATACTCAAAGATAATTGTATATAATATGAACAATATGGTTTAAGAATTGTGTTGTAATCTGCCTGCCTTTGGCACTGACCTTTTTTGTGTTTGTTTCTTTGTACTCTGTCGTGTGGAATGTGACGTTGTAGCATTAATATCTAGCTTTTATGATAAATACTGTGTCCAGCTAAAGCACATGAGTCCGATTTTCTCCTCTGGTTCCTCGTTAGCAAGTACACAAACCACGGTGTAATGTAATGGAGGTATCCTGCCAGAACATAAGCCAGGAGAGACCAAGCGAGTCCAGAGCCCAAATAGCTCATGTGTGCAGTTTTTGTCAAGCAAAGAATCAACTTACCTTAATTTCTCCTGCGAGGTTCTGTTCCAAAGCCTGTTACATGTATTTTTACTAATTAAAAAAATATTAAATTCAGACATATAAACATTTCCTCCATCCTTGCAACTTATTAAAATTCTCATTAAACTAATGACATTTTCCTGAAAACGCTTGATGTTGGCTATTGTTATACTAATCGTTATTCTAAATTAGTCAAAATTCCAGAATTGCCCTTAGTATTTAAAGTGAGGTTAAAAGCCGGTTCAGCAGTGACTGTTATACTACCACTATAGGCAGTAAATTCAGCCATATAAAGACTTAAATCTTATTTAAATGGCTGAATAGGCCAGAACTAAGCTTTGGTTGAGTGCAATATTTGTGTAATATATTATTTTTTTTAAATAATTATTTTCCCCTTTTTATTTATTCTACACACTGACTACAGGTCTAAGGTGAATAACGGATTCAAAATAAATGTCTCTAGTACCCGGTTGCTGTAATTAATCCTCAAATCAATTTACTCTTACAAACACAATACCTTTGCTGTTTGGGCTGGAGGGAGAACGATGAAGAGGCTGCAGGTAATGGCAATTGTTATTCATCGGACAGAGAATAACGTCACTGTAAATCAGCTCATTTTCAGCTGGATGTGATTTATGCAGTTTGGACCCCTTACGTCTATTGTTCAGGCCGGCCGCCACTGAGGATAAAACGGAATGAACCCAGTGTGGGTGGGAGTCATGGGGCCATGCACGTGCAGACATAACGATCACACATGCAGAAGGACTGCGCAAACCTCTCAGGCTGCAAAAGAATATGCTCTTTGCCTGGGTAGTAGGATGTATTTGCTCAGAAAAAAAAACACAATTTAACATTAATATTTATCAAAATTAACAGTAGCACAATATAAAGTAACAAAGATTTCTTCTATTCTCCATAACGTTACCAATTTCTTGTTAATTTCTTGTTGGAAGGCTAGGCAAATTTGGCAGTTTGGGAATTGGCAGTTTTATTATACAGTTTGTCTGTATATCCTGGAGGAAGGATCCTACTCATCTTCACAAAACGCCTCGCGTTCCATTCTTTCATTAAAAATGTTGTTCAAGACATGAAATGCAGTGTCATTCATTTTAAGGGTGTGGGGATAATACCGAGGTTAAAAAAACAACCAGTCATCTGATGCTCAGAGCTCCAATGTGGTGGCTGTGCAAGCCCAGGCGATGTGCCAAGTGCTCTGCGCCATCAATCAGGTGTCCAGCCGGCAGCCTCCCTTCTCCATGAGCTCAGTTTCATGCATCCTCCAGTATGGGCAAGTTGAGAGTTAAAAAAAAAATGCACACTAACTGATATCCAATAGAGAATGTCTCCCATTTATCTACTTTGCATAATTGTTGTGCATAACCAACAGATTGTGCACCATATTCATATGAATATATTTGTGCAGATATATTTTTAGTTGTATTATACAGTTTCTTGGCCTCTTTCTTCACTCTAACAGGCCGTTGGGTGGGGGGTTGGGGTGGGGTGCGGGGGGATAGAGACAGGAAGTCAAGTGATGCCTGCTTTTCTGTGTTGATTCAATAAAATGTCAGTCATTCTTGTGTGACAGTATAAATTAAATCTAATAATATAAATAACTACATTACACTAATTGCATAAGTTATGCAAATTATGTAAAGCTAGTTAGTGAAATTATGCTAATGTAAGTTACATCACTTGTGTAAATCGCTTAGCGCTGAGTTTGTGTGTGAATTACTTTTAATGATTTGTGTTACATGAGTTAAACGGGTCAGCATGTGGCACACAAAGTGACTTTGCTTATCTAAAACAAGAGTCCTAATGATGATTAGAAGCACATATATTTGTAGTTTGTTGTTTTGAGTTCACAAATGCACAGACATAGTGGCCGTATGTGCTCAGATGCACCTACAGCAGTAAAGCCCCCCGCAGACATGACGTGGAATGGCATGCAGCCCCAAGTGGGGTGGGGGGGGACCCTGAATATCTCCCCCTGCCACATAAATGCCACAATGCTTCTCAAGTTCTTTATAATCATTTATATTTCATAGCTGTGCTGTATCCAGCATATATGGGTACTAACATTATAAACCATGAGCTATCAATCATTTACAATATGAATATTTCACTGCTAAACTTTTTATAGATATATGGTCTATAATCTATATATAACATGTAATCACATTATTCTTATTTTTCACAATATATGATGTATTCCAACAATACTTTATTAAATAATGCAATACAATTGATCCTTTGATTATACACCAAATAAGACCAGCAGACCTACAGTATCATGAATAAAGGTTATAAAAAGTATATAACTAAATGGATCAGATGCTCTGTATCGCAGACCACATGGTCTCATAACATTCCAGTAGGTATGATGCAGTCACAGATTAGCATTTCAGCAGTGCTGTTCTTACTCCAACACATACATACAGTGTGCTTAAAGATTATATTGTCATTTTGGTGATAAAGACACAAAGGCACATTCGCATGCTGACACTCTGGTGAGAATGTGGTTCTGGCCTAGTTTCCCATGCAGTGCTAAAGTACACTGACATATCATAACGAGCAATCATCACCAGAAGCTGAATATTTATTAAATGAGTGTTTTATCAGTGTCCACAATGCGTCCAAGAAGTATATGAAATATGACAACCCCCAACAACAACAAAAAAGGTTCCCTATATGGGCAAAAGTAATGGGACACCTGGCCATGACACTGACAGCAACTTTTATGACATCCCATTCTAAACCCATAGGCATCAATATGCAATTGGTCCCCCTTCAATCCAGAAGAGCGTTTGTGAGGTCAGGCACCTATTTTGGATGCGAAAACCTAGCTCACAGTCTCCATTCTAGTTCTTTCCAAAGGTGTTCACTGGGGTTGAGGTCAGGGCTCTGTGCGGGTCAGTCAAGTTCTTCCACACCAAATACACTCAACCATGTCTTTATGGACTTTGCTTTGTGCACCGGGGCAGAGTCATGCTGGAACAGAAAAGGGCCTTCCCCAAACTGTACCCACAAAGCTGGAGGCATAGAATTATCCAAAATCTCTTGACATAAATACTCTTGTGGAAAACCTTCCCAGAAGAGTGGCAACTCCATATTGATGCCTATGGATTTAGGATTGGATACCATAAAATTCCCGTGGATGTAATGGCTAAGTGTCCCATAACCCAACTACACACATAACAATATAATTAATTTTGGGGATGTTCACATAGATAAAATAGAATAGCAAAGCAAAATGCTTACCTATTATAACCATGCCCTAATTACCCCTGGTTACACACTTCTCCCATGCTTGTGCCATATGCAACTTAGCCATTACCCAACTCACCAGGAAAGTGACTATGACTCTTGTACATCCTTCCTAAAGTCTGCTTGCCAACAGGGTGCCCAAAGCACCACCCACAGAAAGTAAACAATGCCATGTCAATCCTTTTTAAATTAATTCAACAGGAGCAATTGGGACATTTGAATTCATCTATTCATTTTCTGTTAATTCCATACTCTAATTTAATTGTAACTTAACTATTATTCAAGGCTTCTGAATTGCAAAAGTAATTGCAAAAGCCTTACCTAACCCATTGGTCTGTCTTGCTGATCTCAAACTCATACTGTCAACCTGTTCTTCATCCACTTCTGGTCCTCTGTCACCCAAATTTTCATCTCCTTCCGTATTCTCACATACCAAGTCCTCAGGCACATGACATTTCGAAAGTTCACTAGGAACAGAAGTACATCCTCTACCCCTCCTTCTGATGTCAATCGACTCAGGCCGTAGTTCTGTTAGTTCATCAAAAGACACTTCAGGGTCCGCAATCAGCCAGCAAGAGTAGGTTATGCTGCCCGATTTTCTCACGTCCATAGCTGGTGTTTACAATGCAGTAATTGTGACATTTCAAGTCTCTTACAACCACCACATATGGAACAAACTCCCACTTGCCTGCAGCCTTCCCACACCACTGTTCACCCTTATTATCCAGTAAAGCCTGGTCTCCTTCCACAACTTGGTCCCCATGTTATGAAATTCAGGTTGATGCTGTTAGATGGAGATGCCGTTGACCTGAGATGTGACTAACGATCCCCTCAGATGTTCCCTCAGCTGTCATATGTATTTGTCATAATCACCACTGTCACTGTCCCTTCCTATACTGTGAAACCTCATATTACCTGGGAGGTGAGGAGTGCTCCTGTACATGACATATGATGGGGTGTAACCTGTTAACTCATGTTACATGCAAAATCCGTAATGCACAAGGCCACGTCTGTTTGATCCTGGTGGCCAAGCATTTAACATACTTCCCAATGTTCCACTGAGTATTCGGCAGTGTCGTTGCCCATAGGATGTTGTGCAGAGGCCCTCGAGGACTTCCTAAATCAGCTGACTCTTGAAACTGTCATGCTGATTTGAGAAAATCCTCTTGGGGAAGCTGTGGACGTAAATATATCTACATCAAAGTCAGTGGTCAACCTGCATTGTTGATTGACTGTGGCACAGCAAAGCATGAGCCATCCTTGTGAAATAGTCTGTGATGACAAGGATATCCATGTCATCCCTTTCATATATTCCTCTAACTAAAAATCCACATACACAAACTCTAATAGCCTCTCAGTCCTAATATCCTCATGGGACTTGGACTTCAGATTCTGGAGTTTTGCAACATAGTGCTTGCTGTTCTTAAGATCCGCTTTACTATCAAGCGCCATATCAATCTGGGCCAAGAGAATCTGGCCCAGGATAGAGGTCCCTGGTGCAAAGCCTGATCGGGGAGTCACTGCAAATCCTGTTGAAGCAGCAACAATATAATAATGTGCATTTTCCCAATCAGCAGGAGCGTAAGCACTCTATAGAGCTCGGCATCCAGCATCTCATGCCTGTCCCACTGTTTCAGCGTTTTCTGCACCTTAAATGTTCCCTCCGTTTTCCTTTCCTCCCAGATGACCACATTAAATGACCCATGACATTGTGCAGTCTTCCTACGGCCCATCTTTCCATGGGAACACAGGTAAGCCTGCCCGCCTGTGTCCAGCTATTTTTGGGCTTGTTATCCACCTAGACCATGAATTAATTGCCTTTGCGCCAGCAACTGCACCTGTCATGGACAGCCTGTTTGAATGGCGGATACAGTATTCTAGTGATCGGAATACGGGTTAAAGCTTCGCCGGCAAAGTTTATGGAGGTGTCTCTTGCTCTCTCCCTCCCAGAGACAGCAGCGCACTGAACACGTCCAGGAAAGCATCAGCAGAACACAATCAGTCAACTGGAGTTGGGGTGATCCAGCAGTGCGGAGTTTGACAGCACATCATTCAGCTTATTGAATGTCCTGCTATGGGTCTGATCGCCTGAGTCGGGAAGAGCCAGCAGCCCTTTGTACTGCCCTGCTTGCGAGATGGTGCCGCTGTCAGAAATAGGAGAGGCTCTGCTGTGCAAGGGGAGTCCTGTACGCACTGCTGGTGATAAATCACCACTGCGAGGGATGACTTCACACACTGTGTGCGCGCATAACCGCGGGTAACCCACACATACACGCAAATCTCCATTCTTTTTCCATAAAAGCAATCAATGTCCAAAATGCATCTACATTTCTTAATATAATCATCTATATTTAATAGCTATACAATGTCCATTATATTCAAGTACTTAGATTACAAAACACACATCACATTGAAATCACATCATTTCAATATGTACAGTACCTGTTCCATTGATATCCTTTTTATAGATGTGTTCTATAATCTATATATACTACATAATAATATTATTCTTATTTTTCACAATATATGATGTATTCCAAAAATACTTTATTTAATTATGCAATGCTATTGATCCCTTGACCATAGGCCAGGTAAAACCAGCCGACCTGCGGTATCATGAAAGATGGTGGAAATGCCTCGTATCAGAGACCACATGACATGCCGGTGAATACGCCTCACCATCCTAACATGACATTCCTGCATTGCTGTGCTTACTTCAACACAACTGCACTCAACTGCAGTATCATTAAAAATGATATTGTCATATCGTCCTACAAGACGCAAAGCCCCATTAGCATGCTAACACCCTAATGCCCATGCGGAGCTGGCCTAGCTCATCACGTAGTGCTAAAGTACAACTAGCATATCAAAATGAACCATCAATATTTTCAAGCTATCTAAGCATTGTGAATCTGTTACACAACCATGAAGTCTGCTAATATACCATCAATTGTTACCATTAGGTTATAGTACGTAAGTTACACATTTTGAAGATATAAATAATAAATACCGTTGTTTAAAGAATAATATAGTTTTTTAAAAAAATATGTATGTACTCCTATGGGAGGGGATGGTAGTGCAGCAATTAGCTCTGTTGCCTCCCCCCTTTGGGACCAGGGTTCAAGTCTCTAGCATGGCTCTGTGTGTGGGGTTTACATGCTCACCCCGTGTCTTCTCTGAGTTTCCTCTGGGTACTCCGGTTCCCTCACCTCTACTTAAAAGCATGCTACGGTTAATTGCAGTTACAAAATTGCATGTACACTGTAGGTTTGTGTGTGTGAGTGAATGGTGTGTATGAGAATGGTGTGTGAGTGAATGGTGTGTATGTGAATGGTGTGTGAGTGAATGGTGTGTATGAGAATGGTGTGTATGTGAATGGTGTGTATGAGAATGGTGTGTGAGTGAATGGTGTGTATGTGAATGGTGTGTGAGTGAATGGTGTGTATGTGAATGGTGTGTATGAGAATGGTGTGTGAGTGAATGGTGTGTATGTGAATGGTGTGTATGAGAATGGTGTGTGAGTGTGCCCTGCAATGGGCTGGTGCGCCACCATAGGATGTTTGCTGCCTTTAGCCTGTGGGATAGGTTCTGGACCTCCTGTGACCGTGAGCAGGACAAGCGGTTACAGAAGATAGGTAGATGGATGGATGGATGTGTTTCAGCTAAACAAGTCACATAGCAGTGGAAAGTTCTCAGCTGTGCGTTAAGCTGAGCCAGGTGTTGTTAGGTGCAGTAAACTCTGCAGCTTTGTGTTTTATTTCTTCTTGAATATTTATATGGATGACATATACACACAGCAGTATGTTTATTTGTTCTGTCCCTGGAGGGATCGTGCCCGTCATTTATCTGGCTGACGGTAACACCGGGCATACAGGAAGCACCGTATCTATGAAGGTGACCGGTGCCAGGTCATTAACAGCTTAGGTTTGGGGAACACGGCAGCCTGTTTAAATAACTGCAAATAACAATAAAAAGCATCCATAGTGCTGAAAAACAGCTTTTGAGCTTCTTAAACAGCTATAAAAAAATCACTGGCTGAGGAACCTGCTAGTGATTCTAAGGATGCATGCTATGCTCTTAAAGCATTAAGCAAAACAACCATTCTTTACATGGCCTTTTATTTTTAACGTACCTTTAGAGAAATATCACCCAGATCAGTCCCTTCTATTCCCTCCGTGACTAATAGCTCAGACATGGAATGTGTCCCTAACCCCCAGGAGTCTGAAATCGATCAGAGGAAGCACTATCCCTCCCATACTGTCGGGCCATCTCTGTCTGTTTGGTATGTGATCCCAGTGTAATCAATGTACTGTTCTTTCACATAAAAAAACGATACAAAGTCCATTGTGATCTAAGCACATAGTCCAAGTGTAAAAGCCTGAAGAGGTGGCTGTTTCCTGGAGTGAGGGTCATTTATGCAGCACGATGATGAGAGCAGGGCCACCAGCCCACCCCTCGGTGCCACCTCAAAGGCATTTCTTTAAAGCAGCTGTAACTCGAGCATATCTGAGCAAGAACAACCAAAGGATAGGGACTTAATCAGGGATAAATTGCATGTTCATATGTCAGGCTGTTCTTTGAGGCTATGTCAGGCTATCCCTGTAGGCTATCTCAGGCTATTCTTAGAGGCTACATCAGGCTATTCATTGTAGGCTATGTTAGGTTATCCTTGTTCAGCACACATTTTATGTCTATATTTTTATTTCACTATATGACTTTTTTGGTTGTTCAATAACTTATTTTATTTATATTTTATTAAATATTCTGATTATACAAAATTGGTTCATTGGCATTTATTTCTTATTTCTTTATTTCCATTATTCTTATTTTATATTGTGTACTTACAATTGAAGAGTGCCAATAAGTCTGACGAAGATTATGTATATTACAGCATAAATATTAAACCAAAAATGTATTTGACAGAGATAGGGGGTGGGGCTGACAGGGAAGGGAGTGGGGCTGACAGCAATAGGGGGTGGGGCTG
>JAODKN010000134.1:5023488-5044575 GCA_026774425.1 Petrocephalus zakoni
ACCTGTAGCAATGGGTCTGAATGACACACCTGTATTCAACGACTAAGAGCTGTGTCCCGATACTTTTGTCCATATAGTGTATATCCTTAATGTAACCAATTAACCATATGAATATTTGGGCAGTATCTGTATATGCACACATATATAGCAACCTAAAAAATGTATTTTATTTGGAAGACGGCAAATCTCCACTAAGGGAATGACATTTTTTTTACTTTGAGCACTCGGCTGAAGCACTTTATCTACTTTAGGTATCATGCCTGAAGATAAGAGGATTTATTCGGTAAATAAAGTCTGAACTCCATAATCTGTAACAAACCCTGACCTCACATTTTGCCAGGATTTTTAGCTGCCACTGGCCTTCACAAAGGCCCCAATTATATCATCATTCTGCACACAAAGTGTCTATGTGCCATTCAACAACAACATTAACACGATTCATTGATTCACTCAAGCATGTTTGACCTTCGGCATTCAGTACAGTTGATGGAAATGTGCAGACTTATCACTCCATTTGTTTAGTGATTTCTCACTTGTTTATTGGGCAGAATAGCAAATACCTTTGGTACGAGGCCGGGTGCCTGTATTGCTCGATAATGCAGACTGAACAACATAATCCGCGTCGTGCTTAACTCATTATAGGGCTTTGGAATTGGGCTGAATGTGCTCCTGTATCACATGACAGGCAATCATTCCTGTATGTACTTCACCAAGGGGCTTGAAAGCATTGCTACTCTGTTCACGTGATAAGTCATACCTGCCTCATTAAGCAACTGGAAAAAAAATAATTATTTTAGATTTTAGGGTCTGGTTTTAAACTTTTGAGTGTGATTGTTATCTGATTGTTTTAAGGAATAAATACTGAATTCATTCATTTATTTTCCATGCCTGCTTGCCCTGTGCCCTGTCGGTGGTCCCAGAACAATCCCCTGGAAACAATGGTCGCAAGGCACGGAACAATCCGGGACAGGGCGTCAAACCACTGCAGTAAATGTAAAAAATAAAACTGATGTAGTAAAATTCCAAAGAATGAAATATAGGCCTGTGTGATTCATTTTCAAATAATGCTCCAAAGAGCTTATCCTTTGTGTAATGTGCAGTTAACTACGTACAGGTATTTATGTCAACAGTACATCTTGCATATGAATTGTTAATTTAATTGACTGTCTTAGAGTCTCTCCTAAAGTAATCGCCCATAGGCTTCCAGATGGCAGCACACCAGAAGAGACAAATCTTCCTGAATAGCGAGATTTTCTTTCCAAATACACCTTCTGAATATATGGAGCTTTCATAAGCTATATGGGGGAAAATCTGTAACATGTATTTTAAATCTATTATAGATGAGGCTGCATGTTTATTATTATTATTATTATTATTATTTATTTATTATTATTTATTATTATTAAGTTAGGAAAGTAGATTTCCATGACTTCCTTTTAACTGAAATGTCTAAACTCATTTAATTTAATTTAACGATTGATTGTAATCAATAGGAAATAATCATTGTTTAAATGGGTCAAATTAATGAATATGTTGGGAACGTGCGCTGTGATAATCCGCTGCTGCCTTCCATAGGCCTAATAGGAGAAAAGCGAGGCGATGTGCAAACTCATATAGTGGTTTGTGTCATCTAAACGTGTTGAAGCTATAAGAAAATCCGGTTATATGAAATGTAGGCCTATTTGAAAAGTCTGTGCTGTTAAAAAGACGAACGTTAACATGCCAGATGGCTACATAGATAGCAGTTATGGGAGCATTATACAAATGGCATTACTTTGCATTACTTAGGCAATCGATAGGGTCTACAATGCATCCCCTCAGTTTATAAAGGTATTATTGTTGTTGTTCGTTTTAACTGTTGTACACAGTGCCTTCACATTAATGTAAAATCTGTTAAGAAAATGCGACAATATACTATTAATAATAATAATAATGATAATAATAATAATAATGTAACTGGAGTAAGAACATTTTATATGCTCCTAAATGACCGTAAACATCCTTTAATTCTTGTCCTAAAGGGGCATAACGGTGCCTTCGTCATAAATATGATAGGGGGCGACGCATAACACGGTCAGTAAATGATTTGCAGCCGGAGATCTGGCCCGGACTGAATGGAGCGCTTGGCTGCGCTGGCCAGCCTGTTATAAAGCCTGCAGCTGATCGGCAGCCGGCAGAAACGCGAGGAGGCGCCGCTCCGGGACCGGAAGCCAGCGCGCTTTAAATGTGGCTCCTTACGTAAATGGGAGCGATCGGCACATCGGGCTGCATGTGAAGCGCTGCTGAAGCGGAGCCTGCATGGGACCGGGGCGCCGGTGACACAGCGATATCTGCGCTGCTTCGTAACGGAGGCACGGAGCCTCACTGCGGGGAAGCTGCGGCTCGGAGGGGGAGCTGTCCGCTGCTGACCGGGCTTGTCTGTGGCCGTCCGTTCTGTTCTGGCGCTGTCCAGTGCTGTCCAGAGGTGTTGGGTGCTGACCGTTGCTGTCCGGAGGATTTCGGTTCTGTCCGGAGGTTTTCGGTGCTGTCCGGAGGTTTTCGGTGCTGTCCGGAGGTTCTCGATCGGCGCTGTCCGGTGCTGAAGTTGCGCTTCTGCCGCCCGGAGAGACGCGCCGCAGCAGATCAGCTTCGCCGGGTCTTGTGCTGGCATTTCAGCCACGACACGCCGAGGCCACTCGGTGCCGAAGCCCCTTTTAACAGCGGTGCATGAAGAGGAGGAGGAGGAGAAGGCGAGAAGAGAGCGAAGGAGCGCTTCGTGCAGGATTAAAACATGCCGAGGTCTTTCCTGGTGAAGAAGGTGAAGCTGGATGATTTTTCATCAGCTGATATCGAGAGCTCGTATGGAAGATCCAGGACCGACCTCAGCCTGCGTCTTCACGAAAAGGGTGATTCGCTGCTTAATTGTCTTACTTTATTTGTGAATTTAGATTTCGGGAAACTGCGGCTCGTTTGACCGTGACTGTTAATGTATCGCATGTGACGTGTCATACTTACTGCGTTAATATTTTAGTTTTTAGTGGGAAGTTCATTACCTACCACGCCGCAGTTAACAGTCGTTCCAAGCGCATTACTACCTATATAAAACCTTATATCATAAGACGGTGACTCATTTCATTTTATTTATTTATTTTTCAACGAACTCTCATTTCACCCATACATTTTGACTTTCTTTAGTACGGTTTTTTTTTATCAAAATAACTATTACGATAAATACTATGAGTTAAGCATGAACTTCTCTAAAATTTACCAGTTAACGTACCGGAAACCTGCTAATGATCTCTGAGTGTATACGTATACTTATTTGGTGTATCCAGTTTTTCAGTGAGTCTTGATTTCTAACACATTCAAATAACACAGCGTTAATTGAAGGTGTAGATCCTGCAAACGCTTAATCGCAATCCACTGTGCTGTCATGACAAACGTGCCGCTCGCGTCTCCGGGTAGATCGCAGCCAGAAAGTTATTAGTGCAATGTGCAGTTATGTATGAAGAGCTAATGGGTACATAATGCATGAGCACCTTAAAGTATTTTCTAAATGACGTATACAACAACAAATGGGGCACTTTATTCGACCTTTCTGTGCCCTTAAAGTGCGTATTACGCTACCTTAGATAAAACAACAGTTTATACGAGCATAAAAGGCTGATCGGAGCATTACTTTAGCTGCTAATAGCGTTTGCGATCATGCAATTTGGGCAGGGGAACGACGCGAGTGAGTAGCGACGCGAGGGGTAGGCTTAAGCCCTTTGGTGTGTGAGAAACTGACTGCGCTCCCGTCCTTTTGCATACTAGGGTACATCAGCGACTACATCAGCCCGTCTGTTTACGATGGGGACAGCGACGGCGCCATCAAGGTGCCCTCCCCCGAACCCCTTTACGTTGGCATGCACAGAGACTACGGGGCACCTGACTCGGACCCGCCCGACAGCCCGCAGTCAGAGATCACGTCGGGCTACATCAACGGCGACGCCGCCGTGAGCGAAGGCTATGCCGTGGACGCCTTCTTCATCACGGACGGCCGATCGCGCAGGAAAGTGGTCAGCAGCCCCCGGACGGTACAGCGGCACACGTGCAGCGAGTGCGGGAAGACGTACGCCACGTCGTCCAACCTGAGCCGGCACAAGCAGACGCACCGCAGCCTCGACAGCAAGATGGCCAAGAAGTGCCCGACCTGCGGCAAGGTCTACGTCTCCATGCCGGCCATGGCCATGCACCTGCTGACCCACGACCTCAAGCACAAGTGTGACATCTGCGGCAAGGCGTTCAGCCGGCCCTGGCTGCTGCAGGGACACATGCGCTCGCACACGGGCGAGAAGCCCTTCGGATGCGCGCACTGCGGAAAGGCGTTCGCGGACCGCTCCAACCTGCGGGCGCACATGCAGACGCACTCCGCCTTCAAGCACTTCAAATGCAAACGATGCAACAAGACCTTCGCCCTCAAGTCCTACCTGAACAAGCACTACGAGTCGGCGTGTTTCAAAGGCTCCTTCTCGCCTCTGAGTCCGCTCGAAGCATGACTCCCTCAATAAAAACATACAGAACCTTATCTCTCATAAATTTTTTTGTTTTCTGTGAAACCTGATGATAGCACAATTTCTTCAGTCATGAACTTTGAACTGAGGAAACCGATTTGCATGTAACTACAGGAAACGTACTTTTTCTCCAAGGGGTCTCTATAATACAATCTTTAGAACTTAAATATTATTAATTTTGTTGGAAGACTATAAAAATGTCTATTTCTCACAAAGGTCAAACTTTTTTATTATCGGATAATATTGTACTGCTGCCAGTGACCACACAGAATTCATCATCAAGGTAAAGCGATTTATTTATTAATTTGTTTGTTTATTTATCTGTTTATTTTTTGCCCATTGTTTTTGTTTGTCAAACCATATCAGACATTCATTTGCACTTTATCATTTTTGCTAAGCCCTCATCATTAAAATGCCAAAGCTTTTGTCACTTTTTAAAACAATTCCTTTTTTTATTCAGTTAATACATTTTTTAAATTATTGCATGCAAAAAAAATAATAATTATCTATGCCAATCTTATGAAGCTTTTGATTTTGCCAAAACCTAGATAGTATCAGTGGGCAATATTTCTTGGAAGTCTCACAAGGAACTATACAGCAATAAATACTTAATGCATGGTACTTTTTAAAAATTAAAAAAAGAAAATAGTATCTATAATAACACTTTTAAAAATCAGGTATGGTTTAATCCAGTATTCTTATTAATCATAACAAAGACAATATCAGGGAAAATGCCAGTGTAGTGTTAGGAAATCAACAATTAAACATGAAAAGAGAATCTTCCTTTGGTATATGGATATGCACTGCCTGCCTCTTGTTTAAAGTAGCTTTAGGATGTAGGCTTTTAGTGCTGAGCAATCAGCTCCAAGTAATGCAGTTTCTCCCGATCTGAGAAAACCCCATTGAGGCAACCATACGGGCGCTCACACGACAATGCCGCCACTCAGAAAGGATGTAATCACAGCAATGAGAGCTGCTCTCAAACCAGACGCGTTGCACTGTAATCCGATTGTGAGAAAAGATGCCTTGTTCTCAGCCACGTGGAGGGTCCCCTGAGGTTTTCTTAAAAGCACTTAGAATATACTTCCAACTTTAAAAAGTAGCACAAAACCTTATAGATTCAGGTAGAAGGAACTTGATGGCTTGACCTCTGTTTTTGTATCAAGAATAAAAATTAAATAGGCGTTAATTGCAAAATGCTTGTAAGGAATCCTTTGGAATTTAGCATTTTTACTGTACCTGCAAAGAGTCAAGGTGTCTTCTTTCTGGGGTACAAAAACCTCCTGCAGAGTTTTGAGCCGATATCCAATGGTGTAAGCACAACGACACTACGTATTCTGTTGCACTTCATAATAAAGAATAAATAAAGACTCCATGGTGGTCCTTTCTTTGTGCTGCTTAGTGTACAGTCTATGTCATTGCATACTGTATAGGCATGCCGGCCCTACATGAAATTCTCAGCTCCTGTAGCAGTTGTAGCAGTCAGAGTTGGGTAAGATACATTTAACCTGCTTCCCAAAGCAGATGGCATAAGCATCTACGTGTGCAGGGCCCTTAATTGCCACCTCCCTTACTTTCTTATGCCTTTCAATAAGATGTATATAGTTAAAAATAAACGTATCATGGAATATCAACTCTGCTCCCTTGAGGATATTGTGTCATTATGTTATTATTTTCTTCTCTGGGGGAGCGGAGGGTGGGGTTTGGTTGTTTAGTGTAAACCAGTTGTAAGTTAACCTATTAAATATTAAATCTCCAAGCCTAATGACCTTTGCGATAACATCAGACATGGGCAGCATGTTTCAGTGCTAATAGCATCAATGTCGAAACACTTAGCTAAGTAGGGCGAAGCATAATTAGTTTCCAAGATAGTAGTTATTTAATAGCAGAATGTGGGGTATTCAGGCTGACCCCAGTAGCTTTACAGCTCTACATGGACGACTGACCAAGCCATACTATGTTTATAGCTTCAGACCTTACAGGACTCCACTTTGAGTGCTGGGATGCTGTATCACAATCTCTTTCAGTTTTTATATATAACTGAACAGTGAAAACAACATGTTTTTACAGATTGAGACGTCTGTGCGTGCGCCATGCTCCCGGTAGCACAGTGCCTTTCCTGACAGCGCTTACGCCTCCATGCGACGCTTAACCGGTATGTGGCTCAATGGGTTGCTGTGCCTTTGCTCAGAAGGTTGCCAGTTCACATCCCAAGGCCTGGTAGAGTGATGTCACCATTGGGCGCCTGAGCGAGGCCCTTAACGCCCAATCACTACATGAACTGGCCGCCCCTGCCAACTGTATGTCCCTTTGAATAAAAGAGCTTGCTAAATAATGGAAATGTGAAGTGAGGAACATCTCTGAGTGAGGCCATGCTGGAAGGTCACTGGACGCTGCATCGTCGTGGCTCGTTTGTGCATTCCTCACGAAGAGAACGCGGCCTGTCGTTTCTCAGGCTGCTACCAAAGAAGCAGGAAAACTGCGGCTGTGCCCGACCGTCCCGGAGACCGCCAGAAATGTGTACATGGCAGCCAGCTGTTCCTACTCCCCGCGAGTGCTGTCGGACGCACCGGTTGGTGTGGAGCTTTAAATGAAGTCTGATTTGATGCTTGCCTTTTATAATTACATCTATATGATGACAGCATCCTGAGGTCTCATAATGTGACAGTTGGGGGGTCCCGTTTACACAGAGGCGGTGTGCTTTCTGACACCCTGGCGCTTCAGCCGCATGACACTTGGAGGGGGGAGGGAGGGAATGGTAGGGATCCCCCTTTGCACGACGGTTGTGAGGCTTTGTGACACTCTCTCACCTCAACGTGACCTATTTCAATAAGCCTGGTGTCCCGGGTTCGTCAATCCTGAGCTCCCACTTCAATAAATTACGTTTTCTCAGAGTCGTCAGATTCCTGCAATATTGCCGTCTTCTACAGGGAGAAACCCCTGCCTTGCTTTGTCTCCAGAGCTTTGGGTAATTGTGTTAGCAGGACTGTGTCAGCAGAATTCATTACTTAACAGGAGTCGGGTAAGGCGGGGTAGGGGTGCACTCATTGATCTTCCTGCGTTTACATGCCAGTCAGAGCGGTTTAAGTTCACGTGCTTCCCGCTAAAGCTGGAGGCCTTTCCGCGCTCTGCGCCTCTGTGATGTCATGCGGATGAAGCAGTGCTTCTCTCCCAGTCCCAGTTTGTGCATCAGCAGCAGAGCTGGATCACTGGAATTACTGGGAGGCCATACGTGCGACTGTCTAACCACAGACGCGTTGGCCCAGCCTTCACATCCCGAGCCCTGAAATGAGTAGCGCCACCTGTTGGCCGTGGGCTGTGGCAGCGCTCCTGGCCACCATTAGCAGAAACCAAATGACCCCAGAGAGTTTTGCAATTGGCCCTGCTTGTTTCACTTTACATATTGCCCATTCCATTTATGGGACAGTTTCTTTGGAAATGTTACCCTTTGAATTCTTTAGATTAGTGGATAAATCTCTCTCTGGAGCCAGTGTCACGCTTGGCTGTAGCTATTAGCCAGCTAGGCTTTAAATGCAATTATTTTTTCCTGCCACGCAATGGCCACCCGTAGTGCCGAACCTAGATGCCAATAAGCTCTTAAGCGTTTTCTATTGCTATTGGAATCCATCACTCCAAAGACACAGGCCCACTGCTAAATGAGAATTTAAAAATCAATGTACAGCACCGTTGCTTTCAGACGTGGAGACCCCCTGCCAAAAATAAATCTTCATTTCATTTCCGGCCAGGTGAAGGCATGAGCCAAGCAGCACAAAAGGTATAAAACCCACATGGTACATAGACGAGGTGTGAGTGGAGCTCGCTTTAGGGGAGCCGATGCCGTACCGGAATGGAAATGCCGCTTTGGAGTCGCGGCTCTCTTCAGCACGGTGAAATTCTCCATCGTCTCTGTAACGATGCAGATCCAGCGTCGCATTTCAGGGGAATGTGCAACAGGAAGGCCGCGAGCACTGCAGCTGAGCACAGGCGCAGGCAGGGAGTGCTTTGGGGCTGCAGAGCGAGAGCCGGGTGGGGCCGATGACCCAGTTTGGATAACATGCAGCAGAAGCGGCTTGCGAGGTACCCCCCCCCCCGCGATCAGCTGAAACAACCAGCAGCTGAGCGGCCTTGCTGAGTCGCTCACTTTCAGCAGCTCCTTGCGCGGCCCGAAAGCTGCAGCATCCTGCATCTATTGCAGCTTATCGCACATGTCAATGATTAAAGTCACAATCATTATTAAGCTCTTTAGCAGTGCGAATCTGGCACGTCTCTCATCTCAACAACAAGAGACTGATACCATCCAGCAAAGATATTTCAAAGAAGCATAAACATTGTCTGAGCGCCGGCCTGGAGGACAGGAGTGTGTAATAAGCCAGAGCAGTGTGCAGATCAGAGCGTCTGTCTGAGTCAGGAGATGGGATGTCCTCACTCACCGCGCTAAATGGCTATTTCATGGTCGTTTTTTTGTAACTTTCCGCAATAGTAATTCCCAGCAATGGCTGCGCACAGTAACATCGAAAACCACGTCTTGTGCCGTTTTTTAAAAACAAAACTGCGAGCAGACTTCTGAAAAAGATGTAGAATTTGTTATACTCACTGAATAAAAAGGACAGTGGCTTTGCTGTGGCTGGACGTTGCAACACCACGCAAAGTGCAATTCACGTATGACGCTTTGTCATGTAAATTCATGAATGAGCACAGTTACGGCCTCTCCAGGAGCAGCGGCAGAGTGAGGATGATGACGAGGATGACACAGTTACAAAGCTCCCCGCTTATAAAATCAGCCTGTCAGCCTACATTAACCAGACAGGGAGAACACACCCAGCCTTAATAATGCAGTGTTTCCTACGGCAGAGTGCATATTTTTAAGCTAGGGTGGTTCTTTGTATTTGTGTGTAATAATCCAGTCTGCCACTTCCACACTGCAAACTGGGTGAATCGGCTATTTGTGCACCTCATAAGTGATTGAGAATCTGCAATGTCAGGATTCTGAGGCATTGACGACTTTATAATTAAAAACATTAACATTGACAGGTATTTATATACATATGATACTTCCACGTGTGGTAGGGTGATTATGACTTTTTATGATTTTCTGATTTTCTTAACGTGGCAGTTCAATCTAAATGGTCACTCACACATCAAATAGTTAAATATGTCAGTAATACCAATTAGATTAAAAGCTTTTATTGATCAACTGACATGGCTAATTTTCTGTCACTACAGTTGTTAGCAACTGGCTATTACTTTGATTTTTTCCCTGATTGACATGTACACTCAATAAAAATGATTTACAGCCAGTCTGTAGTTTCACGACTTAGCCAGGTTATTCCTAACACCTTAAGTGGCCAGACCTTGTGCTGATGTACGACCATTCTTAGCGTGTACAAGTTTCTCCTACTTTTGCCCCAAATTTTCATACACTGGAGTTTTGAATATAATTCATATTCAATGAGAACAAGGCCTATAATCTAAAACAGTCCAAGCATAAGAAATATGCAGCTATAACAATTGATTGTGAGCAGCTGCAGCAAATTGAGAGGCTGTTGGATGGACCCTTGCGTTCTGCAGCAATTTTCTCGTTGCTCAGTGTGACAGACTAACAAACCGAGACACGAGATGACGGGGTACAAATCGACATAGCTGTGGCGTCTGAAGCCCTCAATCAGCCAGCCGAGGGACGCCGTCGCTGTGCGCCACTCTGCTTTCCATAAATGATCACAAGCCCGCAGAAAAGTCAGCACTATAAACGTTTAGATATGGGGAGCGAGCAAGCAGCACCCACGATGCATGCTGAACCAAAAATAACATGACCTGCGCTGAAAATGGAAATGCATCGGCAAAGCAGTAGCATGTAGTCATAGGTTGAAACAGCGCTTGATGGATGATGGCCTGTACCAAGTATCTGCCCTGTTTTGCTTTTGTGCAACCAGGCTTTTCAAAAAGGTGTTAAAAATCGGACCTCTTCCGGCACTGTTTATTTCGTGTAGCACAGTGGCATCTTTCTGCCATGTCCAAACAGGCTTATACGGCCCATCTCCTCTGCAGCAGGGGATTTGGGCATGAGACTCACTGCCATCCCCATGATAAACATTACATAACAAACCAGGACTGTCTGCCCACTCTGGGATCATTTAGCCAGCCTGCCCACAAGCCACCTCTTCGTCCAAATGACCCTGGGTGAATAAAGGCAGATGTGTGTGTCTTCAGGGGTCCCAAAGAAGCTCAGGATAGGGCCCACAGAGGGGGGGGGCTCTGCACAGTGGTCACACTTGGGGGGTTTGGGACACAAACTCGTATCATGACATGCAGGGTGTTGACGACTCCTTTTACCCATAATGGTGATTCTGCCTCTCCATTCCTAAATCCCCAACAGCCACTGGGATTTATCACGGATGAGAAAGGTAACCCTCAACTCATTACTGCAATTTAAGCCTGGTATATCATGAACACAAGTGCCTCTTATGTTTATCTGTCACTTTGCATTCTGATTACATAATTTGCTGACATTTTGAATCTGCATCGCACAAACACCGATTGCGAGTAATTTTGGAATGCACCATAAATATTGTTGCCCAAATAAACTACACCTCGCATATCTAAGGTAAATCTTTTTTGTCAGTGCATGTTTTTATAATATTACCATCTTACAATGTGAACTATACATTTAATCATGAAGGCAGGATGCTGTAGTCCCGCGTAGAATCCACAGTGACAGTCTGAACGCTCTTAGCTGCCCATGATGCACCTTACCGCAGTGGCCGACTTCAGAAACAGCCCCAGTTTACGCCACTTTACACCTGATGCCTGCCCTCTTTCCATATAACACATTACACTTGTTAGATGTCCTTACTAATCCTTCTCTGGCTTACACAAAGCTTCCTCCGAGTTGCTCTGAAAACTCCTTCTAACCAAGCCATATGAAAATCACCCGCGATTGTGTTTTTTCCCCCTCCTTCCAAACACTAATTCCAAAGTGTTCACATTTTTTCCTCAAAATTGTACAACATTTCTTTCCAGACCAGCTCAAGCCACACTTGACAGACATATAATTAATAATACAATTATATATATGGAAAGAGTGAGTACCCGTTTTGTCTTGCGGACAATTCACACTGTTCCTATCAAATGTTTTTCGGGTGCCGAAAAAAATAATAACCCACAAAAAGAAATCAAGCTTTTTTGTTTAGTATTTAATAGAGACGACGGATTGCACACAAAGAGAAGAAGAGGAGGTCACAGTAATGCTAAGCGGTAACGCTGGGCACCCCCGGGCTTTGCTGGGACTTTCCGCGCATCCTCACGGATGTTATTCATAGCGTGGAGGAGCCGTCGGCCGGTGAGGCTGATGTGCAGCGCCGCTCCCGGGCAGCGGGCAGCGCTCCTCGCCGTTTGTCTTGTTTCAGAAGTCAGCACTCCTGTTCATGCTTTCAGCTCCAGTGACTCACCGGGCTGCGTCGCTCGGAAGTGCCGCGATGCCGCTTCAGCACTTTCGGCTGCGATCGATTCAGCTGCGCTCCCCTGGGGGGGGAGGCAGGGGGGCGCCGTGTTGCGCGCACAGGCGGATGCACAGCCCCCCCGTGCGGGCCGGGGGGTCCCCCGGGGTGGGGGTCAGGACTGCCGCTCTTTAAAGGGTACAATAAGGGACCCGGATGCGGCGTTTGCGGGACGCTCCCGAGCCCGGGCGGCCGGTGCGGCACTCGAGGGGGGCGCCGTGTGCGCTTTTTGACCTTCAGATGGTGAAACTCGGCAGGATTTATTCAGAAGTTACGAAAGCCGAACTCTGATGACTCACCGTTTTTTTTTTTAAATTTTATTTTGTCAAAGGCTTTGCATCTACGGGGTGCTGCCGGAGCCGGGAGCCGGGCGCCGCCGAAGCTGGCAGCGGGCGCAGAGCGGAGCGGCGGCCAGATGCCGCGGGTCAGGACGCGCCGCGGGCGGCGCTCGGGCCGCGCTTTAATCAAACACCTTTTATCCGGCAGCAATTTGTGCTGGGCTCGGCAGAAAATAGACCCCGGAGTTTGGAAACGATACAAGAGGTCTATTTTAAGGCCTGAAAGGGCAGCGCGGAGCAGCCCCCGCTTTGTGAATTAACGCAGGAGCCGCGATTAACCGCTTCCGATGGGAGAGGAACAAGAGACGGTGCGGCTGAAATGGCCGGCATCATAATTACACACACACCCCCAAAAATGCGTGGAAATAAGCGATGCAAAATAAAATGCAAGGCGAGATGTAAGGTGTCTGTTCCTACAAAGGAAGTCAACAAATTTCACAGCAATCAAAGCACTAGTGCAGTAGGCAGGCAGCGATACACTGAATAAAAGCTCCTTGTCCTTGATAAGGAGATTTACGCTCCGCTTTTATGGTAATCCGGAGCTACCGGTCTCAATACCTGCCGCGCATTAACGATCAAGCATCAGCCATCGTGATTAATTCAGTTATTCTATCATGTAATTTGCTGGCATATAGTCACATATACATGCATTGATTCTACTTATTAAATGTCGTTAAATGTTATGCTTTGTTTTTGGCTTTACAGCGTTTATTATGCGGTTTATTCGCATGCTTGGGTTTATTTTTTATTTTCCTTATACGCGTTTCTGAAAACTAGGCCTATGTGACCATGTGTATACAAACGGGTGTGATTGAACGCTGAATTCACTGAAACATTTTAAATTAACCAAGACAGCGAAAAGAAGTAATAAAACGACAAATCAGCGTCTGTCCTCATTTCATATTAAAGCCACATTGAAATTGCATTTCATACATTTATCAGCTAGCATATTACATAATTTATCAGTCTCGCTAAGATGATTGGGATAGAAATATTAGCGTTAGCCACGGATTGAAAATAAACTAGTTTATGCGCAGTTTTCCAACTGCATAATAAATAGCGTGGCCCAACTATATAATAAAATGTTTTTCAGGCAGCTGTCCGGGGTGAGTGTGAAAGTCGGTCATGTCAGTGTACACAGGTGCCAGGAAAGACCCCAGCAGAAACACAGGTACCAGGAAATACCCCAGCAGAGACACAGGTATCACGAAAGACCCCAGCAGAGACACAGGTGCCAGGAAAGACCCCAGCAAAAACACAGGTACCAGGAACAACGCCAGCAGAGACACGGGTACTAGGAAAGATCCCAGCAGAGAAAAAGGTACCAAGAAAGACCCCAGCAGAGACACGGGTCCCAGAAAAGACCCCAGCAGAGACACGGGTTTCAGGAAATACCCCAGCAGCGACACAGGTACCAGGAAAGACCCCAGCAGAGACACAGGTACCAGGAATTTCCAAATTCTTACGACAATGCTTGTTTTTAAACAGTGTTCTTCTCCAATAAACCTGAGCTGAGTCGCTGCCTGCCCGGTAGCCTGCATTAAAAAGGCAGCATTTAAGTAAGACGGATGTTGTGACTGATAGCTGTCTTAGCCTATATGTTTGTGTATTCTACACTAAAAATGTTCTTCAACAATTTGTCAGATTTTTAAATAAGACATTGTATAAAATTATTGTGGTCTGATGTCTTACACAGCAGATTTAGCCCTGCAGACTAGCCTACGTAAGACAGGTGCTTCGTGCTGCATTCTTATGTTGAATAGGAAATCCTACAGCCAAAGCGCATCCATCCTTGGTCCAGGGATCCTGCGACCAGCTTTTTACTCAAGCAGTGGTCTTTCTTCTAGAACAATCAAAAGACATCTCCCAGAAATGAAGACATAACCTTGTTCATCAATCTTGAAGACAGCTTCGGGTTAGGTCAGTGAACCATTCACACATTCCCAGATGCAATCAAGCCTTCTTATTTGGAAATGCTGGCAAAAGACTTGATCCTTAAAAATGAAGCTAAACGTCATTTTTAAAAAGCTCTACTTCGGATGAGCGGTCAGTCATAGATGTAAGCCTGCGGTAATATTTGGTTTAGCATAAGAGCTCAGGAAGTATAAGATTCACAATTTTACACAGGCCTCCTTAAGATGATTATGAGGCCGTTCTGGGTGCGCTTGATATCCCTGACGCTCAACAGATGCTCCAGGAAACTTGCTATCTTTCAGTGAGATGCTGCTCTATTATTCCGGCCTAAGTAAACAGAGAATCGAGCAAGTCACGCTATTTACGCTCATGCTATTTACACGCTTCTGGTGGTAGGTGATGCCAGTAATCAACAGTGGCTTGGGTGTAAATGTAGGCAATCTCCAGAGGAGTATTACAGACCATTACGGCAGCACATAAGACGGGAGCCCTTGATTTATACATCGTATAATTAGCTGGAGGTCTCCAGCTGGATTAGCTGCCCTGTTAGCCAATGGGTGCTGAGGGCTTCTTTTCCTGCATGTGTGTGTGTTTGTGTGTCTGTGATGACACACTTTAAGCCTCAAATTCCCGCTTCAAATTACAATTGCAACTTATCAGTATTTATGCAAGCATGCTGATAAGAGTCAGTTTCCCAGGGGCTTGGATGTAATGAGATTGACGAGTCATTCTTGACACTGGGGCAATTTTTCTCCATGTTGGGCGAAACAGGGATGGAAACCAAAGGGCATGATGTTCAGCCCCATCGTCTTTTAAACATCGGTGCGTCTTCATTGAGAAGGAATTTAATGGAGTCATGTGAGGGTAGGACTAACTGCATGGGATTCCTTGACAATTATGGTAAAGATGAGTCCCCCCTCGACACCCCATCCAGTCTTACTGTGGGCCATGTGTTTAGCTACAAGGAAAGCTTATCTGAGTGGTATTATTACAGTGATAGGGACAATTGATCGCAAACAGAATATATGAGAGAACGCTGGGTATTTTTATGACAGGCACTCTGTCACACCGAGGCGGCCTGGTCTTCCCAGCCTGTTGGAATCCTGATGGCTGGGGTCTGAAAAAGAAATTCAGATCAAGAAGAAACTTCATAAGATTAATGAAGGATATGCGCGAGGAAGGTCAGTATCTCCAGTGGCAGGCTTTAAAAGGGGAACACCGTCTGGCTCATGCTTTATCTGCCTGTGTGGGCCAGGGGGGCAGGGCCTTGTCTGAGGTGCGGCGAGCTCTGGCATTGCCCTCATCTCCTGGGCTACATGCACTTTGAGGTGCCCTGGAAGAAGCTGCCTCTGTGGGGAGCGTCTTCAGGGGTCAGGACGGCCCGTGCTGTCAGCCGCGGAGCCTTGGCAGGCCTTGGTGGAAGGCTGGACAGGGTCCCAGATGCGGCTGCCAAAAGTGGCCCACAGGTAGGCCGGAGAGTTCGAAGCCCTGAGACGGACCTGTGTGAGCCTAGTGTGCACGCCGTGTACATCACATGTCATTTGTAACAGGTGTGCTGATGATACACGGTCCTATGTTCCTTTAAAGCCTGCCATGAGCCATGACTGACTCTTCCACAGCAGTAAGTAACTGCCTACCTGACATCAGCAGCACTTTCTTAAGTTTAAACAACAGGCACAATTGACAATTTACAATAATACTCCAGTACATCTACCATCTCACATACATATTCTTGGCATTTATTATATTATTATTATTATTTATCCTTGAAATGCTCATAAAAAAATCTATAAAAAAATACTGCCAGACCTGGGTCACGTTTGTCACTGATGGGACACAGTCCAGGCCAGTGGATTAACTTCTCTGGGGGTCCTAGGCTGACATCGCAAGTCAAGTGGGGGTCCTGGGATGGGGAGTGGGTGGGGAGGAGGGTTAGGGTTGGTCCACTGGCAGTGATATTTGCCAAGTAAGAGGAGTGGGGTGCTGGCTGAAATGTGCACTGGGTGGGGGTGTCAGTGTCAGTGTTGGTGTCAGTATCAGTGTGAGTGTGTCAGTGTGACAGTGTCCGTGTGAGTATGTCGGTATCAATGTGACAGTGTGAGTGTGTCAGCGTCTCAGTGTCAGTGTGTCAGTATCAGTGTGTCAGTGTGACAGTGTCCGTGTGAGTATGTCGGTATCAATGTGACAGTGTGAGTGTGTCAGTATCAGTGTGTCAGTGTGACAGTGTCAGCATGTCAGCGTGTCAGTATGAGTGTGTCAGTATCAGTATGTCAGTGTGTCAGCATGTCAGTATCAGTGTGTCAGCGTGTCAGTGTGTCAGTGTGACAGTGTCAGTGTGTCAGTGCTGGCGCCCATATAGCTGCCTGGAGCACAGACACTGCCGCTCTCTCCCTCACAGGCTTTGCAGAGACCTTATTACGTGTCGCTGCTCCCTGGCCAATCCATCGGCTTTGACGCCCCGGGAGGCGCCGTGCTGTTCATCCTGGAGAAGCGACAGGCGAGGTCGCGGGGGCCGCACTGAAAGCCGTCCATCATGCTGGGGGCCGCGCAGGAGCCCGTCTCTTTGATTTACAGTCACGGCGGCTTCGTGAGAGGCCCCCGGCCCGATCCCGAACCCGCCCCGCAAAAGAATTCAGGGTACGCCGGGCAGGAAATGAGCTGTGGGGGCCACTCTGCACGTGACCGCCTGGCGCTACCCCGGGCTGACGCCCTTACCCAGCCTGCCTCTCTCTCACTGTACGGATCTGTGTTTAAGCCCGCAATAAGCCACACCTACAGCGCTGGGTTCTGCGCGTTGGGCGTGGATCCCGAGGCGATGGGCCCATTCCCCTCTGCCGCATCACCATACTACTGATCCCCCACCCCCCACCCCCCCACATCCGTGTAAAGATAAAGTTACTGATTCTGGCTCCTTTCCCTGGGTTCACCATCCTGCCCGGAGCGAGACTTCCAAACGCATGAGGCGCAGAGGCGTTAAGCACTTTTGCAGGTGTTCCTCCGCGCTGAGCCGCCGCTAGCTGCTGCATCGCATGGGCTGCGCCCTCAGCCGGTGCATTAAATCGCTTTCTGGCCTTAGGAATGTTGCTCGGCATATAAAATTGATTAGGCGACACTGGCGGAGTCCGTGCGCCGAGAGCAGCGCGTCCCCTGGAGTCACCTGAAGGGAAAAAGCAGCGCGTTTGCATTTTCTATTTTCCCAAGCTGATAATGTCGAGCGCGCTGCAAAGTTATGAAAGCCGCCATGTCCTTCCTCATTAGCTCCCCACTTCTGTAATGAATGTCAACTTGAAACGTTTATACTGTGCATTTATTTCTATATATTTTTTAATGTGACTGGAGTCGGGACAATAGTGCCAGCGCGGTTCCCGGTCGGGCAGGAGGCCACGCCACCCTCCACACGGCAGCAGGGTGTAGTTTCCTCCTCCTGTGAGTCCGTACATTCCTCGCTCTGAGGGTTTCCGCCTCGGGGCTGTCAGGGTGTTTACAAGCGCATTGGTATTCAGGGGGCTTCAGCCAGAGGGCGGCTGAGGTTCTTGAGTTGAGCCCCTAGCTGACTTCTGAGGGTTTCCTTGTGAGGGTCTCTGTGCCAAATCCCGTCTGGCCCCTCGTTGCTCTCGGAGTGCCTGCCGATCCTTTGGCTTTTCCATCAGAGCCCCGCTATAATCCCAAATCATTCCTGCGCCGCCTGCTTCACATCGCTGAGGTGTTCTGTCATGGAGGTCCTCTGATTCATGGCTTACTTGACTTAAACCCATCAGCTCTGTTGGGGAAAGGAGGTCAGTACCTGCCTTCTAACATTCGGCTTACATTTCACTGACGATTCAATGCTTTGCTGCTGTTTGCATTTGTCTGAAGTGCTATAAGTGTAGATCATCCTTTCCATTCTGATGTAGTTTGCCAATATTAGGAATATTCTTGCCTACAGATCATGGAAATTAGCTCTTTTTCTTCTGGGTTAGCTAGTGTAGTTACCATTACTCGTGACGTTGCTGGCCTTGATACCATGCTGCATACAAACAATAAAGTTATCTCGGCTTAATGTGGCAACAAGCCTGAGTCAAATAATCCCTGCCATGCCTCCCCCATACCTAATAAATGTTATGCTGTACTCTCAAGCTTTGGGAGAGAGGTTTATGTAGCACATATGATTAACTGCTAATTATGCCAAGAGAACAGGCTGCAATGAAGCCAGTTGTGTACTTGGAGGTGGCCGTCTGTCAAGGGGTGAGTCAGGAGACTGTGGTTTGTAATAATTCACCCCACCTGTGCCTTGTACTTGTCTGGCAGTGTACAGTGACGTGTTGTCCCCTTTTTGACAGTGTGCAGTGACGTGTTCTCTTCTTCCTGACAGTGTACAGTGGTGTGTATTCTTCTTCCTGACAGTGAACAGTAACACGTTATTTTTCTGCCTAACATGATACAGTGATGTGTTCTCCCCTTTCTGACAGTGTACAGTGGTATGTTCTCTTTTTCCTGACAGTGCACAATGATGTGTTCTCCTCTTTGTGACAGTGCACAGCAGTGTGTTCTCCTCTTCCTGACAGTGTACAGTGGTGTGTTCTCTTCTTCCTGATAGTGAGCATTAACATGTTATTTTCTGCCTGACGGGATACAGTGACATGGTCTCCCCTTTCTGACAGTGTACAGTGGTATGTTCTCTTCTTCCTGACAGTGAGCATTTTATTTTCTGCCTGAAAGTGCGCAGTGATGTGTTCTCCTTTTCTGACATTGTACAGTGATGATTTCTCCTCTTTTTATCAGTATGCAGTGACATGTTCTCCTCTTTCTGACAGTGTGCAGTGACATATTCTCTACTTTCTGACAGTTTACTGTGACATATACAGTATTGTGTTTTCTACTGTCTTACTGTACAGTGATGTGTTTTCTTTCTGACAGTGCACAGTAACATGTTCTCTTTGATACTACTGCTTTGAGTCTTGTGATTCTGTCCGCCTTCACAACACAGTAAAAACACAGGAGAGCCGCCCGCCTGCTTGAATTTCCATAATTGGCTGTGAGCCCATCAGTCATTATGCAGTGCATTATGGGAAAGCTCTAGAGAGCTTGACCTTCCTGTTCCATGAATTGTCTGGCCATGGTTTGCCTGAGGGCCTTCAAGTGTGTTCACGCCTCCCAGCTGTGATACTTGAATTTGCTGGTTATTAGTCCCTGCTTTCTGGAGTAAGATGGGGGTCTTTGATCCCATTGGCTGTGACACTGGGTGACATACGGAGGACGCATCGGTTTATGTCCTTTCAGCATAAGTTGTCCTCTGTACTGATTCATTTCTACCTGCCACCGAGGCTCCATCCCATTCCTTGGTGGACACATTTACCACATTTAGCAAAATTATCAGTGTGTCGTCATTAACCTTTACAGTAAAGCCAATTTTCTGATGTCTGTGATAATATTAATATCTGATTGCACAACGCGTAGATTGTGTGTGTATGTGTGTGCACACTCTTAATTACATTCACAGCAGTGCATTCGTGTACTGCTTTGTTACTCATTTGTGTTAGTTTGGGAGTATTTGTAATATTTCTTAGAAATTCACTCAACATGGAAGATTTCGTTTAGAGATGCCTGTCATCTGAACAGATATAAAAACATCCATGCATCATAACCAAATAACCTGTTCAGAGTGACTGTACTGCTATGCCATAGCAAATGCAAATTAATGTAATAATAAATATCATGCCTGAATAATTCCGCTAAAAGTCTTTCTGGAAACTGTCCTTTCATCCTTATTTTACTGTCACAGTGGAGGCCGCAGAGCTTGTGGGGATGGCCTCTCCATGGGAACTTCCCAGCTATGGCTAATGGCACAGCTGTGCATCGCAGCAATGTTGGAATTCCATGAGCTTGAAGAATACAATTATTGCGGGTTGAATGACTGAGACGGGACCCGCATGTGCAGGCCGGCTTATAGGCTCCTCTGCAGCATCACGCTTAATTAAATAGACATAAAAATCAGTCCTCTGCCAGCTCGCACTGTATTGTAACCAGTGCTCTCGCGCATATTGTGCCGTACGTAACATGCATTTGTCATCCTGCTGACAATGTGACAGTGACTCGATGAATAAATAACTCTGACTAACTGTATAACGAATGAAGGCGACAGGTCTTCCTGAATGACAGCGATGCCTGCTGTCTGAGGTGGGGCCCTAAATATGGCACTCTATTTAGACTAAGACCCCTCTAATAAGTTTCACTTCAGCTAGCATCAGTAGCAGTGATGTGAACTAACACTTTTCACTGTTGTTATCAGACCTTAGCGTCACAACTGACTTGGCCGTGACTTGGCCATGATCGGAACTACTGGGTTAAACGATTGTCTTACAAAACACTGCACATATATTCCACGATCGGGTGCGGCCACTTTTCCACAAGGTTGCCTTAACATTTAAATGCGCCCTGAATGTCGCATGGCCACCGGCAGCGGCCCGCTGCAGCCAAAAGCTTTCCACAGTCACGGTGTCTCGTGGAGAGAAAAGCGTTTCCTTCGACGACTTCATTATTAAATGAGCGAAATAGCTGACGGCTGAAAATCGGCGGGAAAACGTCCCCCTTGTGTGCGTTTAATATGTAAGGGCGGGGGCCTTGCGGGACAGCGGCTCAGGGAGCGCCTCCCTGATTGTCTCCCCACTTCATCTGAATACCCATCCACCGCTGCTTGTTATTTTACTCTCACTCTGTCTCTTAACTGCACAATCAGCAGCTTAATCGGCCGGGCGGGGGGGCGGGGGGGGGGGGGGGGCGGGGGGGGGGGGGGGGGGGGGGGGGGGGGGGGGGGGGGGGGGGGGGGGGGGG
>JAODKN010000134.1:5070817-5083183 GCA_026774425.1 Petrocephalus zakoni
GGCCCGCCCCGCCCCCCCCTCCCCCGCCCCCCCTCCCTCCCCCCCCCCCCCCCCCCGCCCGCCCCCCCCCCCCCCCCCCCGCCCCCGCCCCCCCCCCCCCCCCCCCCCCGCCAGCGGTGAAGCTTGCTTGATTAACTAGATAAATTCTCCTCTGGCGTCGGCTCCCCGCCGCGTTGTCTTCGCGTCTTTATTCGGTTCGGTCACATGACAACCTCGGGGCTGAAAATGTGAGACCTGCCCTGGTAATGCCAGCAGTTATGGGAGGTGGGAGTGTATACGCGTGGTATGGGAGCAGAGAGGCGTGACTGAGAGAGGGCCGTGTGGAGCATGATTGACAGGAGGGGGCAGACGGGAAGGAAGACTTTGCCGATCAAAGCTGCTGGCTGATGAGGTCGGAACTGGGAGTTTGTGAGCAAAGACATCTGTGGCAGAGACTCCCTTTGTGCAGGCTGCTTGGAAGAGGAGCCTTGCCTTCCCCTGGCAAGCAGACTCACGGCTCCCTGTGGCTGGGCTGAAATAAAACACACGGGTGTTTGGCCTCAGGCCTCCCAAAGACAGCAGCGCAGTGTCCTCTCTGCCTGGACCCCTAAGGAGGTATCACGGAACGCTGGGCTCCTCGTGAAGACATTATGCTACCTGTAATTATACATCAGAACCACTGATAACCCATGAAAATGGCACGCTACCTGTAATTACACTGTAGAACTGTAGTGTACTGTGTAGACATTACGCTAGCTGTAATTACACTGTAGAACTGTAGTTTACTGTGTAGACATTACCTGTAATTACACGGTGGAACCATTTATGTACCTTATTTATATAAAATAAGTTAAGATGTATTCGTATTTCATTCGTATTCGTATTTTCCGATAATGTTGCCATTTTTGCACACGGTGGTCAAACTGCCTTTAATGTTTCACCAAGATAATACAAAATCGTCGCAATTTTTCCGGTGAACGTCGATTGTTGACCTTGAATCGCCCACTGACCACCACCCCAAGGACCCTCATGGCCAGAGTATAATTAGCTTCCTATGGCCCAAAAAGAACAGAATGTACACGTGCTTCATTAAAACATCTTGCTCTTCTGCAGGAACACGACAGAAATAAAGAAAATAAATAATCCTGACCCATGTTTGTGACCTTTTATCCTGATATAACTCAATAATCCTGAATTTCAGAATTCAGTATTCAGTCTTTAGTTCAGACTAGACGTGACGGGCATGAAGCCTGAACCACGGTGTCCCTGCCTGAGTTTGGGATGGGGGGGGGGGGGGCTTTTTACATCCCAGCTGACAGAAGGCTGAGATGATTCCCCCCCCCCCGTCCAGCAGTCGTGCCAAGATAGAGAGGCTCATTAGACCTGTGCTGACACAAAATTAGACCTTTAATTTACTCTACTGGGTTTCATATGGTTTGATATGATTCAGAGAGTTAAATGGACCTCTGGCTGAACCAGGAGGCGTGTGTTATGAATTCCACCTCAAAGATGCAAGGCGAGAGGTTATTAGCCGATATCAAACAAAACTGCCGCTGGTGTGCTCTAATGCATGGCGGGGGCGTAAGCAGAGAGCAGCGCGCACCTGCTGCCGTGGTAACCGGGCGACTGCCGCACGAGATGGCCAGTCTCCCGCGGTGACACGTACGTTCCCATAATGCAGGATGTGACCTAAGGTGGGGGCTGCACTTCAGCCACGCACAGCCGTCTCTCACATGGTGGCTAAACTTCCCCCCGGTTTGGATGCTTGCCAGCCTCTTAAGTCTTTGTGATTAAAGAAACGTCAGCAAATCCTCTGTGGGGGGCGTAAAATCGACTCTGCAGACGATCTGCTTTTTGACTTCTCCAGGAGGGACCCCTTGTCACCATGTGTGTCCTTCTGAGTTCCTCTTTTTCCCTCTCGAAGCTAAATGAGCTACTGGCTCTTG
This sequence comes from Petrocephalus zakoni, assembly GCA_026774425.1. Taxonomy (NCBI): domain Eukaryota; kingdom Metazoa; phylum Chordata; class Actinopteri; order Osteoglossiformes; family Mormyridae; genus Petrocephalus; species Petrocephalus zakoni. The sequence goes on from JAODKN010000134.1 coordinate 5,072,743, forward strand.
GATACACGGGAACATCTCTGCTCCAAGAACCACGCCCGCAGAATGCCTGTGCCATGCACCAGTGCTGGCTGGGGGCTGCCACCCATCTGCCCAGATCAACAGACGCCCAAAAACTCAAAGTTTGGGGTGGCTATGAACCACCTTTTTATTTGGATATTAACTGTACAAACAGTAAATATTTTGTGGTCAGTTCAGTCTTCTGAGTTGAAATGCACCCACATTAGATCACATCATTTGTTTTCTCAGAGCATCTATCCATCCATCCATCTTCCAACGGCGTATCTAGTACAGGGTTGCCGGGGGGGTCTGATCTGGAGCCTGTCTGACGCTGACGCAGAACAGCAGCGGCCTTTTCTGGTGAGGGTGTGCAACACCCCATGACCCACAGAAACTCAAACATGCAAAGGAAATGACGCTGCTGAACCCTTGCAGACGTGGCACTTGAAATAATTAACCTGAGTATGAGGACAACAAGGTTATGGAGAAGTATGCTGATCACGTGAAGCTCTTTACCTTACTGGTTATGAATATCATGCTGGCTTTACTTTACAGCCCATAAATAATGTAGACTCACACAGGCTGATAGGCAGTCAGCAGAACAATAATGCCCAGGCTCACTGAACATTACACGGCCTAAGGATGGGCTCTGTGATGATCGCAATCTCAGGTTAGCTCTGTTTACCCTCTGGGGGCTTCGCTCGGGCCGGCGGGGGGTTGACACAATAAAACTTTTAAAGGGGAAGGCAACTGCACCATTCTAAATTTTTCTCGGGGAGACTGCAGAAATGCAGGCAGAGCATTCAGGGCTGCCTTAAGACAGACGGATGAAAGTTTCTGGCGGGGAAAAGCTGGCCTCTACACCCAGGGCTGGGCGGGATTACCGTGTGCTGTCAATCACCGCCTGCTGGCACCGTGATCCACAGCAGACAACACGTCTGCCACGTGTTACAGATATTTTTAGAGGGAAGGGAAGCATTTGCACGCTGCAGAAAGGCTGCGGCGTTACATTTCTGAGGTTTTCTCTACACCTGCAGTAAAAATGCACCCTAACACGTTTTTTTTAATTTAAGAAAAATTCTGTGGGATTATCTGGCAATGGGCAGATACTCTTTCTTGTCGGTTGTAATATGAAAACATCTATCACTTGGGTAAACTCAGGCTCCTGCATTGAATGCCCCCCGCAATACTTTCTGACCCTTAGCAGAAGACGGCCAAGGTGAGCAGAGACGTGCGACGGAAATCACGGCGTATGCAGCTGAGCACTACTGCGCACGCGCTGCAGCGACACAGACAGCCCCCGCTAACCTATTTACTTCAAAGGGTCCGTTAAACACCTGCGGCTCTCCGCCTCGCACCGGGATATTATCGTCATTATTATTATTCGGCGCCCTGTCTGTTTACGGTGGCGCGCCGGTGCCGTCACAAGCTTTCCGACACCGGGCGCGTCCTCCTGTTTGTCTTCGACGTGCGTCTCCCTCGCTGGCGGTATGCAGACGTGCCCCGCTGCTTCCTGTCTGCGTCCTACTTATAATTAGCAGGATCGGCTCGCCCTCCTCGCATTGCCATGGGTCGCCGTGCGGTTCAGTGAGTGGCACTTGGGAAAATGCAGGACCCGGCGGAGAAAGACGGAGCGCACGTCCCCGGGACCCACTTCGAACTTAACTTGGCAATGGGAAAACGTCATGCAGGAAAATGTTAATGTAAAGCGCCAGAGAAAAACAACCTTAAAGCAAAGAGTGTGTCTAGCTTCTTATGCACAACAGCTAGCTCACCCAGGTACTGCAGCAGCTTTTCGAGTGTGTCCAACTTCAAGAAGAATCCCAATTAAAATGGTGTGTTACTGAGTGAGGGCTCGAGGGCGGCATGGAGGCCGGGTGGGGCCCGGTGACTCAAATCTGCACTGATGCCGGGTCACAGTCCTTTCCGGGGCCAGCAGGGGCACATCTGACAGCCGGCTGGGTCAGTTTGACTCCACGGGCCCTGCTGCCAGAGCGCCCCCACGGCACTGTCCTCTGGGAAGGCAGGAGAACGGAGGCAAGGGGAGGGAGGCCAGGCCAGGCCAGTTTGCTCCCCCCTACTCCCAGAACCTCCATCCTGTGCCGGGGAGAGAATGAGCAGAGTGAGAGAACAAGCGAAACCGTAACCAGAGAGCGCGACATTTCTCTGCTCAGAACGTGGCGTTCAAGCACAAAACAAGAAGGAGCAACTCAGAGGTCGGCCTGATGCAGCTCCTCTACATAAATGCAAAAATGAATAATAATGAACATGATGATGTTATGGTTTTGTGCTTGTAATTTGCCATGTGTCTTAAGGTTTGTGGTTCTGACACACGCACATGTACACAGAAGGAGCTTAAACAGTTTAGCTGTTATCTTCTTCCAGCCAAAGAGGCGGGTGTATCGTTTGATACCAAGGACGTGGAGGAAGGCGCGGTGGGCGGGGCTTAGTGCTGCTGGTGTTCCCGATGGGATTAAGCCGAGGGCAGCTGTTTGTATGTACAAGTAATCTTAAACATTCCCAAGCCACGGTCCGGCCACAGCGTTTGCCGTCCATCTGATCCGGATAACAGGCCGCGAGCCGGCAATGGAGCGTGACTGAGGCCGGGACCACTGAGGGAAGCACATCGCGAAGACGCCGGGCCTTTAAGGCAAGTTTGCGGCGAGACCTTTGGGATCTGGCAGGCAGCCACTGAAGCTGCGCCTGCATCCATCTGCTGGCTCCCCTCGTCTGCCAGAGCATCCTGGAAGTCGGCACGCCGGGAGGAATTATGTATGCCGCGGATGAAGCGCAAAGCAGCCACCTCCACACGCTGCACTTTATCCAGGGTAGTTTCCTTCAGTGTTTGGCCGCTCCCCCCCCACGCCCCCACGCCCCAATGCTCCCGCTGCTTTCCTCTGTGATGAAAAGACAAGTCCTTTAATTAGCTTCGGCCCTGAAAAGTTCGGCTCTTGCCTGCCTTTGCGGGCAGGCAGACGCAGGAGGCCAACAGGGGTCCTCGCGCTGTGCACATAGCCACATCAAGCCGCTTGTCTTTGGGCGGCGTGACACTGATTCGTTTGGCCTAGTTGCATATAAAGTCATGTTTTCCCAACAGGTAACCACTACGGTGGCTGTTAAAACCCTGTAAATATGCAGCCCCGCTCTATGAACTTTTTATATTACAATATTTTATATTATAATGTTAATATCAAAATAATTATCAGTGCAACACCACATTAGCATTAGTATTTCATGTCATCTAGATAATAAAAACATATCCTAAACAAAATTATCAAAAATTTTATAAATATTTACTGTTTTATGATTTTTGTAAAGATTACTGAATTGTAGAATGACTTATTTTGTTCCAGGACGGGTTAAACACAGGGAGAGTCCATGAAGCTATCCTTTCAAATACTAGCATGGAACCTTTTCATTAGCAAACTAATGCTATGTAAGTTGCTAAACAGCTACTTCAGTTGCTATTTCACATAGTATTTGTATTGCCTTCTATTTAAAATGGTATTTCATTAAATATTAATTACTGAGCGATTGTGCAGCTCATATCTTGTCATCTATTCCTGGCGGGCTGCACCTCTGTGGCAGTGAGCCTGAGGTAGACTCACAGAAGAGGGGCACCGTTCCCAGGCCAGGACAGCTGAAGATGTCAGAGGTGAGCAGGGAAAAATGATGTCCGGGACAGAGTGTTGGAAGCCGCCCAGTGCGCCGGGATGGTTAACAAACAGAAGATGTTTGGTGACAGGCCGCGGATCCTCAGGGAGCACTTATCCGTATGCTCCTCTGCCTCCACAAAGCCAACGGCGGCCGGACTCCGCCAGGGGCTTAGTGGCGGGAGGAGGAGGTGGGGGAGGAGTAGGAGGAGGTCACGGCTCAATGGCCAGGCGTGCAGCCCGACGTCCATGTGTGAGAGGCACACTTTGCGAATCTGCTTTCGTGCAGCCAAATCTAATGTAATGGTGGTTAAAACAAGTTCAAATACAGGAGGGGCTGTGCTAGCTGGGTGACCTAGCTACAGCTCTGGCCGGGTGACCTAGCTGCTGTGCTAGCTATGTGAGCGAGCTGCTGTGCTAGCTTGGTGCAGTAGCTGCTGTGACAGCTGGGTGCACTATCTGTTGTGCTAATTGGGTGCGATAGCTGTTGAACTAGCTATGTGTGTGATACCAGCTGTATTTGCTGTGTGCTAGTTGCTGCACTAACTGGGTGCATAGCTGCTGTGACCGCTAGGTACACTAGCTTTTATGCTAATTTTGTGCTCTAGGTGTTGTACTAGCTATGTGAGCGATAACTGTTGTACTAGCTGTACAATATGTACAATAAGTGCTGTGTTAGCTGTGTACAAACTGCTGTACTAACTGGATGCGATAGCTGCTGTGCTGCCTGGGTGAGATATGCATTATTCTAGTTGGGCCCACTGCTGTTGTACTACCTGAGTGAGCTAGGTATTGACCTAACTGGGAACACTAGCTGCTGTAGTACCCAGGTGAGTTACTGTTGTACTAGCTGAGTGTACTAGCTGTTGTAGTACCCGGGTGAGTTACTGTTGTACTAGCTGAGTGTACTAGCTGAGTGCACTAACTGCTGTAGTGCCCGGGTGAGTTACTGTTGTACTAGCTGAGTGTACTAGATGCTGTAGTACCGAGGTGAGTTGCTGTTATACCAGCTGAGTGTACTAGCTGCTATAGTACCCGGGTGAGTTGCTGCTGTACTAGCTGAGTGTATTAGCTGCTGTAGTGCACGGGTGCGTTGCTGCTGTACTAGCTGAGTGTACTAGCTGCTGTAGTACCCGGGTGAGTTGCTGCTGTACTAGCATGTACGAGCATGGTAGTTCCTGAAGTAGCTTGGTACATTAGATGAAATAACCTGCCTCCTATTCGGCTAAGCAATAACATATTAGACACTTCTGAACATTACATAAGTAAAATAACATCTGGTGATCAAATTTGATTTATTTCTCTGTTATTGCCAGTTGATTCAACAGAAAGGTACTAAAAAGGTTCTAAGATGGTGACAATATAAAAGGTGAATATTATTTGTTTTGCTTAAGCAGTCATTTCTAAAGATGAGTGATTATGTTGAAAGAAGGCCTGCATATCTTCCAATGTGATATTATAAAATAGACTGTGGGAGAGTGTTAGATCATTACTAGGAAATTATTTTACATTTTATATTAATATTTATTGTTTCGATTTAGAAGAGTTTATTATGTTGATAGGAGTGACATATTATGGGGAGCTCTAATTGAAGCAGCATCCTGAAGGTAAACCAATCAGAAACGGTTAAGCTATGTGCGTCTCGATAGCTGTAGGCTACATTGCAGTTTTAAAAAATCTAATTTAGTCAGTCATGGAACTAAATCACCTCGCTGCAGTTATCCTTGTGGGCACATCGGTCTTTATATTCAGATGTTATAAAGCTGTGATTCACTCGGGTGACGCGGAGACACCTGGGATTACAGACAGATTGTTGTGTACCTCCACACTGAGCTCATTCATTCAAATCATAATAATCTAAAAAATCTCTGTTTTCCTGTTTGACGTGTCTGTCGATGTGCGTTACCGTTTCATAATTCATTGATCTTTAAATGAATGCAAGGAAACACCAGTAAGTGGCTGCAACACAACTATTATCACATGTTTTAAAAGACTTAACAGTTCACTCTATCTCAATACAATATGGAGCAATTATGTGTCTTTTCTCATATATATGCTATTATATGCTCTTCAGTATATGGATAATTCAAAAGATAATTTCAGGCTGAAAATAAAAGTTAGTAATATCTTTTAACAACTTTTAAATTTTAATTAGTAACACCATCTGCCCTCAGTGTAACTACAATGACAATATTTCTGGAACACTCTTAATTGCCACATCTTTACTTTGAAAAGTGCTACATAGTGAAAAGCCATCCTCTGTAAATGTATTTCTGTTATATGTGTAATATATAATGATAATAAACACAGAGCGGTAGTTGCACGCCACATTTAAGATGCTAGACTCTTCTTGATGCGGCTGTTACATTTAGGATGTCTTTGCATACAAATCATAAACTGTACAGCCTAATGTTGCACCCAAGCTTGAAACCAAGAAAACCTGTCCTAATCCTTTCAGTTAATTGATCAACTGTACAAAACTGTAAGCAAACTGTAAGTAATGTGTTTAAATTATACATATATGTTAGTTTAGGGGATGGTCTGTTTGATATATTATTTGCGATAATCTCTGGCAAATATATTAGGAACCTCAGTTTTTCTAATTAGCTAAAATCAAATTAAATGCCATTTGTAATTCATTACCTGCCAAATGGGAAATCTGGAGGTACTTAATACTCTTGGCCAAGGCTGTCAGAACTTGGTAATGTTCCTATAGTCAAATAATTTACAGTGGCAATAAGATGTAATTCCCATCCCTTAATCCACGTTGATGTGCATCAGTTTGTAGAGTTGGTTCTCTGTAAATTAGACAACTAAATATAAATAAGGCAACTTTTAGTGTTAAAAGAAAATCCCTAAAACAATCTCACTTTAATGCTGTTCATCAGTAACACAGAGGCAATTCAATGTGCTTTACAGAGAAAAAGAAAATATTTATAAGTTATTAAACCCCCACCCCAGCGCTCCCCCCATAAATGGCCACCTTATCGTGCTAGGTGTGTTTCTGTGCCTCAGTGATTGTAGGAGCTGTTCCTGGAAGCAATTGTCTCTGGTAAGGTCTTCCACAACAAATTGTTTTTCGGTTAGTGGTCAGAAAGATTAAGGCCTATGTAACCTTTCCCACATTAGGAAGACCGGGGCCCCTCCCTGAACCCAGAGCATTGCCCAAAAGAGTTACACGGGTCCACCCTCCTTTGGGCCCACCACCTACAAGGGGGTCTGTGAGGATCCAGTGCATTGTGGCTGATGGCAGTCAAACTCAGGGGTCTTGACGGACTGACCTTTGGCTACCAAAACTGGCAGCACAGGCTCTAGAACTCTTGGAGAAGGGCTCTGACTGTCTATCTGTGCCTTTGCACCAAAGATCAGTTCAGAGTATCCTGCCTTCAATCAGACCTTGGGTGGTGTGCTGGAAGGCACTCTACTAAGGGACTTTAATGGTCACATGAGTAATGACAATGAAACCTGGAAGTGTGCAACTGGGAGAAATGTCCTGCTCAATTTGAACCCTAGTGGTGCTCTGTGTTCATAAGCGCACTCGGCCCCAGAATTCTGTAGGCTGTAGATCATTAATCAATTTTGTAGTGGTATCATCTTATCGGCAACTGTATGTCTTGGACGCTCAGATGAAGAGAGAAGCTTAGCTGTCGACTGATCAGCACCTGGTGGTGGGTAGAATCCAGTGGCGGGGGAAGATACCAGATAGGACTGTTAGAACCAAACACGTAGTGTGGGTGTCCTGGAGGCATCTGGCGGAGGCCCCAATCCAGAAGATATTTAGCTCACCACAGATCTTCTCTTGCATCCCATGGGAGTCATGAGACATGGAGCCATGTTCCGGGACTCCATTGCAGAAGCAGTCATGCAGAGCTGTGGCCGTAAGCCTGCACAGTGGCAATCCTCAAACCCGGTGGTTGACATCAGCAGTAAAGGGAGCTGTCAGGCTGAAGAAGGAGGCCTCCCAAGCTTTATTATGGACTCTTGTAGCAGGTAAGCAGTACCAGCAGGCTGTTTGCGATGTGACTTTGGCAGTTGTGGAAGCAAAAACTTTGGTGTGGGAGGAGTTCAGTAAGGCCATGCAAAATGACTTGAAGAGATTTTAATTCGAGGACCTCCAAAATTCTGCTGACACACCTTCTTTGGTGTAAGTCGAGTTGGGAGCCTCTGAGAAGGACTCACCCATCACTGGGACTGAGGTCATTGATTTAGTTAAGAAACTCTTAAGTTTCAAGGCTCGGGGGATGGATGAGATTCACTGTGAGTTCCTAAAAGCTCTAGATGTTGTTGGGTTGTCTTGGCTGATATGCCTCTTTAACATTGCGTGATGGTTGGGGACAGTGCCTTTGGATTGGCAGACTGGGGTGGTGGTCGAAGTCTTTAAGAAAGGGGACCAGGGGGTGTGTTCCGACTTTAGCTGGATCACCTTCCTCAGCCTTCCTCGGAAGATCTATGCCAGCATACTGGAGAGGAGGGTCCGTATTTCAGTAGGGCCACTGCTTCTTCACATCAGAAGGAGCCAATTGAGGTGGTTTGGGCATCTAGCTAGGATGCCTCCTTGAGACTTCCCTGGGAAGGTGTTTCGGTCCATGTCCAACTGAGAGGAAGCTCTAGGGTAGACCCAGGACATGTTGGAGGGATTAGATCTTGGCTGGCCTAGGAATGCCTTGGTGTTCCCCAGAGTAACTGGAGAAGGTGACTGGGGAGAGGGAGGTCTGGGCCTTCCTGCTCAGACTGTTGCCCCATGACCTGGCCCCAGATAAGCAGCAGAAAATGGATGGATAGATGGATGGAAAATATTACATATAAGTTAAAAAACCTTGATAATTGGTAATTAAATATGGTAAAAAATGTAGTAAAAACTGGCAATTCTATATTTGAATTTGTCAAAAGCATGAATGAATAAAATATTTTGAATCGAGATTTAAATGTGTCCATGTTGGGGTGCATCTCAGTCATACTATTTAGGTAATGTTCTTCTGAAAACTGTAACACTTATGGGTCAGCAGGTCAAGCTGTGCTTTGGGTTGGGGTAAAAGGCTGCAGAGATGTTTGTGAGGCCTGTGAGTCACTGTCGGCTGCCCATACATATGCTTGTTGTCTTAAAGATGACACTCATATGCCTCCATCATGACTAATGGCCTCCTTATCTTTTCCTCAGTTTCCCATGAACCCTTGCGGCGAGTGGGACAGGGTGAATGATGTGTGCATGATGGGAAAAGCTGCCAGGTAATGGATCGACCTGCCATGTGCTGGGAAATGCTGATTTCGTTATTCACAGAAGCTAAATTGCCAATAAACAGCTGCTAAATAGCCACTATTTGGCTGCAATAAATATGACTTTAAATTGATGTGACAGTTTGAATTTAAAATGGCATCCCGCACACTGGCTTGTACCCTGTGCTTCCTGCGGTAGGCCCCGGATTCTATGGTACCGCCTACTGGTCAATGCGATTTGGACAGAATTCCCCTCTGCTATATGGATAACTTGCTTTCTTTCCCGACCTGCCCAGTATAGGAGTGGGGGGCACTTCACAAACTTGATGCCAAGGCTTTATTGGGTGCCCGCTGGCATTTCCGTGCCTGTAGCAGGGGGGGGGGACCCAGGCCTGCCTCCCTGCATGGCACCGGCACTGCGTCCATCCTAGCCGGCGCTGGGCTGCGAGCGGCCGCGGGTCCCAGCAGATGCTCATCCGCCAGCGCGTCCGCGGGAATTAATGCAGCTGTCAGGGGAGATTATGGCGGCGCGGTAGCGCGCCCAGCGAAGCGCGCTGGCCAGCAGAGATACGGCGGGGACACGGCACTGCCGCTGCCTTCCGGAAGGTCTCTGCATCACGCATTATCTCGGGATAACGCTTTCCGTGCTCTCATAGCTAATAACACACTCGAGGAAGGCACTAAGGACATCAGTTCAGTTTCCGGAGAGATATTGCAGGGGGATAAAATACTCTTTCAAAAGTAGTCTGTGAATAATTCTGTGGGTCGCTCTTCTCCAGTAGAAATGAGCATAACTTTGGGAAACAGTTACAAACTCATTAGATGCATATGTTTAAAGTATTACCTGAAAAGATTTACTCAGTTCATGCAAACTATAAAAGAAGCAGTGTATATAATATAAGGTGTATATAATGCTTTACATTAACTGCACCTTCATAATGTATTTGTAATGCACTCACAGAACATTCAGTGCACCTTCATAATGTATTTGTAATGCACTCACAGAACATTCAGTGCACCTTCATAATGCATTCATATAACATTCATAAGCAGCATGTAAATAGACTAACATCCTAACATACCTTAACAGCTTTAATATACATTAATAACAAACATTATATGATAATAACAGACATAATCATATAATATTGTAATTTTTGTTATTAATGTATATTAATGTAGTTAAGGTATGTTAGGGTGTTAATGTATACTTACATGCTACTTATAAATGTTCTATGGATGCATTATGAAAGTGCAGATAATGTAAAGCATTACCGAACATTGTAAAGCAACCAGCATGCAACAGTCTTGGCTTGATTAAAGGGGTAAGTCTTTAGGGTAAGTATTCATTGTCATATTAATGTTTATACATGTCATCTGCCCGTATCGGGGTGGGTCATGGCTAGGGTGGCTCCTGCTATTGGGGCATTAAGCTGCACCAAGGTTAGCCAAGGTTTCCTGGCTGGCTGCAGTGAATCTTAGGGACAGTGTTGTTCAAGGCGCACCATAATAGAGGCACACCATAATAGAGGCACACCATTGCAGAAGTCAGTACATCAGTATGGACTGTGGTGTGT
>JAODKN010000134.1:5083283-5095234 GCA_026774425.1 Petrocephalus zakoni
CCCCCCCCCCCCCCCCCCCCCCCCCCCCCCCCCCCCCCCCCCCCCCCCCCCCCCCCCCCCCCCCCCCCCCGAGGACAGCAAGGCAGAGCACTCACAGGCCGGAATACTGATGGGACTGGAAAAATTAGAACTGATTCCTATTAGGAAAATGCAACTAGTTTAGGTCTCAGGCAGAGACAAGGGCAAGACTAAACAAAACCAAAAGAACTGAGCAGGACCAGATGAGACCTGGCAGGACCAGGCAGGAATAGTGAGACCAGGTGCGACCAAGTGGGTCCAAGCAGGAACAGGCCAGACCAAGCAGCACCAGACAGGTCCAGGTGGGACTCAATGGATCCAAGCAGCACCGGGCAGGGCTATGTGAGACCAAACGGGGCCAAGCAGGACTAGGTAGGACCAAATGGGACCATGTGGAACCAGGCAGGGCCAAAGGGGACCAGGTAGAACCAGGTAGGAGCAAACAGGAGCAGGTGAGACCAAGTCAGCCACTTGAGTCCACGCTAAGGTGACTTCCCCGTTGGCTCATGCTGCTGATGACTAATTACAGGCTTTATTAAATTGGAGCCACTGACGTAGATCAAGACATTGCTCAGGTTGCATACAAATCAATGGGGCTATTAATCAGATGGCGATCGATACAATTTTACTGCCAGATTACAAAGCCTTCTGGCGATGGAGTGAATAACATTAGAAGATCACTCTGACACAGAGGGGGTGATGATGGTTTTTCTTTTCATTGTGTCCCTATTTTTTGTCAACAAGCATTCCAGCTCTCTGCACGGCCCACACCCACACAGCTCTCTGCATGGCCCACACCCACACAGCTCTCTGCGTGGCCCACACCTGTACCTGGACAGCTCTCTGCACAGCTCGCACCCATACCTGCACAGCTCTCTGCATGGCCCGCACCCACACAGCTCTCTACATGGCCCACACCCGTACCTGCACAGCTCTCTGCACGGCCCACACCCACACAGCTCTCTGCATGGCCCACACCCGTACCTGCACAGCTCTCTGCACGGCTCGCACCTGTACCTGCACAGCTCTTTGCATGGCCCACAACCACACAGCTCACTGCACGGCCTACACCCGTACCTGCACAGCACTCTGCATGGCCAACACCCGCACCCACACAGCTCTCTGCACGGCCCGCACCCGTACCTGCACAGTTCTCTGCATGGCCCACGCTGAGCATAAGTCTGATAGGGATGGTGGCTTATTTACATCGTGCTTTTACTGAATTCATATTAATTCAGGGCATATTTTTCGAGTGGGCTTTCATCTAGAGCTGTTTGTCTGAACTATTTAATATTTGACTTTGGCAAGATGCAAACATCATGGGGGGTTGAGATTTTGGTGCCTATCCATCCGTCCATCCATTTTCTGAAACTGCTTGTCCTATCCATTGATCGCTGGATTTTGATGCCTAATTGATTCAAATTTGCTTTATAAAGCCATGTATTATAAAAGTAATCTGTATTGCCTTATGTATTGTTTGGCACTGTGTACACAGATCATTTTGTAATCCAACTACTAAGCAATTCATACAGAGAAAAGAAGTTACATTGAAGCATTTAAAATACTAAATCCATTTAGTGGATTTACAACGAACATCTGAATTAGAAGCTGCTTTGTCATGAGGCAGTAAATCTGATGATTTTCGTTCATTTGTATTAACTCTCTTGGTTACAGTGTATTTGTTTTATTATTAGACGGCAGTAGTATACAAAGCAGGATGTTTGTCTGTAATTAGATCTCCCATATATGGTGTCACAAATACATTTAATAATTTCTTATAATCAGTTACTATGGAGCTTCACAGATCTTCAAGCATACCCGTAACTACCTTATAGCCTGTCACTGCTCATCATTTTGTGGTTTAGCTAATGATTTCTGAATCACCTGTTCACACATTTGCATCTTTTAACAGAGAGCTGCAGGTTGCTCAAGAACGCCACCACAAGGCCATCTGCTGGTACTTCAGGTCACCAGCGTGAGTCCTTCTCCCCATGCCGCACACAGCTGTACGTGATGCGTTCTTCTCTCGCAGGAGACGGGTGTGTTTATATACTGTTGGCGTGTGTAAAATGACCATGTGACATCAGCATTACAGATCCCCCTGCTGGTGGAGAGCATTCCTCGTTAGTGAGCTTGTCTGTGTTGAGTTTCTCCATCGTCTACACTTTTGGGTGCTTTCAGGGGTGAAAAGTTCACACACAACCAATAAATGCCAACCGATAAAAGACCTCAATCTCAGCTTGAAAACACAAGCATCCAAAATGTAAATGAAAGGGAACGTGAGAATCAGGGATGTGAGAACTTCCTGTTCCTCTTCCTTCATCCCTCCCCCGGTGACACAGCTGGAGTGACGCTGGTAACATCTGTGATGTCAGTGAGTGTCAGGCCATCTGCGTGTAACCATGATGCTGTGCTGTGGCGTCGGCCAGGAAGCCTCACCCAAGATGTGCAGCATTTTCCTAACATCCCTTCAGGATGTTCCTGTGCAGTCATTCAGGTTTGCCACAGGTGTAAGTGTCCCTGGCCCCCATCCCAGGGGACCTCTCACTCTGGCTCGCCGTCCCCGTGCCCCTGCGGCCTGCCACCTCTCCCCCACAGCCACACACACGTGGCCGATATACAGAGAGGAGTTGGTACAGAAAGCGATGGAGAGACTGTGAAAGTCACCAAACAGGTGCTCGTCAGGACCGATTATGTAAATGTCTCTGTGGGGGGGGGGGGCTCCAGCTGTAACTTTTGACCTGCAGCCAAGACCCAGACGTGGCATCGACTGAGATGAGACGCCCTGCTATACATCAAGGCCGAGAATCGGCAGCGATTGGCAGCTCAAAAAGCAGTCAGGGTACTTTTTATACTAATTACACACAAATTCACCGATGCATCTTATATCAGTTTATATCATGAAATTTTATTGTTGATAGTATTTTTTTTTTTTAATGAGCAGAACATAACAAAAGATAAAGGGTAGTTATTGACTATCCTCAGTGAAATGTTATCTGGTATTTCAATAATTAAATAAGAGGTCTAAAAATAACACATTTATCATTACACATTTTGGGGCAGAAATCTAACAGAATACTTCCCGTAACGGAATCTGTAATCATCCTATGAACTGCTAAATACGGCATTCTCAGACCTGAGTCCTCCCTCGGTGAGAGAAACCCGAGGCATTGTGCTGTCTTGGATCGTCCTGGGCATCAATGCCTCAAAACGGCACGGCCTGGCATCCTGCTTCTCCCGGAGAGCTTCCAGACAGGCTGAGGGCTGTGAAAGCTGTCTGTCCAGCCAACGGTAGGAAAACAACAAAGGCCGCAGATAAAAGGGGCCCTGTGACGTGAGATCTCACTGCCTCTGTCAGGGAATGCAGCTGTGAGTCTCCCTGGGCGCCCTGCCTCCCTGTCTCTGCCTATAATGCTATTGCATGAATGAGAATGGCCTACCAGGGGGTAACCTCAGTAATAAAGCATGCCTTTGATAGGCTGCCTTCTTCCGAGGGCTCTGTCCCTCTAATGATTGATGCCCCTCCCACCCTCGCTGTTAATACGAAGCAAGCATCATCTCCATTGCTGAGGAATTATTCCGCCTGACGCTACGTGGGATCCGTCTTTGAACTTAATGCAATTTTCGTTGGGAGAAATGCAAGAATAGGCTGCGCTGGTGTGGCAGCGCATGCTGGGACCTCACCACCAAAACACACACACTTCCTCACCATAAACCCCCACCTGACAGAGTGTAGGGAACCATGGCACTCATGGAAGGTGGTGGATATGGTGTTACATGGAAGCATCAGAACCTCCACCGGCTGACCACGTAATGTTAAGTAAATAAGAACGGCTTGATTAATTACACAATGGCTGTTTTTCGAAAGCCATCTCGCAGCATATTGGCCGATCACAGAACCCCAAGGGCATTTCAGGAAGAGGACTCTCCAGTTAGTCAGATTCCATAAAATCCCTGGGGTTTTGTTTTTCACAGGCTAATTAATAAACGACGATAGACTCCTTTTAAATGCCCCACGTCCCCTGGAGAGATATCAAGGAGTAACACATGTCCTGATAACCCCCCCGGTAAACAAAGGACAAAACCAGGCCAGCTCACAGCAATGACCCAAGAGATGTGACATCAGTTCAATGCCGTTTGGCTTGTGATTCACAGACCCAAGATCCTGCCTGAGGAAAACAGACCCATGCAGTTTGAGTCCAGTTCATAAGCTAACAAAACTCTGAGCACCATCAGATTCCTAACCCAGCACTTGCAGACTCACAGGATGGCCGGGACACGGCACTCCCAGCCCAGAGTACTGGTTCAGTATTCATTATGGATTGCGTTGTATGTTGTGTTTTATCTGAAGCTCACAGCCACAATAAAATGTCTCTCTCTGTGGACCAATTCTCAAATTCAGGGCCATGAATTAAAGGTACAATAAGAGCTGACCACGCTTTACTTATTCGTAACGGGCAATGTTAGTTTAATGTTTTCTAAAGGTTCTTGAAGCATTTAGATGGTTATGTGGAATGCGTTTCCCTTCACAGGGATGGCGTAATTAAAGAATGTCCTAATTAGCGAGGCAGCTTCGCGGTGCTCTTGCTGGAGCAAATCTTTTCACTCCGCTGCCTTTATGGTTGGCCAGCGGCCGTCGGTACGGAGCTGGGAGTCTAAGCAGTGATTCTCTCTGACCTGGTTGCAGATTCTTCACAGCTGAAGGCTTTTACTATCTGAGCAACATGTCTCATTCGGTCCCTGACAAAGACGATGCGTCGCAGGCCTCTGGAGTTCCGGAACCCCTGTGGCTGCCGATAGAGGCTATAACGATAATTAGTGTAAATGACTGCCTTGGTTATAAACCAATATAGTAACATATTTCCTGTGTGCAGGGAGCATAGCTCAGCAGGGACATGTGATCTTAAAGGTATGTCCTTATGTACCCTTGAGGAAACCAAACTGTATTGAAGGGAAGAATGGTCACTATGGAGAAAACTAACAGCTAAGCAATTCAATGAGTTAATAAATTATAAAGCAGGTTTTGCCATCTCCCAAGCGTTAGTATGCTAATGTCCAAAACAATTCATAGAAACGGAAGATGCTTATCTGCCTTTCTATCCGTGCTATACATACTGCTTATATAAATGGATGTTACAGAGTATTATATTCACTGTGTATCCTCATCCGCTGCTGTTGGCCTATCGCTTAATTAATCTGTTAGCTTTGTCCGTATTGAATGTCCTCAGCTTGTGTTTTTATTGTTAGGCGCCGTGGTAACCATACGTGCTGCCTCTGATCTGCAAAGCCATTCCTGTGCAGAGCAGAGGCAGGCTGTGGTCACTGCCTGCCATGGGCGACGTGCTTGAGTTACCACACTAAAGCCCCTCCCCCCAGCCCCCTAAGTCTGTAGGATTTATCTAACTGTGTCCTGTCTCCTGCCTCTATAGAGGATCTACCTCTGTTTTAGCGGCCTCCATTTCAGAGGCTGCCTCTTAGTTCTCTCTCAAGATGCTCAAAGGCCACTCAGTCCCTGCTTTGCAAAAGGTATGTAAAACATTGGCCAATATTTCTCCCGTCGCCTACAGGATATGTGGAGGCATCATGCTCATGTTTGGCTTCTCTTGCTGCATGTTGGCGTTTCCTAGCACGTCTTCAGCAGAACAGCTAGAGAAGTTGAGACGTATCTTTCCTGTTTATGACAGCTCTGTAGAACACTAGCACTGGGTGGGGATAGGTGCTCTTTTCAGGTAAGAGTGCGTGTCTACATTGCAGATGATACATGCATCTCATGGGTATGCGGGGATGCATCATCAGTGATGTGACCTGGGGTCATTGAGTGTTTCGGGTCTTTCGACATCAGAGACCCCCTCCCAGGCAACCCGGCTGAGGTTGATCAGACTCCGGGTTGCATCACACCAGTTCTCACCCTCAGATCTGCCCTCCTGATCTACCTGGTGGCTTTCTTTGCTGCTTCAGTTGCTGATTTGATGGCTCTCCTCTTTGCTGTCCCAGTAATGCCCAGTACTGTAAATGCTTAAGAGACATTAATGAAGGCTATCAATACAAGTTATAATAATTAGAATGATAAATTGTGGGGCAGAGTTTTATCATGAATTGTTTTCAGATGGTGCTACTGGCAAAATATGTATATATACTGAGGAGGGGGGGCGCGGCAAAGAGGAAAAGGCAGCAAACTCAGGTCAGGTGCAAAAACAACACATCTGTTATTTCTCTCCAATTCCCTCTCCCCCCAGGGTATGTGCACCCCTCTCACAACCTGTGTAAGGGAGCATGTGAATCGTGCCTAAAGAGCAGCAGTTCCTTCACACGCCTCCCCAGAATTCATAAATACAGACAGGTCTAACTTGCAGAGAAGCCGTGTTACCTGACCAGAATGGGTCTGGCGGAGTGTCCATGTCAAAATGGGCCTGCTACAGAGGGTCCACGGAAATCTGGTTCGGCTTGGGGCCAACCTCCAACGTCCCTAGATTGCAGGACTCGGAACAGCCCAGGTGGTCGTAGCGGGCCGTGATGAGCATCATGATGAACAATGACATATTTCGCCTCTGCCAAACCTGCCAGAACATGAGTCTGGAGAACCAGAGTCTGGGGAACCCCGTGTTGAGTCATGGGCACCAAGATGAACATGCTAGCCAAGTCCCGCAGAGCAGAATGTTGGTGACTGTGGGACCAAGTGGCTGTGACATTAGGTAGAAAGTCCCTGGGCATATGTAGGGTCTGCCCATAAACTAACTTGGCTGAAGAGTACTGAAGGTCCTGCTTGATGGTGGTCCGTAGATCCAACAGGAATTAGGTAAGCCAGTCGACCAGGCTGTCATCCCAGAGGCTGGCCCAAAGAACAGCTTTAATATAATGGTGAAAATGCTCACACAGCCCATTAGCCTGTGGGTGGTAAGTGGTGGTGCGATCGAGAGACACACTCAAGCCCTGGCCACCGCAGTCCAAAGCTCTGACGTGAGTTGACTCACGCGATCCAAAGAGAAGTCAGATGGAGCCCCAAAACAGGCGACCCAATAACCGATGAATGCTCTGGCCACATCTGCAGCAGTGCTGGACAACAGCCATAAAATGGACCCGAGGAACCTAGGGCGAGGGGAGGAGACTCAACCAGGTTAGTGTGTTGGTGCACCAGGTGTGCTGACACTGGATGCAGGAGGCAGCCCAACTGTGGACATCCTTCCTCAGCCCAGACTAACATAGTGGCTATCACCCACTGAGATGCCTGTCTGCCTGGGTGTGGAATCCCATGTACCACCTTGAAAATGCATCTATGCTAAATGGCTGGGACAATAGCTCTAGCCACTCCAAGCGAGAAGTCAGTCAAGAAAGTGGTGCCACAGTCTCAGTAGGGAATATCTGCCAGCTGCAGACTGGTGGCCACAGTCCTGCATACCTGTATCTTGGGGTTGACCTGTTGGTTAGCTGCTAGTTGAACATAATCACTCTCCAAGTGAATAGTGCCTGACACTGAGTGGGAGGGACAGTTGGGCACCAGGTTATGTTTCTTACGACATGCCAACAATCTGTTAATAAGAGGGAGAACTGGCACAGCTGACAGGCAGACTAAGGCTCAGGTGCCTCAGTCATCATGAATGTCAGGGGCTTGTGTCCATAGATGCCGTATGCCCCTCCACCAGGAAACAGGGGTGGCACACAGCCAAGTACAGGCCAAGAAGTTCACAGCTGAAAATGTATTTTCGCTCATGCAGCCTGAATTGTTGGTTGACAAATGTAAGCGATTGTCAGACACTGTCCACAAACTGTCCATGCACTGCACCCACAGCATAGTCCGAGGCATCGGTGGCGAGTGGGTTCGGGACAACAGGTGACTGGTGGGCCAGCATGGTGGCATTTGTCAAAGCAGAGTTAGTGGCTACCGAAGCCTATGTCTGCTCATTTGACCACTCGAAGACCTGCTTGGCAGGCCTACCCTTGAGAGCTTTGTGATGTGGTGGCTATGAAAATAAACCGAGTAAAGGCCAAACAGGCACTATTGTGGGTTGAAAATCAACCCATGCATTTTTACGCGGTCAAAGAGGGTCCGCAGGCGGGCCACGGGGTCATTCCTGCAGGTGCTGGTCATCAAAATAGATAAACAAGAATTGAAGGTCCTTCAGGATGTGGTCCATTAGCCACTGAAATGACTGGGCAGCATTTTTAAGATCAAAGGACATCTAAAGGAAGAGCCTAAACCTGGTGATGACAACAGTTTTTGCAATGTCCTTAGGATGTGCTGGAACATGATGATGCCCATGCACCAGGTCAGCCTAAGAGAGAATGATTATACCTGCCAATCGGGCAGAGAAATCCTGGATTTATGGGATTGCCTAGTGATCTGGTCATGTGATGTCCTTGAGCCAATGGCAAACACCACATGGGTGCCATTTGCCACCAGGCTTGGGCACCTTGTGCAGAGGGGAGGCTCAGGCATTGTTAGTATCCTGAGCAATGCTGAGGAGCTCCAGCACATCAAACCTAGCGTTAGCACCGGCCAGTTTACCCATATCGAGGCATCGGGCACGGGCAGGCTGTCCCTTTGTAAAGGTGCGATGCTCCGCACCATGCTTGGCTATGGATCATGTGAAGGTTAAGCAGCTGAGATCTGAGTGCTCTGCGAGCAGACATGAGAAGGCATCAGCTGCACCTAGGGCACTGTGCAACCGAGACAAGCCAGTCTTGCTGCAGAAGCATGGGAGCAAATGGAACGCCTGCACTGACCAGGCATCAGTTTTTCACATCCACCAGCAGGTTGCTGGCGTGAAAAACACTCTGTGCCATGCAGGTAAGTGGGCATGTTTGCCACCACAAAACGCCAGTGGAACCACTGCCCACTAAAACAGGCTGTCATGTCATGTGTGCCACAGGTACGGATATTGCTGCTGAGAAGAAATAAACGTTCGGACAGCCGGAACAGAGCCTTTAAAGTGCCACACGCACCCGCACTGAAAGGCCTTTGCGGCAGGCCACTCTGGTCGCAGTGGAGCTGCTCACCACTGCAGTGATGTAATCGTATATTGTTGCATCCTCTGAAATGCCCCACACGGCAAACTGAGCCTCTGCCCGCGCAACCCAAGTCGCCACTTGGCTGCACAAAACTTTGCAGTTGAGTTTGAGCTCAACTGCATTCGCAGACGTTTGCAAATAACAAAACACGCTAAAATGTTTGGGGTCATCACTGTGAAGGTGGGGTACGGCAGCAAACCCTGGTTAGGCGCCAAAAAAGGCTTCTTTTATTTCTCTCCAATTCTCTCTTCTGCACGTGCACCTTCTTTCAACCTGTGCGCATGAACATGTGGGAGGGAACGTGTGAACTCTGCCTAAACGGTAGTAGTTCCTACAATACGGAAATATGATGTCAAACTAAGCACACAATGAATCATATACACAAAGTGATGTGAGACCAAATGCACAGTGAGCCATATACACAAGGTGATGTGAGACCAAATGCACAGTGAGCCATATACACAAGGTGATGTGAGACCAAACACACAATGAATCATATACACAAAGTGATGTGAGACCAAACACACAATGAATCATATACAAAAAGTGATGATGTCAAACCAAACACACTGTGAGTCATAAACACAAAGTGACGTGAGACCAAACACACAGTCATATACATAAAATGATGTGAGACCAAACATGCAGAGAGTCATATACAATGTGATGATGTCCCTAGTTTGTTAAACTGAAACTAAAAATATAAAAATCATAAAAAATATATGTTCCAAATATTTAAAAAAACTAATAACATTAAACAGAAATCTAAACGGCATTTCTAATGGAAGTAATTACACTAGACCAAACCACAATGAATACTATATGCAAAGTGCTCGTCTCTAAATAACGAAACAAAAGCCACATGCCTGCAGATTCTGTATTTAAATTGCAGCTTGAACTGGATTTTCAAGAGAAGGGGGATTTTATGGAGAAATCCCTTCCATCACTGAAAGGCCAGTGGTTTAACAAGACACAATTGTGCTTTTAAGCCCTTTGGACAAGGACGTGGTCCTGGCATCCTGACCGCAGTGACCTAGATGGGTTGTAGGTATGGTGAAGTTCGAAAGCCACAGCAATGTAATGCTGTTGTCATGGCAGCCCTGAATGCCAGCTGCACATGTAAAAGAAAACACAGTGCTGGCTCCAGCTGGTAGGGACACCAGCAGGGGTGAAATGTTAGAGTTTCAAGAAGTCAGCATATAAAGACAAGTGCTCTCCGTATAGAAGGCTATCACATAGCTGCAAGCCAGTCATCAATAAGAGATGTGAAATTAACGAAATCCCCATATCCCTGCTTAAGCCAGCGCTAAAATCGATTCATTTACCCTGCCTCGTCTCATGACTGCACAGCATTTGAGATTAAAGGCAGCAGTAATTAAAAGCTAAACTCACTGTAAACCTTCCCAAATAGATCTGATTCCATCACATATGCCGAACAATAATATGGGCCAGTATTCAGCTAAAAACCAAAATTCCTAGTACTGCCAATAAGCCTCCATCATATTTAACATTTAAATGTTATTTTTTAAGAATTATTTTTATTTTTTAAAGTACCACCAGCCAGCATGCAGTGGTTAGTGCTTTCGGCTCACAGCTCTGGGACCAGGGTTCCAGTTTCCATCATGGCTCCGCGGAGTTCGCATGTTCTCCCCTTGTTGTCATGGGGTTTCCTCCATATACCCTGGTCCCCCCTGCCCCCCACAACCCAAAAGCATGCTGAGGTTAATTGGAGTTGCCAAATTGCCCGTAGGTGTGCCTGTGTGAGTGTGCCGTGTGATGGGCTGGCCCCCCATCCTGGGTTGTTCCCTGTCTTGCGCCCATAGCATCTGGGATATGCTCCGGACCCCCTGCGACCCTGAACAGGATAAGCAGTTTCAGAAAGTGGATGGATGGACGGATGGATGGATGGGTACCACCAGCAAGCTAAAACATATTATCATGTAAAATGTTGCCTTTTTGATCCCTAATGGTGTATTATGTATATATATATTAGTAGCATTTCATGCCAATTAAAGCATCGACTTTGAGGAATTCCTTTGGAGTTCACACAGTCTGCTTTACGGATTCCTGGGGACTTAAGGACTGCTGATCCCTGTCCCCAGAATCCTCCTAATTAGATTAATTACTGCCCTGTGACGGGTTTGAGGTCCCGCTCCTGTCCTTGCTGACTAATAAGGAAAAGAGTTTCGGTCCAGAAACCAAAGTCTCATTAACTGGCAGACACAGTCACGGGTCCAAAAAGCACGGCTGTAGGCGTCGGGCACGACATGCCAGGGCGCTCTGCAAGTTCACAGGCGATGCCGTTCCAAAGCCACGCGCCGGGAGCGTGCTGCACCCTGCAGCCGTCCTCCATCCTGTTTCTCATAGGCATCATGAACACCGGTGATTTTAAGTAAAATATTTTCATTTCCACACCATCACAAGTGGACGCGAGAATCTCCGTAACACTCAGAAACGAGCACCTCACCCCCGTTGCAGCGACACAGGGCCTTCGGCTGCAGCTCTAGCCTCATGAGGAACTCTCCTTTCATTACCGTTTTGCTGCACTTATCATTTTATTATTCCTGCATTTGAACCCAACTAGGCTCAGTTACATTTTCCACAATCTAGAGCATAAATATAAGTATTTTCAGAATTCCACGATCTTTCCGGAATTAGGAATCTAGAAATTGTCTGATGTGCTCGCTGGCCACAGGAATTGCTACGCACGTCTGCAGCTAAAATTTGTTGACTAGCAAATACTGTAATGAAGTATCTGCCGTGTCACTCTGTTTGGCTTGCCCCGCCCCCCCCCAGACCCTGCAGGTCCCCCCCCCCCCCCCGCAGCCTCACAGCCGCTTCACTGGGTCCCCCGGCGGGGACCGCACCAGCTACACCGTACAGCGCGTGGACGCCGGCTACTACATCTGCCATGCCCTGACGGTTGC
>JAODKN010000134.1:5095334-5113089 GCA_026774425.1 Petrocephalus zakoni
GGTTCTGACATCCCATTAACAATGGCTGCTGATAGCAGTGCTTTGATGCCAGCTCGCTAACTGCAGGTGGTGGTGGTTTCAGAGGTGCCTCTCCCCCCACCCACCCGCACCTGCCTGTGCTGCCGGCCCTGAGCCCCACTGAAGGTGAGCGCCTCTCCTCCCCCGTAAGGGTGCAGGTGAATCGGGGGGGGGATGTGCCTGTGAATAGACCTTGATTCCATTCTCCGCAGTGTAGGTGGCAGGAGCGCTGAGAATCAGATCATTTAAGGCTCCTCTTCCCAGGAGAAACTCCAGAGTTCCTTCACAGGCCTCCCAGATTTACCCCAACCCCCCCCTCGCGCACACGCATGCACGCACGCGCATGCACACACACGCATATGAAAGCACGCAAACGCATGCAGACACAAATCCCCACTGTCGTTTTCCTAACAAATGGCATTTCACACAATGCGGACCGGCTAAAATCAGCCCGTCACAGCGAATCAGCCCTCCGCTGGCTACGGGGATGTGTTCCGAGTGCGCGTGTTTACAAAGCGCCAGAGAGCGCCTAGTGCAAGCTATAAAATCTTTACCGAAATGGCTGCCTGCTTCCCTTACGTCCAAGCAGAAGCCGGGCTTGGCACGGGCTGCAGTAGGACAGTGGTCCAGAGAGATTTGTACCACTGCCCACACCCACGCGGCCATCTTGACCAGCCAGCTGGTTGCTGGGCATCTCGGGATGGTCAGCTGGGCCACAAGGTGTGGGCAGGAGTACAGCTCGCTCTACTGGAGGAGAGGGGGGGGTGCACCTTAAGGTCCCCGGATCGAGTCCGATGCTGCGTCTCCACACAGCCAAGGCGAAACACCACTCTGCAGTGATAGAGGAAGTGGTCGGGGTTAAAGTGCGCCGTCACTCACCGGACGGTTTAACCTATCGCTTCCTGTTGGGCTAAACTCAGCATAGATTGACAGCGCACAATAATCCCATCCAGCGAGGTCCTGTATCTCCCGTCAGCGGCTGAAGGGAGAGGCTTAGGAAGGCCGTCCGCCTGCTGAGAGCAGTGGAAGTATCATCTGCATGCTTATGGACTTGCACATCTTAAAATATCCTGCTGTAAAAACAAAAAAAAAACGTGTTTGCCTTTCATTCTCCAGGCTTTTTATGATCTGCCGCTAATTCCATAGAGCCAGAGAAGAACTTTTAGGTAACACCAGAGCAATTAATCCCTAAACGTGTATTTTAACATCTTAAAATCCCTGAGGGAGATTTATTAATACAGGATCTTAATCCCGTTAGAGATGAGCGACTGGCACGCGCGTATCGCCGAGTCCTCCGCCTTCCCAGAGTGCTCCCCGAGTCTCGACATTCATTTCACATTAACGCTGGATTCTAATTCCTGCTGTCTCGACACAATGTTCAATTAGTTTGTTTGGATTCCTTTGTTCAGGAGGGAGTTCTAGCTGTCGAGAGGCTTTAGCTGCTAGGATGCGGGACGGCGATTTTACGCGCCACCGTATATTCGGCCAGATCGATAAGCTAACGTCGACGAATTTACGAGTCATTTCAGCCGCTGCCCTAATGACGGGGAACCACGGCTGTTAACCATTTAAGTGACCAGTGCTCTGGTGGGCGGATGCCTTGGGACGCGATGCTGGCTAGCAGAGTCTTGGGCTGTTTGCCCCTCCCTAAAAACATTATTGAGTGCTGGGATTGTCTCAGTTAAGCGGGATGGTCAGGCAAATTTCCGGATGCATGGAGGGCAGGTCAGGAAATTAGGCATAAAATGCTTCCTTCATTTTGTCCATTTTCTGGACCAAACTAGATTCCTGGAGCGCCTTTGAATAGGACCTTGGGGTGAGTCTTTGCAGCGTGAACCACTGCCAGATATAAACAACAATGTAACTATAATTAATGATTCACAAATACAAAAAATGTTCCTCTTAAAATCCTCTTAAGGGTTATGACACAGAATGTGTGGTGCACGTCGGAAGAAATAGAGCAGAACTGCGTATCCCGAGCACATATATTACCAGCAAAGGCAGTAAACACTGTGGGGGAAAATGTACACCTTGTCTTATCAGCCGCTGTGGTTCTTTGCTAAGGTTTGTCTTACACATGTTTCATTGCCAGTTTGACAGACGCCGGCCTGTGAGGAATCGTTACTGTCAGCAGACGTGCAGATCTCCACTTACCTGTGCAATTTAGGAAGGTGAGAAGCTCGCAGAACTCAGGTCTGCAAATGGGAAGCGCGTCTCACCTCGATCCGCCTGGCTGCCTGCAGACGTCCGGGGAACCTGACGGGAAAGAGAGGGCCTCTGGTTATAGAGCATGTGCGCGGAGACAGGGGCCTTTAGTTAGTAGCTCTAACAGGGCAGCGGCTGGCTGATTGCCTAGGGGCACAGACCCTAACACCTGCTGCCTCAGCTATCAGCTCAAGCCCTCCAGTAGCCCTGAACCAGAGTGACACATCCAGCAGTATGAATGAGTAGATTATGTAAGTCACACAGAACAATGGCATCAGCTAAATGTAAGTGCTTCGCCTGCTCTCTGATGAATCCAGCCGGTCGTTTTAAACTCGCCGCTCGGGCCGCATTTCCAGGTCGATTACGTCCTTTCTCGGAAAAACGGCTTGCACCGGAGAAGCTCATCTGTCCGCGATTGACTGGCAGCCTTTTAATGATCCTGTCCTGTTCATGCCAGGTGTATCCGGAGGCTCACGCACAGTAGATTATGCCCCAGGAGGTCTCCGGCAGGCACGGACATGCTGGTCTATACTCGGCCTTCTATGAGACGACGACATCCAGAGACGGGCACGTTGAAGCATGCCAAACGCGGCCCGTCAAACCGCGGAGCCGCGCCGCTGCGGACGTTAGGGCACGGGCGTGGTTCTCACGGCGGGACGTTCCGCCAGCACTCAGACGCTCCCTCTTCCCGTCTCTCTCATTTGTGAAGCAGAGGACCTGGACTGTATGCTTGGTGTTTCCGCAAAGATAACAAACAGTGAAGCAGCGCTTCCTTCTTTCCCACATACTTTCGGACAGGGGCGTAGATTTAGGGTGGACGGAGGGGACGTGTCCCCACCAATATCCTCCGACCATTGAAATGTTCCCACCAATAATTTAATCCATTTAGTCACAGGTCCCCACCAATGTCCAGAGCAAATTTCCGCCCTTGCTTTCGGAGACCTAAAGGCTGACCCAGGGAAAGTCGGGGAGTGCGGTACCACCTCTGAGCAGTTTTTGGAAGATCTTTCATTTGGGGAATGTAACTTTTGCAAAGTTGTGGCAGTGTGAGATGTCTGAGTGTGTGCGTGTCGGGTGGGGGGGGTGCTCATTCTATTCTCTCTAGCAGCAGTGTGAAGGACAGCACCAAGGCCTGCCTTGTAGCCAGAGGTGCTCAGGAAAAGACTAATGCAAACTGCAGAATGCAAGTTGTTAAGGGAGGATCTTATTTATTGTGTCAACATGGAATAAATCCAATAAAGGGCCTTTCCTTGCTCTTGGACACCGAGATGGAATACAGAAAGGCTACAGCCGCTACCTGTAACTTTAGCACTGCGGCTTTCTCTCTCTCGCTGGAACCTCTAATTGCTTTATTCTAGAATGCCTCTGCGAAGTCTGCTCGAGTAAAAAATACACATCAATCCCCCCTTGAATGGCAGATTTTTTTTTCTTTTAGTAAAATACCATCTCCCCGTAGGAAATGAGATCTACAAATTCAATCTCTTACCTGACAGGTAATGTTTAGATATAAAGGATTCAGATGTAGACAGGCAGGACATTGTTATATTAGCTTTTGGGCACCAGCCGCAGTGGAGGGGAGCGATTTCACACTCAACATCGCCACCTGGAGGGCAAGCTGTGCATGTGCGCAGGAGGCAAATGGAAATGCATGTGGGTTAGCAGGATTTCAGCTGTTACGATTTTATTATCGCAGAATGTAAACATTTTGTGTCAAATATTTGTTCATTTTGTTTTAACTTAATATCCATACGTATTTTTGGGTTTCCTTATAATATCTACAATGTGACCTTACAATGCATTTATTCTACTTTAACAAAATTATTCTGCAAAACTGACGCATCTCTTGTATATTTAAGAAAGCAACGTCACACGGGACAGCGCCGTGGATTTTACTGACATCACCACTGCTGCTCATTAATCTTGTGTGTTCTCTCTTTTCGAGGAGACCAGGATAATAAGCCATATAAAAGTACGCGCCTGCCTTTGAGGAAACAGCTCAGCCTGATTATCTCTGCGCCTCACCGGCCGAAGGTGCTTTTTTAACGAGCCGCTCGTATTCATATGACGGCCTCATCAGTAAGAGGGAGGACGAGTGGCCCCAAAAAACGGGAACTTTCCGGGGAATAAAAGTGAAACAATGAAGCCGTTGGAGCTAAAATGCGCCTCTCCCCCCCCACCCCCACATGCATGCGGCGTTGCAGAGGAGCCCGGGTGCAGAGTCTCCATGCAGAAGGCCGCCCCCACCGCAGTGCGGACAGGTGGGCCGCACAGCAGCGACGCACCGGTGCAAATGCCCGTGGAATCTGGGGCGGAAAGTACTGCCACTCTGGCTCTGCATTCCCCACCCCCCCTCCAGAGCCAGCACAGGGCCTGGCCGCGGTTACAGGAGGACGAGGCGCAGTGAGAGCACCCTCAAGGTCACCAGAGCGCTCCTCCCCACTATCGGCTCGCCGGCTACCTCCCAGACGCACCTGTACTGCTTAAACGATGCCTGACAGGCTTAAGGAGCCGCTCTGCTTTTAGCATCCGGAGAGGGCAACGAGAGGCACATTGCCTGCCTGCTTTGTTATCTGGACTTCAAACGCCAGGCGGCCCTTCAGCTCCTTCCCAGAATCAAGGGGACCCGGCTTATGGGTACAGAAGAAAGGATCTGTTTAAAAAAAACCCTACGCTAAGAGCACACGCCTTGCAAATAAACTGCTGCGGAATTAATTACACTTGTTTAATTAACTGGCCTAAAATAAAGTGCCCTGGATTCCAATGTAATGTGTTATTTTACTCTTATTTATAAAAAAACAAATATTCAGTTGTTTAAAGTGATTTGGCAGATTAGATGATGGTAATAATAACAATAACAATAATAATAATAATAATGATAATAATAATAATGATGATGTAACTGAATGGATGAAAGAATGTGAAATAAACAGGAAATGGAAAGCGCTTTATTAGTTACACGCAGGCAGAATTTCACCAGTAGCACATGTCCATTTGTGGCACAGGTTTGCTTTTTAAACTTTTAAAGTGTTACATCACAATAATACTGCATTACAAGTGGCAAGTGTTTATGCTTCTGTGATTGCTTTATGACATAATAAGTTTTATAAGTTAGATATAGAGATACTAGTCACATCAAAGGCATGTGTGAAGGGAGAGGCTGGGAAGACAGAAGTGCAGGTGCGACAACAAAGTAACAATGAAGGCATGGCCACTGCCACCAGCACCAGTACCAGTACCAGTACTAATACCAACAGCAACACTGCCCCCATCAGTGTGGAATGCCCCATTGCAAGCCAGGGCCTAGATCCTAACATATAAAGGGGAAAACACAGGTGAAACACATGAGGGCACAGGGCAGGGCAATCAAGACACACGATGGGCAGGCCTGACAATACTAATACATTACTCCTGGCATATGAGCTGTCTTATGGACATCTGTAATAAGGAATTGGTTGAAGAAGCAGATAGTTTGATTTCCGCAGGGGGTTAGTAGAAAATAATTTAGAAAGAATTATGATTGTAAACAGCATCTGGCCATAGAAATGATAAAGTTACAGTGCAGAAATATGGTTACAGTAAAGTGAGTTGACAGTGTGTGGCAGAGCCATGCTGGATTTTCATATCACGCACGAGCTTTCCGGAAGATCCCGAATAAGATACGTAACCCGGCACCGAGAACCTGTTTCCTTGGTTACACATCTCTTTCGGCACAGCCGGGCTGGGAAGAGGGAGAGCGAGACAGGATAGTCCTTGACTCAGCTGTGAAAGTGCTGACAGGGGTGTCGCCTGTGATGTGCTCATCAGCCTGCCAAGATCGCCACTAAGATAAACTGCCTCCCGGCCGCTAATGACTCCGAGCAGAGGCGTTCGTGAGGGCGGGAGTTCCAGCTCCATCACCAGCGCCAAGGACGGACTCTCTCCGCGTCCCCGTCCAGCACAGCGGGGCCTAAGACACTACATTTAAACATCTTGCAGCCTCACAGCGATCCATCACTCCAGCTACAAGATGATGTATGCGTGAAAACAATGCATTTGGTTTTAGACCTCTTTTATCTGATTGTCTTGAAAAGCTATATATATATATGCAATGAACGTCAATGTTGCTGACTCAGGAAACAAGGCACACATTTATAGCTTATATTTTTAAACAACAGGACCACTATATGTTACATACAGAAAACACGCAAAGTACTGTGGTACATACATGCATACATACTACTACTAGTAGTATTATGACTACAAATAATAATATCCATCCATCCATCCATTTCCTGACACCTCTAGTCCTATTCAGGGTCACAAGGGGGGTCTGGAGTTTATCCAGGAGGCGCAAGGCAGGGAACAACCCAGGACAAACTATCGCAGGGCACATTCAAACACCATTCCAAATACTACTACTACTATTAATAATAATAAAAATAATTCTAATAATAATAATTATTATTATTATTAATATTATTATTATTATTAACCATCTATACAAGTCCTTCCTATAAATATACTATAAAAAGTGGGAGTCAGCCGACACACTCACCAGTCTGGACACATTTTCGCACCCCCGATCAGATTTTGCTTTCCCAATCGATTACGCTTAATAAGACTCCATTTCCCAGAAGCCCCCGGCGGAGGCGGCGGCACGGGCTCGGGCTCACCTCGGGGCTTCGTGTGAGCGTCGGGGGTTACAGGTACGCAGCCCGGTCCGGGAGGGTCGCAGCGAGCCGGCGACTCCGCGGCAGAAGCGACGTCAGGATGCCCGTCATCCGCAAACGGAGGTCCACGGTCTCCGGAGCGGGCCAGATAGCGCTGAGACACGCGAACGGCAAGCCGCCCGCTGGGGCTGAGAAACGGGGAGAGTCCGGAGAAAGTGGGCGAAGGGCGCTGGCGGCACCGGAGGCGGGGAAGCCGGGCTCGGCGGGCGGCTCGGACCCGCTGAGGTGAGAGCTC
Source organism: Petrocephalus zakoni (assembly GCA_026774425.1). Classification (NCBI taxonomy): domain Eukaryota; kingdom Metazoa; phylum Chordata; class Actinopteri; order Osteoglossiformes; family Mormyridae; genus Petrocephalus; species Petrocephalus zakoni. Next base: position 5,102,502 of record JAODKN010000134.1, read on the forward strand.
TCCGCCTGGTTCCGTCCAGACGGCGCACGGTCCCGCTTCGTTCTGCGGGGGTTTGGGTGGCTGTGCGCGGTACGGGCTGTTCCGCAATAGCCGGGCTGCGGCGCCACATTGTTACCAGTTCCAGCTCATACAGGAAATCCAGGAAACAGCCTGTAATCTGGGGCTGGATGGCGGGACGGCTGCTCAGAAACGCCAACCTGCCTCGATGGTAACCCCTCCAAACTAGTGCGCGCTGAACATTCCGGATATTCGAGGTCTTTAAACGCAACAAAACGCAGAAGTGCTCATTTGAAGTTTAGAACATAAAGGGGAGGGAAGTAACGGCACGATGCGGCTTCTTTTGAAGTTTGAGGAAGATGTGCTGGCCATTGCAGCGAGTGGCCCGGTGGGCTGGTGGCCCGCAGTGCAAACTTTAAGCACTGGGTCTGAGTCCGCCCAGGGAAAATGCCATGCTGCACAAGTGGACAATGTTCTGTTCAGCTAGATACAGCCACTCTCCTGTCTGTAAAGCCCACTTTACATAGGCTGTTGATGGGGATAGGAAGTAAAATTCATCACTATGTCCATTTTGATTATGAAAAAAGCAATTAGTCTTAATTAGACTGTAATGGTTACATGGCACCATGTATAGATTTTGCCTGACTTTATGGAAAGAGAACCAAAGTAACTCTCCGTATCCGATCCTTGCTTTTTAAACTTGGAAATTGCTTGTTGCCTGTAACTAGCTGGAAACTGTGAGTTGAACTCCCCCGACACTGAGCCAGCAGAAGATGAGACAGGTACAGGGCATATGATAGTGCTGCCTGTATAACTGCTATACGCGGTAGCCTTAACCCGTCGATGCAAAGTTTCAGCGTCACCTCAACCGTTGACTATCGACACGTTCATGGTGGAGGACCCAGGAGGAGGTATTTTTTGAGTGAGACTCCTAAGAGGAATGCATGCAGCGTACTACATGTTGAGTATGAGTATGATGAGTGATTTATGCACCCCTAAACACTCCTCCCCTGCCTCTAGGTTTATATGTGCTGGTTACTCTGCAGAGGTGTTCTGTCAGGGTCTGCTAACAGATTCTGATTTGTTAGCCTTACATGTGGAACCGGTTCCTTAATGGGGGTGTTTACTCCTCTTTGCTTACAGTAACACAGCAAACTAAACATAAATCATATTAATAACTCTGCTTGATGTCACAGCAGGTTTCCCTCTTATTACTGTGCTCTTGGTTACTTTCCAATGTGTACACTTTTCTTACTGCCCAGATTTCCGTGAAAGTCTACCAGATCCATTCAGCCCATTGGTTAAGCATTACAGGCTCTCTGTGAGTCCTTGGGCAGAATACCCAGTCCAATATAGCACAAACGCACACAATCAAGCAATAAGGACCCTTTAGAAACGGCAGTTTCCCAAACCTCACATCTTTGAATGGAATCCAGAGTGTCTGGCAGAAACACAGAAAATTTGGTGAAGATGGTCAAGGTTCTGCATGCACACTGAGGGCGGACATATTCTCACACCTGTTACTTGTATTCATAGAGGTTCCAGTTAAGTAGCTCACACTAGTAGTTAGTTGCCCTGCTGTTGTTTAAAGCCACTCATTCATACATTTGGATGTTTGGTTAATTTTAGTTCTTTTTCAGATGTAGTAGAGCAGAACTTTAGCTAGCAGCCATCATGCTATGATTCCACATCTTTGCAGAAGTAAATATCCATCTTCCAACCACTTATCTTGGTCAGGGTCATATTGAAATGAACCAAAATAAACTTATGCGTGCCCATTCATAAAGGATACCTTTTCTGAAAGTTATGGCTGCAGTCTGCGGTGGTGCCTGACGGCTGGGCCATGTTCTTCCAGTTCCTGCTGTGGTCAGTCTTTCATCTTTCTGAGAGCGAGGCTTTTTCTCTGTCGGGCTCCCGTGTTCTTTTGGGCGTGTACCCCGGGCCAGTCTGGCAGCTGCTACCCTCCTGCTCCAGCAGGTAGTCCTATCATGCCGTCCACCTCTCCTGTTGCCCTTCACTGGAGGCTTCATGGGACTGTATCGGCCAGCCAGGGCAAGGCCAAATGGGGCAGCCTTAGTGGATGGCCCTGTGGGCGATGCTTGGGAAGGCTGGAGGGAACCAGGGCTGTGTGGAAGAGGTGGGACTTGTCTGCAGCGATAGGAAGCAACCAGAATAAAAAACTGAGACATGCTCAGGACAGCCTGTCCTCCGTACTCTGGGTTGCTCCAGCCTCTGGTGTGTAGCTCGTTGACAGAGCCCCTCCCAAACCTTTGGGTTATGACTCTGTGTCCTTAAACACCCTGTGGGGTTAAGCTGGTCCTTTTAGCTGTCATGGGGCATAGAACAGGGTCCCTGAGAAGGCATATCAATGTTGTGCACCAGATGATGAGGAAAATACCGCTGGATAACCTCAGCGCTGACTCAAATGGCTGCTGATTTGTGGCGTAGTGTAGGTGATGTGGAGACACCGCTGTGGTCCCTTTCTTCTGGTGCATTCAGGCTTTTCACCCTTGTGGTTCTGCTCCTGCCTGAACCGGGTCTATAAACAGGAAGGGTTTCAGTGTGTCATGATGATGCCTGATCACAGGGTCCAGGAGTTACACTCAAACGTGTGATTTAGGTGTAGAGGCTTGGGTGTGAGGACAGCCAGTCCTGTCGTCAGCAGGGGACACAACTGCAGATGAAACGGTGATCAGAGATTTCAGGCACAGGAGCCGCCAGCAGAGAGGATAAAACAGAAATCCCGGGATTCCACAGAGAACGTCTTGGGACATTTTTATTTATCGCCTCTGCCGTTTCTTCTCCAGCTGCCACCGGCTTCAGGAGTCGCTGCTCAGCTCAGCCAGTGGCTACAGCAACTACAGAGGCATCCTCAACTGGTGTGTCGTCATGCTGGTGAGTGCGGATTCGCCGGGGGGGGCATCTCCTTACAGCATCCGATAGCAGCTCCTCTAAAGCCACATATTCTGCATGTAGCTGCATGTCGCCCCGGCCACCTGAGTGCTAAATTAAGTGCCGATCGTTAAGCGCCGCGCTGGTGTGAACGCCAGGCCGGGATGAGCCCGTAACGCCTCCAGGGAGCTGCAAGGTGTCAGTCAGGTGATAATTACAGCATCTCCTCGTGGTGAGAGCTGTGTGGGCGGCCGTGTTCGAGGACCTAGGCCCGAGGGTTCCCTGTGTGTGCAGTTTTGGGTGTGGGCCAGGTTCCCAGTGGAGTCGGGCCGCCCTGTCTGAGCCTGTCACAGGGTTCTGACAGTGGTTTGACCAGCGTGGGCCTCATGGAGGCTTTGGGGAGCAGTGTGTCCCTTTTATAGGGACCTCGGTCAGTGTGCGAGAAGTGACTGTACAAGGTTATGGGATTTTAATTATTAAAGTAAACAAAATATAGCATCTGTTGGATCATCCCCTTATATTTTTTCTTTGCTTAACAGCTGAAGTGGTAGTGATCAGCTGAATACAAACAAAAACATAAAAGAGAAAATCATATCTTCGGCAGTGATGTACACATTTTTCTCTGGATGTTAAGGTTATTCCGCTGAATAGGTATAGATGGTTTATGCGATTCCCTCATATTCTACACACAGTCTCTCCCTTGTTAGCACCCAGAACACATTTTACCTATCATTTTAATTGGCTGAACCCTTTGAATCTGGGACACTTTTGTACACAGTTCTGTATACAGAGAATTGATATGTAGTACATCTGTTATCCTGGATGCATAATATATTGAATTATACTTTGCTTAGGGTGCTAATCTTTCTAGGTAGGTGGGACGGTAAGCTCTGCGTCATGATCAGTCTCTGTAGCCGTCTCTGAATCGCAGGGCAGAGCCGCATACGCGGGCAAGTTTCTTTCAGAAAGCAGCGCTGTCTAATCATTTCCTCCTTGAGTAATACTGTTCTTCTGCCTTCCTCCTCTGATAGGGAATTAAAGGGACAGTCCCCCCAAAACTGAAGAAGCTGTTTCAGAGGGCCTTAGTGCTGTCTGTCCATCCAGGCTGTTCTGCTGGCAGCTGCCGTCCTCCCATTATATTTGAGAGACATTTCTGTGGCTGATATCTTCCCAGCAGAACAGCCTAGATGAGTGACTCTCATAATGTTAATTTCTTTTCTTTTTTTTTGTTGTTTATACATGTACACATGACACATGTGCATTGGGGTGCAAATCTCATTGGTTGCCATGTGCCCAAACCAGACCCCTTCCCCGGTTGATATAATGTGACTGCTCTCCAAATTGCTCCTATAGTAAATAGGGTTGAAGGCCCCTGCAGCAGCGGGTCGCTGGGGCTCTTGTCCGAAATCTGCCCCCTTTAATGAGAGTTAAGGTATCTCGCCTGACGCTGGGAGCTGCCATTAGACAATGTCAGGCTCCGTTCTGGTGTAATTTGGGTCCTGTGGCCCGATTCGCCGGCTTGTGCGGGGTGGTTCCATCGCAGCAGTGCGATGAGGAGCTCCCAGATGCCCCTGCGATCTCCGTGCCTCTGAGGCTGGCTTCTATGATAACATGAGAAGAGAAGATGTATGCTTGCTCTCTGCCCACACGACCACCTGGCGCTCACCTCGGGCTGCTCTCCTTCGCAGGTCCTGAGCAACGCACGCCTTTTCCTGGAGAATGTGCTCAAGTAAGTGTTTCACACCACCGGGGGGGTAGTTTCCGGCCCTGACTTTAGGGCTCTGCGAATTCACCGGCCCAGACCTCCTTCACACAGGAACTCTGCAACGCTGTCATCTCTGCATGAAGTGTCTCATCATATAAACTCAATTAGCTTGAAATTATCTTGCACAAATAAACTCATTTCTTGGTGTCATGTCATTTCAAACTTATGTAAACCATTGAAAACTTTTTTTTTATGGAAAATATGTAGACTTTTTGCTGTGAGGAAGATTACCTTCTATAAATATATGGCCAAGAAAATTGTATGTTACTCAAATCCATTACATCAATAACATGAGGCAACAAATTATACCTGCTTAAGATAACATTTATCAAGACTAATGAACTGTGTGTCTTGTATGTAAATGGCATGTCAGCTCTGTCTCTGATGGGCCTCCCACCAGGTACGGCATCTTAGTGGACCCCATCCAGGTGATCTCCCTGTTCCTGGAGGACCCCTATAGCTGGCCAGCCCCCTGCCTCGTCATAGGTATGAGCGCGGGGGCTTTCTGGCTGTGTTGTGGTGCTACTCCGGGTGAGAGGTGGTGTCTTAGCTGACCTTTGCGTTGCAGCATTTTATTTTGCCTAATGGCCCTTAGTCCTGCCTTGATGTGTAATAGTACTGGATAAAAACTGAGTGCTTGCAGTAGTGACAGCGTGACGGAGACGGTACAGAGCCGTAAAAGAGGGGGTCCCTCAGGGGTGGGCAGGATCCCGAGCTAAGATCTGCAATCCGCATATTACCCTCCATTGAGGGGGGGGGGGTTGTGAGGCCTGACCCCATGAAGGATGTGGCCTGCAAGATTACTTAACTGCCTAATTATGTAACCTCCTGTCTAAATAGCGAGTGAAGGAGCCATAAACAGGCAGTAAATGTGACATTGGCATTCCCGGGCATGTCTGCCCCGGGTCCCTTTCCGTTCGCGTTTCCTTTGCCGTCGTCTTTGAGTAGTGCTCACTTAAATATTTCCTCATGAGTTTTGCTGTTTCTTTGTGCAGACCGGTGTTGGTGACATCAAGGTAATGGCAGCTAATTGGCATGGAGTGCTGCTGTGTGAAGTTCCTCAACCCCCCCCCCTTCTGCTTACTTTATTTTTCCTTAGTAATTAATATCTTAACACCTGCGTCTTCATTCCTCATGCTGGTGGGCATTTCCACTCACTGTAATAGAGCATTGTGCCATCATCCTTGTTGTATGTATTTTATTCTTTGGATTTAATTTCTTACTTAAATGCCCCATGACCTAAATCCAGGAGTGATGCAGATTGTGTGGCCCTGCGGGGCCACTCGCGGGGGCGCCCCCTGCTGGTGGGGGAGGGTGGATGCTCCATCAGATCATCCCTAGCCTTCTTGCGTGTCTCCATCCCATCTGACCTCCTCATTACCACGTTGCACTTGGTAATGAGGCCAAAAAAGGACAAATCTCCCACATTAATACACGAAAAATCAAGGCTCTTGGAAGTATACAAGGATACAACTTGTCTAAGGATACCAGTCTTCACCAATCCCATATTTCCCCCCGGTTCTCTGAGCCACCCTTATCTAAATGGCCCTATTAACTGCAGTACTAACTGCTGTATTAACTGCTGGAACACGGAACCAGCCGGCGACTCCGCATTCAACCATCAAGCCTGGATGATGCTGCTGCATGACCTGCTTAATTGTAGAGAGTGATGTATTTACAGTTGTCTTCATTGCTCATCACTGGACAGCAGGGCCAGCCTGCGGTATAGGCGATCGCCTAGGGCGCCATTCGATTAGGGGGCACAGAAGAGTGAGAATATCAGAAGAAGCACCTCTGCATTCCATGTCATTACTATGATTTAAATGAACATGTTGCCACTTTTCTTGTGAAGCGTGCATGGGCTAGTCAGCAGTCAGATCCTCTGTGCTGCTGAGATGCTTTTAATATAACTGATAAAATGTATGTTCTGCTGGGTGGTGGGGGCGCACAGCAGAATGTCGCCTAGGCCCCCAGAGCCCCCAGGGCTGGCCCTCAACATGTGGCAGTGTGTTATCGTGATATTGTGATGAATCTCTTTAGAATATCTGAACGTGTGATTTCATCGCACATCTCTTACGTTTCTTTGCCAATAATTCTCCCTTCTTTTTCAGTCTCGAATGTGCCCATAATGGTGGCCTTCTTTACCGAGAGACGGCTGGCGGTGGTGAGTTTTAATGCGCCGACTCACCTTCCTGCGGCGCAGTGAAATGTGGCTTCGTCCGCGCTGCGTGCCTGCGGCTGCTCCTCTGACTCTGGCTGCGCGGCTGCTCCTGCGGCTTGGGCTGCCCGCCTGCACGGTTGTTCCTCCGGCTCGGGCTGCATGACTGCTCCTGTGGCTCGGGCTGCCCGCCTGCGCAGCTGCTCCTCTGACTTGGGCTGCGCGGCTGCTCCTGCGGCTCGGGCTGCGTGCCTGCGCGGCTGCGCCGTCTCACTCGGCCCATTTGTCTCTTCAGGGAAGGCTGAGTGAGAAAGCCGGGACCCTGGTTCACGCCGCCAACCTCTTCGCCGTCCTCATTTTTCCCATGGTGACGGTGCTGATGCTAAGCTCCATCACCCCAGGTGAGGGCAGGGGCCGGCGCTTTGCCTGCCCTCCGTCGCTCTTTAAGGGAGGGCAGGGGGTCAGCACCGTCTTGGGATCCTAGGCGGGGGTGGTCGTTCCGGGTGCCGGGCCGCTTGGCACACCCGCGTGAGCATGTTGGCCACGCTGCTCTCGCCGACTTAGCCCCGGGGGAGGGGGGGGGGGATGGCGGGTGGTGCCGAGCCTCTATCCTTCTTCGCAGCGTTTTTGCCTCATATGTCATCACAACAGGAAGTGACAGAGATGGACCATCTGTCAGTCGCGCCCCACGCGGGGCCGCTGTTCATACATCAAGGTCAGGGAGGGGCATAGTGGCGGCTCACGTGTCTCCACGGTAACGCCGTGTGTCTGAGACCCGTTCCCATGTGCCAGATGGGCCCTATTGAGGCCTGACCCCCCCCACGTAGCCTGTATAATTTCATTATGAGCCCACCCACCATAGTGTACTCCACTCTCGCTCCTTCCTGAAATGCAGCTCTCTTCCTCCCCAGTAGGTGGAGTCTGCACTCTGGCAGTGTACTCCATCCTCTTCTTGAAGCTGTACTCCTACAGGGATGTGAACAAGTGGTCCAGGGAGATGAGGCTGGCCAAAGCACGCACGCTGTCCAGGTCCATTTCCTGTAGGTGCCTGCGCCAGGTCCCCTGTGTTCAGGCATGATGCAGAAGGCTCCGCTGTCTGTGTGCTGCTCTGGTCCATCACTCCTCCCTCTGAGAAGTCCAGCCCACACAGGCTCCTAATAAAGGACAACATGCAGGGTTTCTCATTTTCACTCAACACTGTTGTTAACACTGTTAAATAATGCTGTGCCAGGACCTTCTGACTCTAATTCATAGCTAATATGTTTATTGCTAATAGCCACCTAGGTATGGATTGCTTTTAGCCTCTAACACATTTTGGAAAAAGGCTTCCTGAATATTCAGGCATATTTTTTCATTGTACACACAGCGTACACTGACTTAATTGATAAAGTTCTGCTGGAGCGCCATCTGCTGGCTGGTATCAGATCTGTGAAATGTTAGCGTGGATGAGAAAGGGTTTAAGCAGGAGCTGCCCTCTTGACCTGGGCCTACCTTTCACAGGCCCGTTGGTTGAAAAGTCAAACGGAGCAGCAGTACATTCCCGGGTGTACTACCCTGGGAACCTGACTTACAGAGGTGAGTGAATGAGCCAGCGCCTCTGGACCTGCATACGCGTCCCACACTGTCGCCCATGTGCCGTCTCCCTTCTAGACATGTACTACTTCGTGTTCGCCCCGACTCTCTGCTACGAGCTGAACTTCCCGCGGTCGCCACGGATACGCTTGCGGTTCCTGCTCAGGCGGCTCTTTGAGATGGTGAGCGCGTCACACGCACTGTGTCGCCACGACGATGTGCCTACAGGCAGCTGCTATGTTTGATGCTCTCCATGGATGTTTTGGCTTTTTTTGAGAAAATGTGCCGTTTTCAGTCTCCCTCATTCATTTCAGCTGTTCGTCATGCAGCTGTTGGTCGGATTAATACAGCAGGTAGGTCATACTCTGGATCAGGGGTTCTCAAACTTTTTGATCTCATCAGCAAAAAGGTCAGAGGTCCGGAACAATTTTCAACAACAAAACAGCATTTCATGAACTTTAGAGAATTAACAAAAACTTTTAATATGGACATCCGTATGTAACAATAATTGTTTCGAAACACTGTCATTGGGGTGAGGGGGGGTTACGAGGTGTGTGTGTGTGTGTGTGTGTGTGTGTGTGTGTCAAATTTGCTGGTTCTACATTTTTGTACTTTTCAATTTTTGTACTTCAAGCCACATTAAGCCTTTTTACATTAACCATATTAATTCATATTGGTCTGGGTTAGGGTTAGACTTACCCCGGTCTAGATAGTTAGCTTTTTTTCTAGTACTTTATCTTAAATGACTGCCTTTTTGTTTCCAGTGGATGGTGCCGACCATCCAGAACTCCATGAAACCCTTCCAGGTAGGTCGCTTTCAGACTTTGCAGCAGCGTGGCGCTCATTCCTTTGTGTACGGTTTGATTAACGTTGCCCGATCCTACAGGATATGGACTTCTCCAGGATGGTTGAGCGTCTCCTCAAGCTCGCTGTAAGTTCCCGACAGAAAAGCCCAAAGAATGAGCCAGCGCAAAGAAGAATCATTTTTGCAATAAGCCATCTGTTTCTTACCTTTGGCTCTGACAGGTGCCCAATCACTTCATCTGGTTGATCTTTTTCTATTGGTTCTTTCACTCCTCGCTGAACTTCATCGCCGAGCTCATGCGGTTCGGAGACCGGGAGTTCTACAGGGACTGGTGGTGAGCAGAAGCCACAGTTCCAGTTGGGCATCATGAGCTGAGAATGCAGCCTCCTTCGTTGATGTCTTGGTTTCACAACTTGACATGGGAAGAATTTCCTGAGCACCTGTGCTGTGCGCTGAGACACCAAAGGGCTTTCTGGTGGGGTGTAATGAGCAGCACCAGCAGACGTCCTTTCGTCTTTTGCAGGAACTCGGAGACTGTCTCCTACTTCTGGAAGAACTGGAACATCCCTGTTCATAAGTGGTGCCTGCGGTGAGTGAGCCTTCTCAATATAAGCTGTCAGTCCGGGGATCAGCCCAAGTCTCGCTGAGCACTGGATCACAGTGGCATTTGCAATGAGAGACATCAGTCTGTGGCTCAGCCCCTGATTCTCGCTGATTGCTGGATCGCGGTGGCATTCCCGATATGAGCCGTCACTCTGGGGCTTAGCCGATGTGTCTCGCTGAGCACTGGGTCGCGGTGGCATTCCCAATGAGAGCCTTCAGACTGGGGCTCAGCCCCTGTGTCTCGCTGAGCGCTGGGTCGCGGTGGCATTCCCAATGAAAGCTGTCAGTCTGGGGCTCAGCTCCTGTGTCTCGCTGAGCGCTGGGTCGCGGTGGCATTCCCAATGAGAGCCGTCAGTCTGGGGCTCAGCTCCTGTATCTTGCTGAGTGCTGGGTTGCGGTGGCATTCCCAATGAGAGACGTCAGACTGGGGCTCAGCTCCTGTGTCTCACTGAGCACTGGGTCGTGGTGGCATTCCCAATGAGAGCCGTCAGTCTGGGGCTCAGCTCCTGTGTCTCGCTGAGCGCTGGGTCGTGGTGGCATTCCCAATGAAAGCTGTCAGTCTGGGGCTCAGCTCCTGTATCTCGCTGAGCGCTGGGTCGCGGTGGCATTCCCAATGAGAGACGTCAGTCTGGGGCTCAGCCCCTGTGTCTCGCTGAGCGCTGGGTTGCGGTGGCATTCCCAATGAGAGCCGTCAGTCTGGGGCTCAGCTCCTGTGTCTTGCTGAGCGCTGGGTCGCGGTGGCATTCCCAATGAAAGCTGTCAGTCTGGGGCTCAGCTCCTGTGTCTCGCTGAGCGC
>JAODKN010000134.1:5249337-5260266 GCA_026774425.1 Petrocephalus zakoni
GGTTAGGGCTGTGTTGGGGTTAAGGGTGTCAACTGGGATTTGGGTTTTTCCCATAGAAATGAATGGAAGGTCCCCATTTTGATGGGTACGCAAGTCTGTGTGTGTGTGTGCGTGTGTTGCAATGTCCTGGCTCTAGCTGTATGGAAAATGCCTGGATGGATGCATTGAGCACATTTATTAGTTTTAAAGCTGGAAATCCTGCTGACATCTCCATAAGGATCTGGTGAAGATGATGAATTTAAATGAATATTTAAACTAATTTAAATATTCAAATATGAAAAGTTATATATGTGTAGGGAACACTTAAATAATCACTAAAAGGATGATGTGTTTTGGGACTAACAGTAAAATAGTAATGAGAATATCAGAGTTTGAATGAATGAAAGAATGTTACATTTTTATTGTGCTTTTCAAGACACCCAAAGTGCTTTACAAAAGCATTGGGGAGCCACTTCAGCCCCCAGCACTGTGTGGCCCCCACCTGGATGATGCGACAGCAGCTATTCTGTACCAGTTCACTCACCACACAGTAGCTAAGGTGGTGAAGGGGCAGGAGAAAATTCACCAATTAGATATAGGGGATGATTACAGGGCCAGTTCTGATAGGGCCACAACGGGCAGTTTTAGCCCAGATATCAGAATACAAGCCCTACTCTATTGAAAGATGTACAGGGATCTTTATGACCTCAGAGAGTCAGGACCATCACTGCCCTGGGGCATTGGGATCCACACAGAGCACAGGATGGTAACCTGTTGGTCACTCCAACACCTCTTCCAGTATACTGAGTACTAACTGATAATAATATGAGGTTATTGGGTCTCAATCCACTTTTTTGGTACCCTGATCCTATCTGATCCATTCAATATTTATATCTGCCAATCCCTTTTAATAAATATTTATATATACATGCACAGACAGTAGAAGCTGGTGCATCCTTCGTCTGTGTAAGCCTTACCATTTCCTCCTTGCAAGTGCTTGATTATATTTGTTGTATTAAACAACAAATTATTGCAACCTCCTCTCAAAGGGATGGCATTGCAGACATTGCAGGTAGCTGCTGGGCTACTTTGATTTTCCAGTTTGGAATTTCCACACGGCTGACATTTCAGTAGTTTGTACTTTCAAACTAAGTGCCTCAGGCTTACCTTACTGACGTGAATAAGGCAAACGCGGGAAATTAAATGGATCAGGCTTCGGTTGGGGGCGTGGGTGCTGATACCGGTCAATTAATAAAAAATACCTGTATCAGCCCCGATGCTGAGCTCTGATGTCGACTCGGGGCACCGCTGGAGATACTGCACCTGAGTCTTGTATCAGAACGACAGGCGAGTATACTGTATTAGCGAGCTGTGTAGTTCCTTCTCAGATTTCTAAAGAGATTAATGACGTCCCTGGTGCCACGAAATATCGCCTGTCTGCTGTGTCATGTGTTTGAATGCATCTGGGCAGCTGTTTTTCATTTGCTGGTTTTTGCCAGCTAGTTCAGCCTGTGAGTGTGTTTTTAATTTAATGCCATTATGTTGCTCAAAACATTAAGGTTTTATTACTGCTAATAGAGCTCGCTCATCCTTCCAGCCATCATCCATCCACCATCCATCCATCATCCATCCATCAGTCTGTCCATCATCCATCCATCCATCTGCCAGTTATCCAGTACAGCACAGGGTCACTACAGCAAGACACACACAATTTAGAGATGCCAGATCACCTGCTTAAATGTGTTTGGTGTACCCAGGAGAAATCAGCAGAAACCTGAGTAACAGACAGGATGTGCAAACTCTGCACTCACGCGGGCTGGGATGGAGTTTGAGCCCTCCGCTATGGGAGTGTGAGCCTTCAGTGCCACCATCCATTATGTGCTCGAGGCAGGTTACGGTACACAGGCGCAGATTTCCTTAGGCTTGGGCAGAATCTCATTTTTCATACTGTAATACCTTCCAGACATTTTACTGCGGTATTTCGTATTTTGACTGTATTTTTATGTTTTTAGTGTGGAATATAGTGAAAACCAAAGAATACATGAAACTTCCTGCAATTAATCATAACCACATACCAATTCAAGCTGGTTGACAACCTACAAAAGCACTTGGCAGAGATGTTATTAACCAAACAAATCTCCACTGAATGAGAGAGAAGGAAAAAACACCTGAAACAGGGGACTATATGAACAGCTCATTTTGTCCCTGCATAGGTAAAGAGATAAAACACAGAAACATCACTCTTCAGAATGTGGCCTTCTTAGGGAGCCCCCAAAAGGTTAAGGATTTGTTCCATTTCCTCATATATCCGTCCAGTCTTCCAGCCTTGTTATGGGGCCCTCGGACTGAAGGCACCCCCTTATTCTTCCATTCGCTAAGGCTGGGTTTCCCAGTTCCAGCCCTGGAGGGCCAATCTGCAGCACAGTTTGCAGATTTCCCTGTGCAAACACATCTTAATCAGCTAATTACCATGTTTAGTATGTGTGTGGGGCCTAATGGGTAGGGACTTGCACTTGTGATCAAAAGGTTGCTGGCTCAATTCCTTTACCAGAAAGGTACTACTGAGGTACCCTGAGCAGGGTACCCCCCAAACACTGCTCCCTGGGCACTGAATTAACTGCCCACTGCTTTGTCACATATGGGTTAAATGCAGAGGACACATTTCATTATCGTGCTATGATGTCAACAATGATAGTTAATCCCTTCACTTCAAACAAATTGTCTGGGGTTAAATAAAACTTGGATCGCTGAAGCTCTCACAAGGAGATTATCATGTATCTTAGCTCAAAATTCTTGAACTTTATCACAGGACCATAAAACATGTATAAGGTGGCCTTCCTCCAACTCGCATCACCAGCGATTTTGCATACCACTTAACCCAAGTCTGAACAACCCGGAGGGAGTCCAATAGAAACGATGCATACTTTTTAATTGAGTGAGGCATTCTCTTGCGTCCCTTGACAATGTTTTAATGTTCTTACAAGTCCCACCCCACTCCTCATTGCCGAATGTTAGGTTCGGTTCCCCTCCCCTGTCTTTTTGAGGGCCGACAAGCCCCCCATACCCAGGTGCTTAACCACCATGGAGTAACACACCGATGCCTCATGGTCTTCTCCATCGCGCATTAAAACTGCATCCAGTAGCTCTGTGGCCTTGGCAAACCGAGAATCAGAAGCAGAGATCCCCGTAGTAAATGGCAAAGTTGCTGATATCTGACGAAGTGAGACTGGGTGATTCCAAATTGGTGTACTCAAGAGCTTTCAGTATGACATTATGATGTAGACCCCTCGATGTAGTCATGCCTGTCTCCAACCAGTCCTTCCGGTACCAGTCCCTCCAAAAAGGAGACTTAGGAGACTTGGGTAAGCAGTCTGAATAGATAACTCCATCCAGACATATTGAACACTCTCTCGGCGTTGAGAGGAGTGGCGGCCACCGGGGCCTGGACCCCTGCTAATGACCTCATGATGTTAATGAAACGTTGTATATTATAGGATCTGTGACCTTGTGTAAACCTCACCTGGTCAGTGGCTTAGGGAAGTAATGACCTTGTTTAATTTGACCAGGTTAATTTGCAATCTTGGTGATTAAAGTTTTGCCAAGCATGAGAGCGCGATTCATTGGGGAATTCCCCGCAATACCGTATTACCTTTGCACTGGCCATGCCGTATCACCTTAACACCGGCCATGCTGTATCACCTCCGTATCACCTTAGCACTGGTCATGCCCTATCACCTTAACACCGGCCATGCTGTATCACCTCCGTATCACCTTAACACCGGCCATGCTGTATCACCTCCGTATCACCTTAGCACTGATCATGCCGTATCACCTTAACACCGGCCATGCTGTATCACCTCCGTATCACCTTAGCACGGGCCATGCCGTATCACCTTAACACCAGCCATGCTGTATCACCTCCGTATCACCTTAGCACTGGCCATGCCATATCACCTTAACACTGGCCGTGCTATATCACCTCCGTATCACCTTAGCACTGGCCATGCCGTATCACCTTAACACCGGCCGTGCTGTATCACCTCCGTATCACCTTAGCACTAGCCACGCCGTATCACCTTAACAACAGCTATACCGTATTACCTCAACACTGGCCATGCTGTGTCATCTTAACACCGGCCATGCCGTGTCACCTTAACATTGGCTAGTTCTGTTGTTTTTCCTCAACTGCACTCCCCCTGGCCATAATTCCTTCTTACCAGTTTGAAATCTTTTCTTAGGCTAGATAAGTAGTTATGGAATGGATGGATGGATGGATGGATGGATGGATTGATCATTGCATTTCTTGTTCCCGTGTCAGATGTACAGTGGCTTGCAAATATTCAACCCCCTTGAATGACATAACCGTTGTCTAAAGTATAAAATAAATATATATATATATAGAATATATTATAATATTCTTTCAGACATTTAGGTTGAGGAGAATTTTACTCAACTATATTTTCAAATGCCAAAATATTTATTAAAAAGGTAAAAAATAAAGACGTGATGCTTGCTGTTTGCGTAAGTATTCAAAGCCCTGTGCTTTGGAAGCTCCAGGTTCACGGAACTGACAAATTTATCACAAAGACACAAAGGTGCCAGTTATCAGACCGTAATTAAACATAATTAGGTACTAAGTCCTGGTGTATCGCTCTGGATATAAAAAGCACCCTTTGGAAGGGCCATTGTCGTTGTTGGACAATCACAGCAAAAACGAAGACAAAGGAGCTTCCTGCTGACGCAAGAAACAGTCATTGACAGGCACAAGGCAGGAAAAACATCTAGGAGTTTGAGTGCTGCTGGATCCATCATCAGAAAGTGGGAAGTTCATCACAGCACCCAAACCCTCAGCAGAACAGGCCGTCCCTCAGGTGGAGAGGCCACTGACAGTCCAGTGCTCTTCCTCACTTAAATATCTACAGGAAGTGGTTTATTTTGACTTTGGAAATGTGTTCACAATAAAAATAACAAATGGACAAAGTTGCAAGTCTTTTATCAAGCAGAAAATTATGATGACTTTCTAGGGGGTTGAATACTTTTGCAAGCTACTGTATTCACTAAAAAGTGGGCAGGTAACCAGTGTCGCTCCTCTGTTCTCGTGCCTGTGGCTACTTAACGATCGTCCAGAATTCATACAGAAATGAAAGGACACATTATCTGCCATTGTTACCAGTACAGGAATATTGGAATGGTTCTTTTAATGCATCCTCTCTTACTTTCCATGCGACACCCACTTGGGGTTCAAGTCAATGCCCTTGCTCAGTCTGCCAGTCCTGAGAACCGAACCGACGATCATGGACTCATGCCATGAGAGCTCCTCATGTGATGTCTCTTTTTTCTCTGCCGTGTGTGAGTGGACAGTGCACCAGTCGTCTGGTAAGGAGCCCTTCTGGCTTATGTGGATGGAGGCTCTACCTGTCAGGCTGTGATCTCATGTTGCTGGAGACTGAGGGCTGGAATGCCATAGTCATTAAAGGTGACAGTCAGTGTGAGTTTTCACCCCTTACACTAAGTCCCACTGCCCCGCCATCTAGCTGACAAGGAAAGCCCCTCTCCTGCTGATAACTGAGGGACTGCCCAGGGCAGGCCCCGGATGCCGGGGGGAGCTTGTTACCTGGACACTCTGTCCGACTGATCCTCATTAAGCCTGCTGCTATACTCTAATCTGTCCACCAAGCTGCTACTAAAATGTACCTCTGCCCTGGGCAGCCGAGAGCGGGCTGCCATGTCCAGAACCGTGTGCGAGCCCACTCGGGTTCAAGCAGGTGAGTGTTCACTCACTGGAGGCCGGGGTGATTGGCACAAGGTCGCCACGTCGTGGTGGACAAACTAACCGTGCGCTAGGCCGTTTCACTCAGACTCTGGGTGTTGCTAGGCGACCACTTGTGAATAAAAATTCTCTTTCTGCATAATTCAGCCCCTGCTGGTGCAGTTCTTAAATTTGCTGCCATGTGTTTTAATGTTAATGATGCTTATCTGTTTTTCTGTGTTTTTGATTATATTGACTGGCTCTTGTTTTCTTCATTTAAAGTGTTTGTTTTATTGCCACTTAATTGCAGCTTAATTTCAACAAGCTGGAAGCGGAGGTCTCCTGTTCCGTATCCATAGAGAGCTGCTTATCGCAGGATCTCCTTTTGCTAATCCTCAGAGCAGCCGTGGTTAGTGTTATTAATGTCAAGTGTGGTGTTGCAGGGCCTTCTGGGAGAATCGTGTAATTCCCAGCTGACGGTTGGGTGCCATTTCCGGCCTTCTGCTAAAAGCATCGTCTGCAGCCACAAAAAAATTTAAAATTGAATGTTAATGGATTCCTTTTCCTTAAGCTTACTTCAATTGATGATGGTCCCAGAGACGGATTTTGGATCTGCTGTTTGTTCAGAGTGCAGTTTGGAGTACAGCAAAATTCTTTGGCATCAATCGCAGGCTTGCATCTCAGGTTACCTGGGAAATCGCAGGACAGATGCTGGACAGCAGGGGGTGTGGGGCCCCTCCCAGCAGGTCCCGGGTGCAGGGACACCCTGTCCATCGCAGACACAGTCTCACACTCCATCAACAATTCAGAGATGCCATTGTGAGAGGAATCTAATGATTAATGCTCAAAATATTTCAGTATGGTAATATTTTTAACTAAATCTCTTTAGCACCAGATGAAATGCCCTTGATGTCTTGTTCCTTATTAAATTAGAATGGAATCTTCTGTTGTTCACAGGATATTTATTAATCAGAGGATGACATTCAGTGGGTTGTTTAATATCCATTTTTGGTAACACTTAGATCTTTTCAGACAAACATTTCGGATTTGCATGTATGAGACGGGCAGGCCTGTGTTTGAAGTACATTTGAGTGTTTACCATCCCTGGGAGTAACTTTGAAGTTTAATTACCCGCAGTGTCTAATTCTCGGGTCATTCTAGAAGGATCCTGTCTTGACCTGGAAGTGGCAGACGGCATATATCCCCACATACCCGCAGTGCACAAGCCGGCGTGCACCTACCGTCTGTGTACTCTTGACGGCCTCCCTGCCGCTCCCCCCCATCTCTTATTAAATCCATTTAACCAGTAACATGCTTCTCCCCCTGCTGTCTGCTTGCTGGCACCTGTAGTAATCGCTGCACCCCATTTAAACTCGGAAGTCAGAAATTCCAAGTTTCAAGTCGGAAATTTCTGGAACTGGAAGTCGGAATTCCGACTCCGAAAGTCGGAGGAACCTGTGCGACCGCGAGCTTCCTTTATCAGCAGACGCAAACTGACTCGTGGCTGACTCGGGACTGGCTCAGGGCTGGTTTGGAGCTGGCTCGCGGCTGACTCCGGGCTGACTCGCGGCTGACTCGGGACTGGTTCGCGGCTGGCTCAGGGCTGGTTTGGAGCTGGCTTGCGGCTGACTCCGGGCTGACTCGCGGCTGACTCGGGAATGGTTCGTGGCTGGCTCAGGGCTGGTTTGCGGCTGGCTCAGGGCTGGTTTGATGCTGGCTCGCGGCTGGCTCAGGGCTGGTTTGACGCTGGCTCGCGGCTGACTTGGGACTGGTTCGCGGCTGACTCGGGGCTGGCTCAGGGCTGGCTCAGGGCTGGTTTGGCGCTGGTTCGGGGCTGACTCTGGGCTGGCTCACGGCTGACTTGTGGCTGACTCGGGGCTGACTCGGGGCTGACTCTGGGCTGGCTCGCGGCTTACTCCTTTGTGTACAGGTTGACAGGGTGTTTGTCAGGTGCTGATCAGTAAAAGTCCAGACCAAAATTTTGTTTCAGCCAACCAGTTGTGTACGCTGTGACTGACTCTTTGTACTCAACAGGTTGGTTGAAACAAAACCTTGGTCTGGACCTTTACTCTCTGGACCAGGACTACCCACCGCTGGCGCTGATCCCCTGTCTGCGCGATACTGCCAGGCCTGTGTTCCTGCCCTGTGGCCTGGGCTGACTCTCCTGCCAGACAGGCGCAGGAACCCGTTCAGGAGATTTGCTCCAGTGGTAGAATCCCTCAGATAATCACAGTCCTAGTCACTGAAGCTTGTACGTTCAGTTTAGCGTCGCCCGGTTTGTTGATTCCAGTGATCTGAAGAGGCCTGAGAGTTATTCTTCCTCTTCCTGTGCTGTCTCTCCAGAATGTTCCAAGAAGCAGTTTTGCTCATTTGCAGCATTGCTCATTTTAAAAGAACATCTATTCAGTTTTATCATCTCTGTGAGCTACATGTATAAGTTGCTTTTTAATGTGCCTCAGTTTTGAAAAGGGGCCCTTAACCTTTAGACCAGATGTGGTCCCGTCTTCTGTGAGTCCACTATAGTGGTTTAGTATGCAGCATGTAATGGGATGTGTGTGTGCTGAGTGCTGGATCTCACAGGCTGTGTGGGTGCAGTTGGGATACTGTGTTATGCTGAGTGCCATAGTGTGTGTGTGTGTGTGTGTGTGTGTGTGTGTGTGTGTGTGTAAATGTTAGGGAAGTGTGCATTTGTGTTCTGATACGTGCATATCACTTTTTGAGTTTTTATATTTTGATGCATTTTGTGAGAAGGAGTCAGTTAAGTGGAAGAGCCCACTGCCCCAGTAATAAGGAAATGAAGCAAAGGACCACAGTTGAATATTTCCTGTAGTGGATATTTTTATAATCTTAATCAATTATATTGCCCCAGAAAGGAAATGAAATCCTCCTTTGGGTTTGAATAAAAATGGGGCCTAGAAATACAATCAGATGCATTTTGTCCGGCAGTTTCTAATCCTCCTTATTCTCAGCTCTGATATTCTCCGTCTCTGTCTGGCTGCGCCTGTTTGCTGGCTGATACCCATATCGCTACTTGAATGTACAAAGATTTCACTTTTTTAAAAGTAGGATGGAGCTCTGCTTGTGCAGCTGAGATGCTGGGGTGACGATTTGCCCCCCGTCAGGCACCAAACGTGAATCGCCGTGATTCTCTCTGCCGTGCCGTCGTGCCCCGCCTTCGTCGAGGGGGGGCCGTGCCCCGGAATGACAGGAACGGCCGGAGAGCCTCGGATCGAAAGCCCCGCTTTCCTTGAAATAGAAGCAGAGCTAGTCGGCAGGTTACCCCGCAGGCCTCGTTCTCGTAATAAACAGGCGTATTTCTGGAAGGATCTCACTGTGTGCTCCGTGTGGAGCGCTCTCTCTGCGACGCTCTTAGCAGGCCGTTAACATTAATTATGATGCATTACAGGACTGTGAGAAACGCAGCGCCGCTGTTTCGGAACATCCCATTACGCTGGCAAAGTGTCACGCCGCTGTTTGACTATGAAGAGGTAATTACTTACGGGGAAGTGATTTCACTCTGCCCATGCTTCCCCTGAGATCCACTGTGTAGTGAGGAGTGTGTAATGAGGCGGGTTATGTCTTTTTTGGGATTAGGGTTATGCCCATAGGAATGAATGCAGGGTCCCCACAAAGATATAGATGCCTAATCTGTACGTGTGTGCAGTGTAGTGCTCTCCTGGGTCCCACCCCTCAGCTCCGCAGCCGATAACACAGGGCCCCCCGGGAAAGTTGCGGTCCTGAGGTCCATCACTTATGGGTTGCAGTGGGTCCCCAACAGACTGGATGGACATTTTGTTTGGTGGATGGAGAGAAGTGACGATGATTAATCATCATTATTGACGCACCACAGCACGTGACAAGGAAATGTGTCCTCTGCATCTCACCCGTGTGACGTTGTGACACAGCCGGGGTGTATGAGCACACGGGGAGCAGTGCTTGGGGGGCAGGACCTTGCTCAGGGCACCTCCGTGGTATGTGCGGGTCCGGGACTCGAACCGGTGACCATGTGGCTGTGTCCCTAAGCAGCCCCCCCAGCTCACTCTGCTCCTCCCCTGGCAGGTTTGACTACAGGGAGATGCTGCACAACTCCACCTTCTGCCTGGTGCCCCGCGGCCGCCGGCTGGGCTCCTTCCGCTTTCTGGAGGCTCTGCAGGTCAGATGACCGCAGCTCAGTCACACACCTGCACATCATTTCCATGGTGTGGCATCATTAATTAAGGGGCCTTAACTGCAGTGAAGCCGCAGTGTGCGGAGAAGCCCCTCAATGTAGCTGTGCTGACGTAGCTGTGCTAACATGGCTGTGCTGACGTAGTCATGCTAATGCTACCTGTGTGTTTTCCTGTTCCCTCTGCAGGCCGCCTGCATCCCGGTGGTGCTCAGTAACGGCTGGGAGCTGCCCTTCTCCGAGGTCATCGACTGGAGCAGCGCTGCTATCATCGGGGACGAACGGCTGCTGCTGCAGGTTGGAGCCACCCTCCCTGTGCCACCCTCCCTGTGCCCCGTGCCACCCTCTCTGTGCCCCATGCCGCCCTCCCTGTGCCAACCTCCCTATGCCCCGTGCCACCCTCCCTGTGCCCCGTGCCTCTCGAATTTTGGTCATACCGCCCAGCTCTAGCAGGCCGCATATCAAGATGCATATCCCAAGACCTCTGGTGCTGCAGCTGTTTGACATCACTTTGGGATTTGTAAATACGATCCTCCCCCTCTCCCCAAAGTGCTGCTGCTGGGACACCGAGCAAAGCGGACTGGTGGACAGCAGGCTGCGCTGCATCTGACGCATTTTTACATGCATGCCACGTTACCAATATGCATTATTCAGCCTGTGTTCCTTCAGACGTTGTCTTGTTAAAGGTGCAGTTTCAGTTGACATCTGTCATTCCGTGAAATTGTGGCCTCTGACTGAACAATCAGTGACACTGCGATGGTGTGGAAATGGCTGGACAGGTCCTTCACACGTGACACTCCTTCACCATCACTACTGACATCTCATTGAGCTTTGCTTAGTCAGATCTCTCTTCTTCCAGATCCCGTCCATCGTGCGATCTGTCCACCGGGACAAAATCTTGTCCCTCCGACAGCAGACGCAGTTCCTGTGGGAGTCGTACTTCTCGTCCGTGGAGAAGATCGTGCTGACGACACTGGAGGTAGGCTGGCCATCCCCGCCAGAGGCCACTAGCCGATTCTCTGCTAAAACCAACGAA
>JAODKN010000134.1:5280956-5311239 GCA_026774425.1 Petrocephalus zakoni
CTAAAGAGCTGCTGTTAAAACTAGCCGCCGGGCTGCAGGGGGCGCTCATTAGTGATGCTTTAAAGGCTTTAAAGGAGGAGTGTTGCCGTTTTCCCCCTGCAGTAAAGGAAACCAAGGCGAAGAGGAAGAGGAAGCTGATCGTGGACAGCGTTAAGGAGCTGGACAGCAAGACCATCCGCGCGCAGCTCAGCGACTACTCCGACATCGTCACCACGCTGGACCTGGCCCCGCCCACCAAGAAGCTCATGATGTGGAAGGAGACTGGAGGCGTGGAGAAGCTCTTCTCCCTGCCGGCCCAGCCGCTGTGGAACAGCCGCCTGCTCAAGGTGATGAGCGGCGCGGCTCGAAACGCATGCGTCTGTCTGCGTCTTCCGGCTGTGTTCTCACATGGACCTGAGCTTGCAGCCCCATCAGGTTGCTGTATGAATGCAAGGTCGTTTATCCTTGCGCTGGTGGGGTCTGGTCTGCCCTGGCTCTGTTCCCATGTTTGCTTTCCTCCTGCAGTCTGCAGCTGGGCTTTAGCGTCAGTCTGGCTCCCATCCCCTTCCCCGTGATGCTTCTGTTGGGCTCAGTGGGCCTGTCCCTGGATGGATAGATGGGTGAGTGGGCGAGCAGCGGCCATTAATGCAGACTCTGTGTGCCCTGGCAGATGTTCACACGCTGCCTGACCCCGCTGGTGCCAGACGAGCTGCGTAGGAAGAAGCGGGGAGGTGAGGCTGACAGCCTGGACGAGTTCCTGAAGGACCTGGAGAACCCAGAGATTCCTCGTGAGGAGGTCCAGGCCCAGCAGAGGGATGTCATAGGTAGGACGCCGGCCCGTGTTCAGCCATACCCCCCACCCCCCCACACCCCCAACCACACTGACCCTCCTCTGCTGTTCATTTCCAGAGCAGACCATCTTGGAGGAGCCCAGTGTGCTGCAGGTGTCGGCCATGGAGGGCAGCAAGACCAGCCTGGACGAGACGGTCATGGCCCCGCCCTCCACGCAGCGAGGAGTCAAGCGCAAATCCAAGGACACGGAGCCAGCCCTGCCTGTGAGAAGATGCCCTGGGTCTCGCCTTTTCTTCCTGAGTTCTAGCGCCCTAGTGATGAGATTGTGATATTGTGAGAAGGCGCAGTTTCAGAGTAGCCGGGTACAATGAAATCTCAGGGTCACTGTGGGCGGAGCTGCCCGAGGTTTGGCTCGGCCATGACGCCCGTCTGTCCTGCAGATGGGCACCCAGGAACAGCAGCTTGAGCGCCCCCCCTCGCAAAGGCTGGAGATGACCCAGGTGGAGCTGCCCCCGGAGGAGAGTGCCAACCTGTGCCAGCTCATCCCTGAATTCGACCTGCTGGGCGGGAAGGGCAAGGAGAAGCAGAAGGATGACGAGGAGGAGGAGGAGGAGGTGAGCGATGGCATTTTCTCTCTCTCTCTCTCCTGCTCTCTCTCGCTCCTCTCTCTCGCTTTCTATCCATCTCCATCTCTCACTGTTATCTTGTCTATGGACATGTCATTTCATATTTCAAAATATCTCCACCTGCCTGCTGACCACTTCAGGGTTCAGGTCAGGGTTTTGGGGGAATATGAACATTAATAGTAAATCTGTATCTTCTATTATAACCCATATAATATCTTGGGGTCCTTGGTTTTTATTGGTATAAGATCACGAGCGTTGTCGTTATCGCTGTGTTTGGTAGGAGGAGGAAAACCAAGGTGGAGACCAGGACCAGGAGGAAAGGAGGTGGAACAAGAGGACCCAGCAGATGCTCCATGGTCTTCAGGTAGGACTTGGGCGTTTGGGACATCTCCATGGAGAGGTTAGGGTCGATGGTATTAGCTGTGGTTATGCGGCAAAATCCTCCAGCTGGGGCTGAGCAGCCTGGGAAAGGTCTGGGCCACGGCAAGTCGTCCTGCAGGCTGAGGTTCCACAGTGTGTACGGCTCAGATTAGTGTCACAGAGCTTCAGGTGTAAATAAGGCGACACTTCCCTTGGTGATCTGAGTGAGCACTCGTGTGTGAGAAGTGGGCCTTGGGCCTTTGCCGGGCGATCTGCTCACGGTGTCCCGTTGCTCTTTCAGAGGGTCGTGGCTAAAACCGGAGCCCAGTCCATCAGCCTGCTGGATCTGTGCAGGAACAACAACAAGAAGCAGGCGGCTGCCAAGTTCTACAGCTTCCTGGTGCTGAAGAAGCAGCAGGCGATCGAGCTTACGCAGAGCCAGCCCTACAGCGACATCGTGGCCACGCCCGGGCCGCGCTTCCACATCATTTAGGCCACTCCTGGACATTTTTATCCTACCATATTTTATTGTATTTGACAGTGTTTAGTGCTTTTTGTCATTTTTAAGAATTTATGGGCATGTTTGTTATATATAAGAGATCTTTGTTCTTTACTGCCAAAAGGAAGTTTGTGCTGTCTTACCTTTATACCATAATCAAAGAGGATTGGGGCGTAGAATTGGGCATTCATGCATATGCATTATTTTTTTAAGGGTCAACAACACTCTCCAAGGCATCTGAAAACAGCGCCGTTACTTTTTATGCTAGTTTTACTTTGTTACTTTCCAGAAAGACCATGGTGATCTGCCTTTCTCCTGCCTAAAACAGTGGGACAGAATATTTAAGGGGTGATTTGAGATGTTATGGGTGACTCCCTCATTAGCATGGTCTGTCCTGCTAAATGACTCATGTTTGCCCCCCCCCACCATTTACTTCACTTTTTATATGAAACGTTTTAAATGGTAAATTTCTATTGTTTGCACTTATCTGCCCTCTTTCTGTCTGATTTTTATGGACCTTTTTGTAATTCTGTCTTACGACTGAAATCAGGTGTTGAAGGGCATCCATGGTGTTTGCCTTTACACTAAAAAATCATGAGTTAAAAAAAGACTGTAGATAATGTTACTGTTTAAAGTTGATATCCTGGTGTGTTTCTGTAGACTTAAATTCTTCTAGTCAAGTTGGTATTACTTTTCTAAATAAACACGTTGCTTAGAGTCCTTAGTTGAAGCTGTATTGGGTATGTTTCACGCCAGAAAATCTGCAACTTTTTTTTAGTGGATGCTTTGATCATGTATAGCCCACTACTTGCATAAAAATACACACTTCTCTAAGATATGTTAATGCCAGTTCATAAATTCACCACTGTAGGAAGCATCTGTAATTGGGAAGGCAGTATTTTAAAAAGCAAGAAGTCAGTGATAGGAGTGATTGTGTAATGGAATACTAATGCATCTGGGGGGACAGTTTATGCAAATTGTTGTAGAAGTTAAGTCTAGCAATCAAATGTAAACAGAAGAACTGACTGAGTGAGACGCACATAGTGATTTTTGCCCCCCGCCCCCCAGCCTCGCCTCACCGGTATCTGAATGAGCAGCTGCCTATTAATGTTTAACGTGTCTGTGGCGTCATCTCTGATCATGTGACCTCTGCTATAAAGCCCGACGGTGTTTGCTGCTGATTTGCTTTTCAAATCCCCTACTGGAACCGTCTGCTTCATTCTTTGGTTTCCAGGCTGTCGGAAGGTGAGTGTCTTCTCTGAGATCTCCTGAGGCCCGTCGGAGTTGGTGGGTTTCCTTGGGTGAGGCTGTATTGTAGAAAAGTATAACTACAGATAATGTGGAGTTCCAGATAACCGTCACTGTTAAAAATGACTATACACATTTAAAATAGAAAAATGTATTTCCTTTTAAATGTATGTAAATGTATGTCCTTTATGGTCAGGGACGACCAAGTGGCAGCAAAAGATAGCGAAGATAGACTTTGGCCTGTATACATCATTCCCGGAAGTAAGATGCAGAAAGGCCAGCCAGCTACCGGACCAGGATGCCATCTATTCTGGTTCTTTGGAGCAATAAAGTGAATGTCTTTAGAATTTAAGCACATATACTGTGCTTATCTAAACGTCAACTTTCTCATCTCTCAACATCCCCCCCCCCCCACTTGGAGGAGTATCATCAGGACAACATGGAAAACACCATTGCAGAGAGAGTGGAGCCCCCCCCACCATACAACCCTGCTGGATACTCGAACCCTTACCCAGCTGGCCCTGAGCTCCAGAACCAGCAGGGGAAGATCGCCGTGGTCTCTCCTGCTTGTCACTATGACGGCATGAGCTGTGCGGCGGCAGGTCCGAACCCTGACAGCCCACCTCCGTACTCACAGGACTTGGGGGATGAGAGCTGCTTCTCTGATGTGACGCTCCGGCGGGGTGAGAATCCTGCGCTCCATCTGTAAGACAAGAAAAATTCAATTCAGACATTAATAATTGAGTTAAATTTCACAGTACATGCTATGCACACATCTTCCAGTCGAGGACAGGATTGTGGGGTATTATAGAATAGGTGAAATCTACTGTTCATTTCCAACAAACATTCCCTTTTGTTATTGCATCAGAAATGTTGAATACTAATGCTCTTTAATCTCAAAGCAATATATTCATAAATCATCACTGTACTTGATAAAAAATCTTGCCACTACTGTGTTTCTAGTATTCAGGAAGATATTTCCTAATACTTTAGAAGGGTTTTTTTATTATTCATTTAATTACTGTAGGCCTGGAATGACATGGAGTGATTTGGTTCCGTGTAGGCACATTCAGGCTGAAATGAAATCACTGAAAGATGCACTGCCTTTGATTCTTTGATTCTGATCGATACACTTATATATATTATTTTCTGCTTGCTTTTAAACACTTCTTTACAAACGTTACGGATGTTCATCTTCTGACAGAACAAACAAAATGGCCTTGACCAAACAGGCTTTAGTTCCTTTTATTTTAAATTTGGGCAAATGAGAATGCTCAGTCATCTCCAATCAATTTAAATGAAATAAATCATTTAAAAGCAGTCCTGGAAATGTATGAGAATCTTTGCTAAATCTCTATCAGTCATTTTCTTAGACATGTTTATTTGAATAAGTAACAGAAGTAATGTGATTTAAAAGATCTGTGGCATTCTGCCCTTGAGTTGCCCTTTTTAGGAGCTCTTTGCAAAGCTTCCGCTTTGTAGAGACCCACCCTGTGCGTGGTCATGCCACATCTTCTGCTGGAGTTAATGCCTGCTTTGGTTTTAAACCATGGGAGGCTGATGAAGCTTTCTTTGTTTTCTTCTGATTTGTGAAGTAGCCACTTTTCCTGGCTTTCAGATGCATAGCTATGAAGTAATTCCTCATTTTCATGGCATTACTTCTGAAACGTACGGGTTTCTATCATTATTTGTATGAAGTATTGAGATTCATTCAAACCTTAGATGGTTGTTGTTGTTGTTGTTGTTGTTGTTATTTATTTGTTAAATAATAACTCCTTTATTTTTGGTATTTCTGTGGCCAAACACAGCTACTGATGGCATAGGCGAGTGTGTATGATTTGCAATTCACATGCTGTCCTTGTACAGTCTACCCAACTCACCCTACCCTACCCAATGACAATTATTATGTCATTCTTGATGACATGCATATTTTTCAGAAGCACAAACTTTTTATCGTTCAAGCATAATTGTGCCGTTTTAGTGAATTACAGGTTTTGAGTTGTTTTCATGCTTTTTAGTATTTGAGTGGAATTGTTTTTGGTAGTCTGGTACACAAGTTTATCAAATCTTCCACAATTTTTCCATATTCTTGTCCATTGACTATTTAAAATGTAGTAACTTACAAAATGAGTTAGATTTGCAATCCACATACCTCCAGTTATACAGTTTACATAACCTCATTTCTCTGGCATTCAGGAATCATAACTTGCAATTTGTGTGATTTTCATTTTTTCTTTTCTACTGTTGCTCTATAGCTCCTGTGCTTTTAATTACTATGGACTGGATAAGTTGTTAGCTGCTGAGGATTTCATACATTGAAAATATTATAGAATTGTCGTTGTTTAGATTTAAAAATGCATTTTATGGGATTGTTTTATGCTGCGTGACAAGGATCTTCTCATTCAGTTTAACTTGTGGCTTGAGTTAGAGGATGGGAATAGGATAGGCATTAGGGTTAGGCCTGAGGTTAGCTGTAGGGTTAGGGTTAGGATTGGCGTTAGGGTTGAATGATTTGCTCTTCTAGGATATTCACATACCATGAGCTGAGTTATGCCTCTAGCTGCCTGTTATTTCACGTTTGATGCACTTTGCTAGTCATCTGACTTGTTTGTCTATTCGATCTGCCTAACACTCAAAGCATTCACAAGTGGCCATGTCTCAAATGGCGACATGTCATTGGCATCACGTCTCACACCTAGTTTCTCTTGGCTCAAGGTGTGCCTTGACTGAAAAATCAGAAATATTCAGTATTAATTCTTTTAGGTTTTGTGAGGAAGGTCTACTTAACCTTGATGGTCCAGCTGTTAACCACCACAGGGATCATATGTGCCTTCCAGTACTGGTAAGTCATATTACAAAGGACAAATATTGTTCTTTAGTATTACCCTGTTTCATAATGAATATATAAAAAAAAAATAACATTAACTGCTCTTTACAGCATTTTGCAATACATAATTAAAGATACTTATGTTCTTATACGTAATTAGCTGATAATTACTAAATGAGTGATGTAGGGTATCTGAGGACATTGGCATTCCCTTATCCCCTTTATCTTTATGAACCCCTTTATTTTATAATTTTATTTCAGTTTCTTATATATTTTCTATTTTTTACATTATTGTCTTGTGTCTCTGTGTGGCAGTTGTAGTAGTAACATGAGCAATTTCCTCCGGGATCAATAAAGTTTTTCTGATTCTGATTCTGATCTGGCTTAAAGAACGGGGTTTGCTCTCTTATTATAGGAAGGAACTCAAAAAATGGACACAATCCAGCTTCTGGTTCACGTATGCCATGATGTAAGTACCCACAATCTGCCTGTTGCGTGCTTGGGAAGGCACTAATCGTCTTCAGGAGTTTAAATCTCTCTGCTGCGGCCCTCACAGTAGAAGAAGAGCTTCACACCTTATGATTTTTCTTCTTGACAGGGCAGCGACATTTGTTTTTATCATAATTCTGTCGTGCTGTGGAAACGTGAGGCGAAAAGTTCCGCAGAATTTCATCTTCCTGGCTTTGTTTGTATGTACCCGGCGTCCGAGGTCATACCAAACCCTTCGCATTGTGAAGTGTTACTTTGTGTGCACTTTCCAAAGCCTGTTTTCCTGTGTTTAGACCGTCGCGGAAGGACTAATGCTGGGTTCAGTGACAGTGTGAGTGAACCTTACGCTAACTCACTGCAGAGCCGGGCTACGGTGATTATAAACATTGATCAAACCAGTGAGCGGCGGCAGTCAGCTGACAGATCGGCTCCTCTCTTTCTGCAGATTCTTTGATGCAGACGCCGTCATGTGGGCAGTGGGGGCTACTGCACTTGTCTCCTTCACACTCAGTGTCTTTGCGATGCAGTCAAAAGTGAGTCTGTGCGTGAGATTCCAAAGACAAGAAATGGAACCGTCAATGTGTCTCCCTTACCCCATAGCAATGAGCGGTTAACCAGCGGGCCGCACACAAAACCCATTGTGGCTTTTGATGTAGGACTGTCTTGAAATCATATGGGGTTTGTGGCATCAAGCTGAGTAAAAATGAAACTGAACACTCATTCATTCACATAGTTTGCTGGGCAACTGTGAGGAGAGAGGACATGGTGGGTAACCTGTGATGGCTTCATGAAACAGTCATGTGTTGGTCAGGAAAAAAACCATCACAGATTAAGAATCAGGTGCTTATAAGTATGACCCTTTTTTTATCATCTTAGTGGGATTTCACAGCGTCGATTGGGATTCTGTGGGCAGTTGGCTGGTCTTTGGTAGCATTTGGACTCCTGTGTGCTATTTTGAGGTCACAAGTAAGTAGAAGTAAATCAACTTAAATAGATTTAAAAAGTAATCATTTGCCTAATTCCAAGAATCACACTTTTTTAAACAGTACCTGAACATCGTGTATGCCTGCCTGGGAACCCTGCTTTTTTCTGTGGTGAGTACCTTCAAAGGTTGTGTTTGTCAGCTGTGGTAAGTGTGTGTGTAATATTGTAAAAAAACTTTTTCCTATATAAAAAACATGACACCCCTCCCCCCCACCCCCGCAGTACCTGGTGGTGGACACCCAGATCATGCTGGGTGGGAAACACAGATACAGCATCAGTCCGGAGGAGTACATCTTTGCTGCACTCAACCTATACATCGATGTCGTTACGCTCTTCCTCTTCCTCCTGCAGCTAATTGGCCTGGTTCGTTAAGGAGCCCCCAGACACTTCCCTCCTCTAAGTTACTCATCACAAAAAAAAAACTTGCCTGAACCCAAACTGTGCAGAAAAATATTTTTTAATGTCTTTGCGTTATATTATCTGTATGGATTTTTACACAATTTTACCAATAATTGTTTTTACAGTACAGTCAGTGTTAACTGTGATTTGGTTTTAATTTAATTTAAGTTTTTCCCTTAATAAAATTAGCTTTTACCCCATTCTTCACCTGGCTCACTTCAATGTGTCTAAGCATGTAAGAATCCCAGTTTAGCATAGTATGCCAGGCGCTTGACAAGGTGAGTAAACTTGGCGGCCAGTAAAGAACAGGACATGGGTGGCTTCAGGCCTAAACGAGAGAGGCTAGTATTGTGGACTATAGAGAGGCGCTTTACACAAAAACTGAGAATCTCATTATACATAAGATAAAACTGGGGGGCGGTATGTAGCTTGGTGGAGCCTCTGTGCCTGTGATCTGAAGGTCACCGATTCAGGCCAGGCCTCAGCATACCTTTGGGCCCTTAATCCACAGCTCCTTTAAATATTACACGTCAAACAAACCAGCAGTACCGCAAATCAGATTTCAAGGATGGGTAGTTTAAAAAAAAAAATGACTGGCTACAACAGGTGGAATATTACATGCAAAGCACCATTACAAAAAAAAAAAAAGTTGAACTCCTCAACAAACCACATTACAAAGTCCCACCAAGTTAGACAGTCCCTTACACAGCATGATTTTGAGAGAGCAGTTTTTTTGTGAATGTTGAATATTTATTTCATTTTTCATTTCTTCAGCAAGTGAAATGCAGCAGATTTTTAAAACTTTTATTCAACTGGGAAATAAGCTTTACAAACGGCATGATTTTTGGCCCTTTGCACAGCAGTAAAAATGAACATAGTTGGGGTCTTTCTGTCCCCCACAAGAGGTTTTATTTAACGTGTGACATCATTGTGCTCAGAATTCAAATCCCCTGGAAACCCTTCAAGTACACATAGTAACCAACCACCAGAAAAACCTCCAGTGCATCAAATCATTTTATAAATAACATGATATTTAATGGAAAGGTTACGTTAATCTTTGACACAAAGAATTGGGTACCATAACAAACATACCGAAGGAAAGGCAACACGGGACATCTGGAAAAAAATCTTAATGCCTTAAAAAAAAAAACCCTATAAAACATGCATTCAAAATCTTAAAAAAAAAAAAAAAAAAAAACTTTTGGACACTGTTAGTTCCATGAATGAACTAAATTTACCGTTACTCTACTGAAAGAATTCAAGAACCATGATTTAAGATTAGATTAAATAAAGGCACACTAAATAATTGTATAGAAAAGAAAAACATTACAAGAACCATTTCTTTAACGATCCTAAAGCCCTAAATGTATAATTATCCCTTACCAATGGCAATACATCACAGTTACACTGATAAGAAAACATCTCTCAGATTGCACTTAATGGTCATGTGCACACACTCCCACAACACAAGATGACACACAACAGGTAATTCAAGGTCATGGTGTGTGACCCACCCTTACAAAATAATTATAATACCATATCAAAAACAAATAAGCGCACAGTGCTGGGAATTTTGCTCAAGTTTTAAAGTCTTTTGGAACCCTCTAAACTTGTATTCTTGGACAATTTGGTAAAACGAGGTAAACTTTTTAATAATTGCACTGCTTACATAAACGCTCTTAAAAATTTGCATCTGCTGGGAAATAATTTGGATTATTGGGAATGGACCAGAATTCACTGCAGCAGAATGTGAGCCCAGTAAGGAATCGTACAAAATCAAACTTTCAGAATCAAGTCTTCCACTAGCAATGTATATAAAAGGCAGGAATTATAAAAGCAGTCAGCAATTCAACAGATGCTTCTCTCTAGTGCACCATCTGTCTTTATCTCTCTCAGATTTCCAAAAATAAAACCCAAAATGGCTCATCATTTTAGCAGTTGTCAGTAGTGTTAGGAAATAAATTAAAAAGCTACTTTTACAGCAGTAGTTTGTCCTCAGCATTCTCCAGCTCGTGAAAATCACCTGGCTACAGTAGATGTCAAAACCCTCTGAGAAGACGCACCCCAAAGTCAGGCAGCTAATCACACTTTTCATCTGAATACTCTTCATGTTTTTGAACCATTTCAATATTAGATGGGACTGACATACAAATCTGAGAAAAGAAAAAATAACTGCAGAATTATTTTTGGCATAATAGATGATGCTATAATCACATATATTCTTTGAGGAATATCTGTGGGCAGACACAGAGGCCTGCCTGATTGCCAGCAGTAACTGCAGGTTGGGTTTGAATCTCAGCAGCTGTCCCTGAATACTGCTTTGAACATGTTACAGGTAAATATGCTCTTCAATACCTCTTAGGCGCCCCATTGTTTGGGTTCCGCACCAGCAGCTGTCAGCGTCCCAAGCTGCAGGTGTTGTCATGCCAACCCCCAGGTGGGTAGACACCCTCTTCCCACCCCCAGCAAGGCACTGCTCAGTTCAGAGCAATAATTTCAATACTGACACCCCCACCCCATCCCCAACTAATTCTTCACTACAGTCATCCAAATAGTCAGTTTGGATGTTAAATGCTCAGATGATTATCTGTATTTTCAGTACCCGCAGTCTCTGGGCACATAAAAATTGCATACAGTACTCTGACCTGATCTGCTTATTGTACAGTAATATTCCTTTCATTTGTAAAATCACGACAGACACTGCACCATCGTAAAGAACATATTTTTTTTGCTTAGACTTTGCTATTCAACCTGGATATAGTTAAATAAATGGTTTTTAGACCAAGTGCACTTGCTCCTCCAAGCCAAATGTGGCACTATTTGGCTGGAGGCTGGAACCCGAGTCACACCCAGAAGCACCAGCGTGACCAGAATCAGCGCTGCTGCGAATGCTCCTATTTTCCGGTGGCACAAGCGACATGGCATTAGCATCAATACCCACCAATTCGAGCTGAGTGGGTCTTGCTGACCCCTGCTCGTCCTCTGGGGCCAGTGTTGGCACAGACTGAGGCTCAGCTACGTCACCTACCTTTAAGGAGTGGGAGAGGCCCAGCTCGTCACTATGGCGCTCGGCATCATTTCCCTGCGGACTGGTGATAAGGTCAGCATTTAAGCTGGTAGGTCCGTTTTCAGTGGAAGTGGACAAGGCACTGGTCCTCCGCAAAGGGTTACGACCACTTGCACGCTCTGGGCTGGCATATCGGCTAGTGATGCTGGCCGGCCTTGTCGCTCCTTTGCCCCATTCCTGAAGCCCGGAGCTGCTGACAACGGCATGTGGCCCCTCCACACCACGGGCCGCAGGGTCGAGCCTGGAGGGCAAGGAGGTGCCAGTCGGTGCCAGAGAGGCCTGACCGCTGAGGGACTCCTGGGACTCGCCAGACAAGGGAAGCCCAGACTCCTGCAGCGAAAGCTGGATAGCCAGCAGCATGTTGGGGTCATCCTCATCCAGGGAGCTTAGGGCCTGGAGGGAAAAGGGTGGCGTTGTCGTCTCTTAGCACGTCTGCGGCCGGAGGCAGCAGTGCGGCACCAAGCCTTTGCGGTCCAGCTAGACTCACCCCCCGGGTTCCGTGGCGATGGCTTGCACTCCTGGGATCTGCGTGGGACACGACGGACCGGACCCTCCGGGTCCCGGGACAGAATAAGTTCATGTGAGAAACGGGGTCCAAAGAAGGAGCTCAATATACCAAACCATACCATCATGTTTAGCCAGATAGGGGTTATCTGCTAATATGCTAACTAAAGTTATGGGGTCAATAGGGACATTAGGATCATTGTATTAGTGCCTCAAAATTCATGCCCATCAAACCAGCACAACGAATTAGGCCTTCAGAGCCTGTCGTACCCAATGGGCTGTCCGCTAGCTCAGCGGGGCTGGGTGCATCGCCACGTAGGCCGGTTGTGTCGCCACGTTGGCTGCCCGAGTCGCCGTGCCTACGGTGTCTGGGTCTCCGTCGCTGCTGCAGTTCAGCGAACGCCTGTGACAGCATAGAGCCCACGGCCGTGGGTGGGCGGGTCATGAGTATCAACAAGGTGCGACTGCAAGACAACCACAAGGGGGCCCCCAAGAGCCATTCTGTCCTGCTGCTGGCACTGCAGCTCGGGAAAGGCAAAAAAAAGTAAATAATCACATCAATATGTCACCAACAGGGGGCCTATGAAGATGTGCTGTTTTTTTTTACTGGGAGGGAAATTCTGAAAGGTCACCTGCCCATAAAATTAAACAAGGCCAAATTCACTGGTGGCTAACCGCTGCTGTGCGGGTGTATCGATTGCTACAGGGTGATTTGTTTTGCGCATCGATCGATTCTAAAAATACCCAAATTGTGTTTTGCACACCATAAGGTGTAAGTGCAGGTTGTGGGGAGGGAATATAGGATGATATAGGAGGGGTCTGGGACATTTTATGAAAACGTTGCATAATGAATGGAACTTAAATAGCAGCTGATGTTACAAAATGGATTTAGGTGAGTTCAGTAGGCATAGTCTTCAACTTCCACCAACCTGAGGCCTGTGTCACGAAGCTGGATTTCTAACGTAGCTATATATCTTGTTAGGCTTAAGGTAGTCTGGGCTGAATGCAAGCGAACAAAGACAAAATCCGTTTAAACTGGGGTACCTTATGTCCGACATGGTAACTGGCTAAGCGGAAAATCCTGCTTTATGATACAGGCCTCTGTACAGGATCAGCAAAAAATAATAATAATAAAACATTGCACAATATATTAATATATTAATAATAAAATATTGCACAAGATAAAATCATCACAATCACAGACAACTAAAAAACATAAGATGTTAGAAGTATCGATGGAGGGGGACACAGAAGACTTAATATGACTTGAAAGCTAGAGAGCAGAAATGTGTTTTAAGACCAGATTTAAAAACATGAACAGAGCAGATATGATGGACAAGACTGTTCTACAATCTGGAGGCTGCAACCAAGCCAGTTTTGGTTTGAGGCAAGGGATGCGCAGAAGACCAATTTCTGATGACCTGAGGGGCCTGGAGGTTGTGTAGGGGACATATGAGGTCTGCGATGTATGAGGGGGCTGTGTAGAGGAGAATTCTAAAGTCAACCAGACTGGGAGCCAGTAAAAAGTGGCCAGGATTAAGGTTACGTGATCTTTTTTTGGAGCCGGTGAGAAGCCTCGCTGCAGTGTTCTGAACAAGCTGATGGCAGGTCAGGGATGACAAGATGATTCTGGTGTACGGGGAGCTGCACTAATTGAGCCTTGCGGAGATAAATGCATGGATGACTATTCCAAGGTCTCTTGGAAAGAGGAGTGGCTTAATTTTTGAAATTGTTCAGAGCTGGAAAAAACTGGATTTGACTACCGCATTAACCTGTTTGTCAAACTTTGTGATTCAAGGTTTTGGCACATGGCTAAACAAAGGGAGATAGCTGATGGAGATTACCACAGATCTGGTGAATCAGGTGAACTGAAAATGGCAATTTCTGATTCTCATTCAGGTAGAGAAAATTTTGGGCCATCAAGCATTTAATATTCTCAAGGCAACTGACTAGGCTTTGCAGCTGTGGCCAAATATTTGATTTCAGGGGAAGATAGAGCTGGATATCATCTGCATAACGGTGGTAGCAGATGCGGCTCCAGATGATTCTACCATGCAAAAGCATTTAAGTGAAGAAAAGAATGGGACCTAGAACAGACCCCTGTGGGACCCCACATGTGAAATGAACCAAGGGTGAGGAAGAGGCGGAAAGTTTTACAAAAAAGGATCGATTGGATCGAGTTCGGAGAAAAGCCGATTCAGGGCAGAGTCCCCGACACCAACCTCATCCTTTAGCCAATTTATGAGGATGGCATTGTCTCCTGCATTAAAAGCAGCGCAAAGATCGAGGAGAAATCAATCTACAAAAAACAATTTCTTATCTTTTTACAGAAAAGGGGTGTTTAATCTAGTAAATGTCACAAAATCCATTGTTGTATAAAAACAATGAGAACAATAACATCGTCATCAAGATCATTATGGGAAACACTGAACTCATGTTGGTCCCAGGGCAGCAGGCCAGGTTCAGCTGCCAGCCCCAGGTAAGTGTACTCACTACCTGTCGCTGGCCACGTGGATTCGGACCTCTGCCTCTCTGGACACTTCCTCCAAGGTCTGACTGACTCCTCGGTGTCTATGAATCAGGGCAAAAATTAAAGAGGAGAAACAAACAAACAGATCTTGCAGCTGGAATGTGGTAGAAGGACCAGAACAGAAAGCCTAAGGCTGCTTGGTTTGTGGGCCGACACCTCACCTGGGGTGAGACCATTCCCAGGGACTCCCAATCCCACTCGGCACCGGTGAAGCTGTGGGAAGATGGGAAGATAGCATACTGGTTACCATTACTGTCGAGGGCAGCCAGACCCCGAAACAGGAGGACTCTGCTCCTGTATGCCAAGCCGATATCACAGGCCAGACCAGCACATGGGGTCATACCGGGATCAAGCTTGCGGGCGTCACACGGAGGAGCGGAACACTGACCTGTGTCGCGCGGCTACAGGGGAGTCACTGGGGGCCACGCCTCGTGCCACAGAGGCCAGGAACTCCTGCCTCTTCTGCTGCACCAAGCAGGCGGCACGGATGATCCTGTGGCAGGGGGTGCGCAGGTAGGGCCTGTTCACCTTCTGGGCCAGGTCCTCAGTTACGATCTCAAGGTCAGTCTAGAGTGTAACACGCATACAAACACATAGTGTTTATACCTTCTGGTGTGCAGCTTTCTAATCCTGCAGGAACGCACAATAGTGTACCCCTGAAGGAAGCTACTTTAGTTAAAAACTGATAAAAATAATAAAAGAGTTGTATCTGCTTCATATAGAACAGAAGTGATGCATGCTGGGATAGACTAAGGACACCTAAATCCAGCGAAATAACGGACTGCAGGAAGTCCGTGGGAAGAGTATGCAAGCTCCACGTAACCAAGCTGGGAATCAAGCTACCCCACTAAGCCACAGTATGACCCCTGTGCACCATAACAATGCTAAACCTCAGGCAGCTAAACGGTAGCTGGTTAACCTTCTTACTAGCCATGACAAGGGACTCACTTTAGGCATATTAATACCTGCATCAGCTCAAAGATTTCCTTCTTCGTGCTTTTTGGCTCTAGGAAGAAGCCATAGGGGTAAGAGCACTTGAGGACACGTCGTGCCTTAAGCAGCTCGCGCACAGCAAGCTCGATGAATGTGGTGTCTGGAGTGTCGCCCTCTGCTGGATGGAGGACAAGAAGCGATACATAAGCAAAGGGAACACGGACATTTCCAACGGCAATCTCGCAGATGCTGACCGCGACTTTACATCTAAGAGGGTCTAAAAGCCCGCTCTGCTGGTTCCTAACAGAATGCGCCAACTGCCACCGCGAATCGCTACCCCCGTTTCTCCTAACCTCCGGCATAGGCGCGGCTCAGCTGCTCCATCTTCTCCTTGGCACTCTTCAGCAGACGACGCTCCAGCTGCGCGGAAAGGCATGTTAGACGGCAGGCACGCGGGGCCGGCGTCGGCAGCCAGGGGGCACTGGCTCACCTCATAACTGTGCTCGTGGTTCTTGTAGCGCGTGTAGTAGTGCATGAAGCGGTCCAGCTCCTGATAAGTCTTGTGTTTCCTCTCCGCCTGTAGGGACAGACAGCCTGATGCCTCCAACATTTTGTCTCTACTAATAATGTAAACGTAGAATGTAAATACAGGATAGAGAGGAGCTGTGCTATAGACAGACAAACTAAACTAATGCAGGAAGATCAATGTCTGGCCGGGCTGAACGTGCCCCTCATAGCTTCAGCACTGGAGCGCTGGCCAGCTGTGCAACCATCAGGGGTTGTAGGTTCGCTGCCTGGGGGCTGCTGGCCATTTACTCTCAGTTATCCTTCATGTTCAGTGTATATACATTCAAGGAGAGTGCAAGCTGTCCGATTTCTCAAACAATCATCTCCCAAGCGACGACCGGACTGGGTTTGTGTTCCTTTTGGTGCCCAACAATAGGCCCTTATTTAGCCAGCAATGTGTCGTTTACGTTTAAAGGAAGTTGCACTTTTTTGTGACGCTTGTTATGTACCACTGGGTTTCTGAGGCTGGCTGCATCACCACACACAGGCAGACAGGAACCATCAGCACGATAACCAAACCCACAGGTCACAAACATTCTGTGGACACATTTCCAGGAGTCTATGATGTCATTTGCATTTTTTCATTCGTGGGTCTTTCCGGTAACCACGATAGTGGGGCCACTGACCTCAGCTGTGAGCTCCTTGGACTGCTCCTCCAGCTGCTGGATGACCTCGTAGCGCGTGCAGCGGTAGTAGCCCCCTGTGGACGAGCTGTGCTTCTTCCACTCCTCCAGGCAAATCCAGCAGAAGTCATATTTGCACTGATAGACACACAAACGACCGGTTCTGATGTTAGGGACTCGTGATGAATTGACCCCCCAGTGAAACGAGGTCTCCGCCTCAAACGTGGGGCTGGGAAAGGCCGTTCCCTCACAGGGGGGTCGACTCGAGGTCAAGCCAACTCTGTACTGCACTGGTCCACAGCTCCGGTCAAGGCAGGTTGCAGTGCAGCTACCCACCTACTGCCCACTCCATCTACCAACAGCGTCCCGGAGAAGTGCAGCTCTGAGCTGGCTAAAGACGAACCTGCACCAATAACGGCAGGAGGAACCACAGGGTTTCCAAAAGCACCATTTCCGGCACCCCGTGTCCCTGACCAGCAAAAGCGGATGAAATGTATATGGATGGAAGGATGGACTATTTGGTGCCTCAACTGAATTAATATAGTGTTCTTCGTCAGTTCTGAGGAAGTAAGCGACTTTGAGTGGAGGGTCCTTTGAAGTTTTCAAGTGATGCATATATAAGTTATGCTTCTTTGATAGCTGAGGATGTTCATAAGCACCCTCGTGCTAGAGACCCCACTCGTTCCCGGCCCACCCAGTTTCAGAGGCCTCGTTCTGCATATTCTATGAACGCTACATGAGCGAGAGATGGTCCTTCAGGCAGCAGAAATGACTTTTAAAAGACATTTTAATTTTCAACAGGTTGCATTTACACTCCAAAGCGATCTGGGCGTAATGAGAGCCGTGGCCTCCTGAGCGAGGCGTCCTTGGAGAGCAGGGCTAGGTCTTCATTAAGGAAATGCAGGTCCATTTATCTAGCCCGTTTCCGGGAAATTTAAACCTCTGCGGTACCTGATGTTACATTAAGGTCAATAAAAGCATCAATCCAAAAGGAAACATGCATTTACATATCACATTAATATTATATCCACAACAAGATGCAGATTGCACAGGTCTGCAATAAACATTTTAATGGCAATGAAATTCCTGGAATCTCCTGTACAAACAATATACCGACATATATCTTTGGCATGTGACATGGTAAAACTCCAGCCAAGTGCGGAAAGGATGCTTCCGTGGCAACTGACTGCTCTAATGATTGAGTAGATCACCGCCATGGCGACATTCCCGGCCTTGGATCACGACCCCGCCCTTAAAGACTCCCACGCTGACTCTCCAGCCAACTGCCCTAACATCCACCAAGGGCTTATCTCAGAAACAGGATTCCTGCCAGGGCTTAGGATTCCAGCAGATCCGGCCGTACTGGGAAGTGCCCTTCCATGGCGGGAGCTGGGTGGGGCGGCTCCTGCATACCTTGGCACACTGCATGTGGTTGCAGCCCTCGTTCTTCTGGATGGGCGACTTGCAGTTGGCGCAGGGCTTGGAGTTGGTGAGCAGCCACAGGCAGTTGGCGACGTCCTCGTAGGCCTCGCTCACGCCGGCCACTTCCCAACGAGGAAGAGAGAGAGTTAGGAA
Organism: Petrocephalus zakoni; assembly: GCA_026774425.1. Lineage (NCBI taxonomy): Eukaryota > Metazoa > Chordata > Actinopteri > Osteoglossiformes > Mormyridae > Petrocephalus > Petrocephalus zakoni. Next base: position 5,298,959 of record JAODKN010000134.1, read on the forward strand.
TGGCAGCATTGGGGATCCATGCCATACTGATGGGGGGGGGGGGGGAGCCGCCACAGGACACACGTAAGCGTCTGACACAGCAGAAGCTGCAGGAGATGCTACACAACCAGCGACTCGGGAAAGAGCGTCAGGACCAGCCTCTTATTTCTGGACATCTGACGACCAAACATTGTGCAGATCATTCCTGCTAAAAATGCAGCAGACTCAGCAAAAGGCAGAGGACCAGGTTGGGAAAGCAGGCAAGTCAGTTCATCGTCATATTTATAAGGACGCAAGTAGCGAATTATCCATGGGTGTGTAAATCATCGCATGATTCATATTCGCATCAGAAGGGGAAAAAAAAAACATCTCAGTATCGGGTCACGAGAAAACACACAGAGACACTCACACAGGCAGGCAGGCACACACACACACACTCTATACACCAGGTATATACAGTCAGGTACACATGGGGAGACACACAGGCACACACACACACACACACACACACACACACAGGGAGACACTCACACTCCTCTGGCTTCATCTCAGTCACTTTCTGGAGCCACTTGGTCCAGGTCTGGCAGTCACAGGGCTCGTGGGCCTCTCCAAAACACTCCCTGTAGAGAGGAACACATTGCTTATACTCACACAAACACACGTTTGTACTCTTATCTCAGTGAGGACCGTCCATTCATTTATATGGGAAAAACCTTAATAACAATTCATGACACTGTTAACCCCTACCCATAACCCCTTAACCATAAGTAACTAAACAAAAATACAAGGACCGGAGCCGGTCCTTTGGTAATCCCCAAACCAGCAGCACCTTGAGATCAATCACCATCACCAGAGAGGTCTGAATGTACTCCACAAGCAAACAGGAGAATTCCTGTCAGCTCCTATCAGCATGCAGTGGGGAACTAACATCTGTGTGAACCAAAACAGACACGGTGACATCTGTATGGACCCTGGCCGTGGGGTCATTACGCAGCATACAGACCCCCCAGCCTGCTGCGAGTGGGGGGGGGTGGGGGCGAGGCGCCAGACACGTGTGTGCGCGGCTTGGGAGTGGCGTGCTCACCAGCAGAAAAGGTGGCCTTTCCCACAATCCACTGCAGGTGCCCGCGGCACAAGCAGCGGCTCAGAGGAGGCGGCATCGGGGCCGAGCTGGGACAGCCTCACTGCCCGCTCACAGCCCGCCCGGGGACACCAGCGGATCAGCGGGTTGTTCTCCACAAATGCCTGGTGGGGGGTGGGATTGGGGGGGGACAGCGGCTTAAACCAAGGCACCCCTACTTCTAATGTTTACTTTTTCAAATGTGTAAGACACCTGACCAGGAAAAGCTTGTGTGACAAGCTCCCAGGCAGGGCCAACATGCCTGGAGAGATTATCGAGCTCAATGACACCCCCCCTGGTATTGGCATCCACCTTTATGTCAAACTGGAGGTAACGTCTGTCCATCTCCCGGGAGACCACGCTCTCGATGATCTCCACGGGAACCAGCTGGAAGCAGTCGTGTGCCGGGCAGCGGATACCGTGAGCGACACCTTCCTGGATCTTCAGGTTCAAAAACCTGACACACAAATAAAAACGGATGTGAAACATGGTGAGCGAGCAAATGTGCGGGGGGCACAGGCGCAAACCGCCACAGAGAGACGTCGAGTACAAAGCACACGACCACAAAGAAATAAAATCACAGGGAAAGGTAAAAATCGGCCGGCATGGACACATTACCCTTCCCAGCATGCTCTGCAGAACTCGTGTCCACACGGCATGTCCACGGGTTCCTCAAACTCTGAAATGGTGCACATGCAAATGCCGCACTGCAGGAGGGGGGAAACGAAGATTCAGGAACAGAAGCAGACGGGCGCGTCACAGAGCTTCCCGAAGCCGTCGGAGCATTAGTACAAGCAAAGAAAAGCCATCAATGGGATTAATGGAAGTATGTCATTCCTTGGAGGAGAGAGTATCAGAGGAGTGTGTGTGACACGGCACCCTCCAGTGGCTGAAAGGGGCAGGCTTGGCTGTGAAATCACGAAAGCTTAGTGCACCAATACAGATACGCTTTGAAAAACATTTAAAATACATTGTACAGCCACTTCGTTTCCCCGTCATTAAAAGCTCAAGGGCAACATGCAGCAGAAGGTGCCTAAGCTGAACTCGGGTGCGAGGTAAGACTTCGCCTCATTTTAGACACAGTAATTAATGACCAGTGTGTCAATTAACTGCAGAAAGAAGCCTCAGGGACGTGGCCGACCTATAGTGGTGTGTGAAAGGCAAAGCGCAGTCAGGCTGCTGACGGTTTGGTTCCACCACATCGGCACCGGACCCAGCGCTCATTAGCGCAACTGCGTTACGGAGTTCTTATTCTGTGGACAGTGGAAGGTCGATCTGCTGGCCAGATCTTGTAATAAATTCTAAACATATCGCAGGTCAGATAAAATACTGTGGCACTGGAGTGGCGAAGAAATAATGGGGCGGGCAGCAAAGTTCCGTTTCCAGTAAACTTACTGGGAGATCCTTAAAAGGGCTGCGGTAAGGCAGCCAGGGAGAACACACTGGGAGAAATACTGCTTTTAAGGGTAAGACGAGAGCAGACACAGGTAATGGGGATGGAATACGAAGAGGCACACACTCTATGAGACTTGTCTCCTTAGAGACTCTCTTTTTCCGTTCTTATAATAACTTAAAATCCGAAACAGATAAAAATTAAATAAATAAATAAATCAGAATTCGTATGAACCTTTACTCTCACTTCTGTCTACGTAACAGTTCTGTTCCTTTCCTAAGCGGTGGAAACATGGCCAGGTTCTCAAAAGGCACCAAGCGAGAACCAGCCCAGCACCGGCACCAGCACCATGTCGGGGGAAACGAGGCCTGAGAGACCGGTTCAGCACATGAAGAACATCTAGGAGAACATCAAGGAACAGCACAGGGCCTCCTATATACCGGCAACGTGACAGAAAGGGAGTCATTAAGGAGCCTTAAGGAGGCCTACGCTGAGGAACTCAGGAAGGAACCTCCTGGAGCAGCCTGACCGAGGTCCCAGCCCCAGGCGCCAGACGTGAAGGTACGTCAGATAAGAGCAGGACGCTGGTGCTGGGTCAGCCGCAGAAACGCGCTGCGGGGGGCAATATGAACTGCCCGCAGCAGTCTGCACAAAAGCGCCCGCTGTTCCCCAACAATGTGGACAGTGATCCGTGAGGGTGCGATTGTTCAATAGGCTGCTTGACATGAAGAACAAGGAAAGGCTTTCAGAGCTCCGCACAAGGACGAGCACAGTGCGACGAGCACAGTGCAACGGGCACACTTCGAGTTTCCTCGTCCTGCTTAAATATCTGCCAAAAGCCAAATTCAATTCAGATTCCTGCACCACAAACAGGCCGCGCTCTATTCCGAAGCAGGATTTGTGGCGAGGAGGCCGGGCTCGACTCACCGAGGGCGTCTCCTCTGTCCCCGGGGGGCTGATGTCGTCGGGCGACGTCGCTGAGGACGGGGCAGTGCGGGGGTTCCTGGGTGACGGCAGAGTGTCCCAGGCGTTGTAGCCACGAGGGGGCGGTGCGGGCATCTGTACTCCGGAGCGGCGGCAGCAGCTCTCCGCGCTGGACATCCACGCTTCCAGCAGCTTCTCTCTGTCCCAGTCTGAGAGCAGGTACCCAAGTCACCCTTTTACCCTGGTTTCTGAAGGAATGTCTGGAGACGTGGGGTTACAGAGCAGGAGAAGGTGGGGTGCGCGTACCATGAGCCCGCAGCAAGGCCTCGGCGGTGAAGAGAGGAACCTGCAGCATGTCGGCCGTCTCCACGATGAGCACGTCTTTCAAGCGACGCAGGTCCTGCGGTCCCAGACCCTCGTATGGCTGCGTGGAGGATGAGGGTCAGTCATCAGTACCACCATAACACCTCCAGGGGGCGTACATCCAGAGCAGGAGCATCATCACAGAGACCACCAGTCTACATGGACCTCCTAGCCATACATAGCTGCCCACCTATCGGTGACAGGCATGAAAGGCCAGAGCAGGCCGATGGGACTCTCGAGCACCATCACACAGATCTGTTGGGCCAGCGGTCGGCACAGTAAGCCCCACCTCCCCACGGTCCAGGTCCGTGTACTCGTCCTCCACGCCCTCGGGGTCCCCTGAGAAGACCATGAGCGACTCGAGGCTGAGTGCCAGCCGGTGGTGACCTCGCCTCTCCGCGGCATCACACGGGGTCTCCCTGTCCTCGTTTTCAGCAAAGAGGTCTGCGCCGTTCTTCACCAGCAGCTGGGGGGGGGGACACTAGGTTAGGCCTGGACACTGGAGGAGGAGTCATGGTCCATTAAGCACCTCAGTCAACCAACCTCCCATCAGATTAAACCAGCAGGTGACCAGCAATCAATCCAGCTAGAGACTCTGAAACCCAAACCTCCCCCCAATATACCCAGAAATAAGTATCGTATGAGTATGACATAACCCTATCAGGGTTAGGGTTTAGGGGATGCCCCACCTCCACGCACGCCTCCATGCCCGATGCGGCCGCATAGTGCAGACACGTGTTCCTCTTGTCGTCGGGGATGTTGACGTCGGCACGCTCGTACTCGCTGAAGTCCAGCCGGGCGCCAGTCCACTGCAGCACGACCCGGATGCAGTCTATCCGGCGCCGCTCGTCCTCCAGGGGGCGGGCGACGCGGGGTGACAGCGCCCCCTCTGGAAGGAGGATGCGGGGCCCCATGCACAGGAGGTGCAGGGCCACCTCGTCGTGCACATTGCGCTTGTTGGGGTTGCCGTCTTTATTCAGGAGAAAACACCTGTGGGGGGGAGACAGCATGGGGGTGAGGATGGCATGGTGCGAGGGGCGATGCGGACAGTGCCGTCACGAGTGACACGGTGGCAGGAAAAGCCTCTTGACTGTTCTCGGGCTTTGGCACGTTTGAACAGGATCTACACGACATGTTACTAAGTGCTAATAAGGTCACAAGCTCCTATAACCTTTCAGGAAAATCCAGTGACTAATCCTTAACCAAACTTTAACTCAGGTTTCAGTCGGAAAGCTTTACACCAGTGACTTCTGCGATGTCACACAATCACTGAACAAAAATGTTTACAGCATAAATGAAGTGTTCTGACTGCAAATGGGGAGTCCACGTCAAACAAGGCAGGTCACTATGGCAACAGCATTTCAGAGACCCACTCCATTAAGACAAATATTATTTTGATTAAAAGCAACTGTTCTCTCACAAATAAACTAAAACCTGAATTTGCCAGCTTTTTTTAAAAATACGGGTTCTCTCATGGCATGAAGTCCCCGCACACGGTTTGGGGGAAGGGCGATGTTCTCGCACATGGTTCTGGGTTCATTGGAGTCCAAATGCCTACATTTAGATTTGAGGAAGCTAACTCCCGTGGCCATCAACAAACCCAGGAGGTTTATTAAGCAAAATGGCCAGGGGCAGAAGCCTGTGACCCCACACTGCACCACAGCAGACCACAGATGCCACCTCCCCGCCAACTCTACCCATGACATCTGAATGCTCTGCTCCACAGCAAGGAACACCCAAAGATGTGTTACTTGACATGGAGTGATCATCTGATTTTACCCAAAAACTAAAGAAATAAATAAACAGCATAAACACATAGGCAAATCATCACACCAAAAGCTGAGTGAGCCTGTGTCAGCCAGGGGGGCAAATCGGGGCGACACAACGACCCATAAGTGGGGGCAAGGCGCTGGCGTGGCGGAACGGACCTGAGCAGCCGGACCATGGCGTGCCTGGAGGCGTAGTGCAGTGGCGTGTTGTGCTGGTACGTCTCCCCATAGGAGGCGTTGGGGTCCAGGGACTCCCTGAACTGCGGATTGCCCTCGTATATCTGGGAGGCCAGGCCCTCGTCCCCGCTGATGAGGGCCTTGCGGAACTTGGCGCCCGTGTTCCCCATGGGTCAGCGTCAGGCAGGGCGCCGCGGCCGGGCCCACAGCACCAAGGCGTCTCCGGCGAGTAGCGCAGGCCGCATCACGCCAGGATCCTGACTGGGGTGAGCTGGCAGCTGAGGAATAAGGCAAATATGAGCATCCAGGGTAGACATTCTAACGCCGAGAAGATCACGGAACTGGTCGACGGATCCGTCGGAAAAGTAGGTAAGAGCAGAGCAATGAACGTCCTGCAAGAATCACAACCAGACGCAGTTGAGGATACTCTCAGATTTACAGCCTGTCAATCACGGGATAAACAAATGCGACGGCTTACAGAGATTACAAGCTGCACTTCAGAGCGACACTCTGGATGGATCCACATCCACATCAAAGCCAACATAAGTATCCAGCCATCTTCGGCATCCGGGAATAAAGAGGCCTGAGACCCCGCCATCCTGACTCCAGCAGGAACCACAGGAGGGCTGGCGAGCCATGCGACTTCCCTAGCGGCACCCCCCACCTGCACCTGAACCCGCCCCCAATTCAGCGCGATCCGGGGCCAGCGCGAACCCGCCCCCCCCAATTCAGCGCGAACTCGCACGTTAAAACTGATCTGTTGTTACCAATTGTCTGCACGGCTAGCTCTGGTACGGGACCGACCGGTCGGGTGACAGGCGCGGAGGGGCGGGGCTTACAGAAGGAACCTCGGGCGGGTCACCGAGAGGAACGCATGCAGCCATGGCCGGCGTGTACCAATTTAACCTGGGAAACGGCGAGGGCGGGTTCCAGGAGGACCTGTGGCGCATTCCAGAGAGGAGCCAAGACGTTTCAGGCCGATTCCCCGAAGAGATTTAAGAGTATGTGGCAGTAATAACTCCTCAGCATGAGATGTTTCTCACACCATCAGACAAGGAATAAACCAAAATGAGCTTTTAACGGAGCACTACAGTACGTATAGACCTAGTCATCATCTTAAAAGCAAATTCCAGATTCACTTAATCCACTACAGTGAAATGATCAGACACAAATAATATTCTATTGGAAAACAAAATCGCATTTACATTAGCAGACGGGAAAGTGAGCAGCTTAGATCCACGGGACAGTTCACAACCCAGTCCTTCAGTCTTTTAAAATGTGACATATCAGGCCGAGTGTCACACAGGAACAGGGACAGCAGCCAGCGGGGCCTTCGGCCCTCCGCCGTACAATCGGTGAGTTTCCTCCTCACAATGAGCCATCATAATCCAGCCCACTGTTCTCACCACAATGCTTCTTTGTTTTACTCTCATGCACGTGAAAAATCCCATTTAAATCTTGCTATCACAGCAGGCCAAGATACCAGTTAGTACAGTCAGGGGGGGAACAGCATGAAAATTAGGTCAAAACAGGTTTGCTCAGACGGGGCTTCCCAAAAAGCAGCCTGAGGCTGCGCTCCTACCTACCATCCCCTCACCACAACTCTCTAGGACGTGATGATGTGCTCCTGAGGGTCTCAGAAAACTGCACCTAATCTTCACAGCTGCTAACATACCTCGCCATCCCAAACCCAACCCCCACCAGAGCCCTGAGATTCAGCTCCATCAGACAGAAGCCCGGTTCGACTTTCCACTAGCTACGCTTAATGGGTATAGGCTGCGGGGAAATGATAGCGAGGCCGTAACCTAGGGCGAGCTTGCATCACACTGACCCCTCGGGTTGGCCAGTCACCATAGCAACCCTGTGACCGGCAGCGCTGGCAGAGGAATGCTGTAGGAGATAGTCCCTGACGTACAGGTCAGAGAAAATGCACCGAACAGCCCCCCTCCCTGAGTGGGACGCATTTATGAGCCCCATCAGGTGATCCTGGGACTTGCACTGACCAAAATAGGAATGAGAGTCATCCAACAGAGGTTGGTCTTCCTCAAAGAAATCCCAAGCCTCACAATAAACACTGTAAACTTAAGCAATTTCACAATCACTGAAGTGGAAGGAGCTCCAGACTTTTCCTGATACGTGGAAATGAGCGACTGGGTAGCATGGGTGCCCCTGGGTGAGGCTGGCTGCTTCTCACCTAGGTTGGCTGGTACCCCTGAGGGCTCCCAGACCGTGACTGCCCCAGTAGGGCGATTAGTCATGGGCCGAATGCACGGTCACGTCCCACAGGCAGCACCCATCACCGATTTCCTGCTTTTGCAATCTACTAATTCCAGCAAGTGCCCTGGAAAATTACAATCAGGACAGAAATAGTTGCCCATGCTTTTAAACCATGCTTTATATATGTATATATATGTGTGTGTGTGTGTGTGTGCACATAACAGGCATTGAGTGAAATGCCCTTATATAGTTAAATTTATAAATACAGAAACAGGGAATAGAAACTTAATTTCTTTACAATTAAAATTCGGCTCGGTTTCTACTTAATAAAGGCTGAAGTTGAGCTTTTCTTCGGTTCTCTCTTTAGCAGCGGAACTTCCCCCGCATACTTCCATAGGAGCCAAGCCTGCAGAGATCTTATACACACGTATAGATATAAATATAAACGGGCGCGTGGCAGTGCGCGCGTGGCAGCCGCAGCAGCGCCAATCGATCCCCGCGTCCGCGTTACTTACGATGCGACATTTACGCATCGCTGTCACGCAAAGTTTGCTCAGCCGTGCGAGGCGCGACTCCCGCGGACGATCGCATCGTACCCGCGGAACTCCGCGGCTCTTTGTTAGGCGAGCGGGTCTCTCCGGAGCGGTGTCCGCCACCACCTTACCGTAGCACCATCGAAAAGGGGGCATGCCATTAAATCAGCAATGCGCTGCATGGGTATTAGTGCGAAATAGCGCCGTGCATGACAGCGGATCGCCGTGTCAGCGGCTTCTGCATCTCGCAGCAGCAGCAACAACAACAACAACAATAATAATAACAATAATAATAATAATAACAGCAGATAGGTGAACAAAAGCTTGAGGACAGACCATCCAGCCGCAGCGCCGGACCCCGGAGACACGACGCACACCCCCGGCGAGTGCAGGCAGCCCGAGCCAGCAGAAGCCGAGGAGGCTTCTCCCCGAACTGGAAAGCTCCGCGTAACAACGCCGAAGGAAGCACGCAGATTACCGCGCAACTTACAAATGCACCCTTTTCCTCCGAGGCAGGGAGCTGGTTCCGATCCCCCGCCGCCGGCTCCCCGTCCCTTTGGCTCCGTCTCCTCTCCGCTTCTCTCTCGGCTCCCCAGCGGCCGCTACATCACCGGCCCCGACCCGGAAATACTCACGCCCGGGCGCGGGGGTGCAACCCGATCGTGGCCGTCGGGGCTTTCCTTTGGATCAAATAAAACATCCATACGTTGTAATGTAATTAAACAGCGTCGTTGGTTATTTGCCTATTAACTGCAATACGTAGGCCGATCTGTGAGCCAGATTTTCTCTGCTTCATTAATATCCATCCATCCATCGCCAGTCGAAGCGCCTGCTGACCCCTGCGGTTTGCTAAAGACGGCGCCCTAGGCAGCCGCCTATGTTCTGTAAATGGTTGACTGGCAATGCACCCATCCATCCGTCCATCCATCTCTCAGTCTCCTGTGCTAGTCCGAAGTGTATGGTAGCAGAGGGGGACAGGGCACCATCCTGGGGTACCCCATGAACTGGCAATGTAACGACAGCTATGCCGACATGGGTCGCGGCACGGGACACCCGGCACGGGATGCCGCCAAAGGACACTTTATGCACTTGCGGGGTTGTTACCTCTTACCTGCCTGCCCCTTTGGACAGTGTAATTCGGGCCCCTGGGCTCCCCCTTTGGCTCTGGTCCCTCCGGAGGTTTCTTCCTCGCCACTGTCGCCTCCGGCTCGCTCACTGGGGGCTTTGGCTAGAGATAGTATAGATACTTTATTCACTTTTTCTCTCTCTATTTCAAGCACATTGAGGCAACGTAACGTTGTGAAAATGGGTTATGCAAATAAAATTGGACTCAGTTGAATGTTATGCTGATATTTGTAACGTAATCCCCCAATTTGCATAAAAAATAATGCATGCCCCGACGTGATAATGGAAGATCGTTGGAGATTTCCATATCTAACCACAAGTATTATTGTTTTCTACATAAAATAAAGGAAGCGTTTGCATTTTTTTATTGGAGACATTTCTCAGGTGTTTCATACAGTATACCCGCTGGTCCTATGCAGGGTCATGGGAGTCTAGAGCCACTCCCAGAAGATTATATTAATATTACAGTAAGGCATTTCTGCTAGCTTTAGCCCAGAAATAAAACAGTTTATTTAAGTTTTTTCTTCAGCCAGGAGATGGCATCCTGCGCCTAATAACAGCGGCGGGCTTTGTTTGCGGCGCGCGGCTCCCTTTCCCCGCGCCGTGTACCTGCATTACCCTCAATTTACGCTGTGAATCTGACGTCATCACCTCTAATGAAATGAACCAAACGCCCCAGTTTGGCGTCCCACTATGCGGCACGGCTCCCAGAGCGCCAGGCTGCATGGAAAGGCATTGCACGGAGTGCAGTCGCGTCTATCAGTCTATGTCAGTCAGCATGCTGGTGGCTGAAAAGCACTATTTACTTTTTTATTATTCATTTCTGTAATGTCTAATAAATCTGGAGAAGTTGCATGAATATTTCAGACCATCCCCCAATGATAATGATAAAGCAGCCTATCCCAGCGTCTCTCCGGAAATTCGGATCAGACTTCGTAATCGGGAAATGCTTTGGCCGAGGTGCACATTTTACAGTCATCTGTATTAATTCCAGATAGATGAGGTATCCGTCTACAGGTAAAGTACCCGGCGGATAGGAATCGTTTTAATATAGCTATTAATAATTTCAAGAGTTTCCTTGAGAATAACAATGCAGGTTTCTAGGCAACTAAAAAGTCCAAAGAACGCCACGTGGTCACATCATTGCAAATATTACATTATAAAGTGATACGGGTCTATTTTGATTGAAGTGAATTGTACAGTAACCTGCGACAGCCTGGTGTCCCACTAGACTCTATACTGCATAAACCGTTTGGATAGATGGATGGATGGTTCGGCAGATGGAGGGATATTTTTATATCCAGCGATAAACATTTTGCCTTCAGTATATGTACTTATTAATGATTTAATGTCAATTGTATATTAAAGATTTTCCACAGAGAATTAACGTTGAGATATGTAGCATTATTTCTGTTATTCGATTCATGCATTTTTAAAGCCGTGTTTTGAAGTGCGGCCTGACATGATTATAGAAAACGATCAGGTTCACATTTTCGGCATCCTGCTGAACTGTACAGAGTGCAAACACGCACAGCACCGGAGACGGGCCGAGAGGTGCTGTACCCTCGCACCGGCAGGGATGTGGGGTCAGTGCAAGTGCCAGCTCTGTGTCTCTGGGTGTGTATGTGTGTGTCTGTCTGTCTGCCTGCCTGTGTGAGTGTGTGTGTGTCTGCCTGTGTGAGTGTGTGTGTGTGTGTGTGTCTGTCTGCCTGTGTGTGTTTCTGTCTGCCTGTCTGTGTGTGTCTGTCTGCCTGTATGTGTGTGTGTGTCTGTCTGCCTGTCTGTGTGTGTGTGTCTGTCTGCCTGTCTGTGTGTGTGTCTGTCTGCCTGTCTGTGTGTGTGTGTCTGTCTGCCTGTCTGTGTGTGTGTCTGTCTGCATGCTCCCACGGCACTTGTGTGGGGTTCCTCCAGGTTCCCAGATTTCCTACCACCGTCCAAAGAGATTTTCTGCAGGTCGGCTTCCCTTAGGCTATAAGCCGGAGGATCACCGCGACCCAGTTCTGGAAAATGAATGAACGGAGCTGTGAGCAGTGAAAGCTGAGATGCACTCTGCTCACGCCTCTGCCCTGGCCACAGCCTGCCTGTGCCTCCCGCCTCGCAGATTGTGCCTTACAGTGCCTGTAAACACTGGTAACTTAATGTACCTGTGCAACACATGCACACAAGAAAGGCGGAACAGAGCTGGGAAGCACATCTTAAATCGGTGTCAGTCACCTTTGTGCCAGAAACACACATCACTGGAAAGACAAGGTGAGACATTCTTCTGGGTGGGTTTCAAAATGTGTAATATTCCATAACTGTCCAATCAGCTACTGATGTGCTTACAGGTGGTGCTGTTCAGCTTCAACAGCGGCACGTTTTTGGTTTCACACAGAAGTGGTCGATGGGACTATATATTGACATTAAAATGTATTTTTCTCTGTGATAAGATTGTGTCACGTCCCACCCCGCTCTGCATGCCTATTTCCTGTGTTTCCCTCAGGCGTGGGTCTTAATTAGTCACACCTGAGCCTTGCTAGTCTTGCCCTTGTGTAATTTGTCCCTTGTTAACCAATCACTGTATGCCTAGTGTTTGATCCTTGATTGGTTCTCTTTATAAGTGTGTCTTAGGCTTGTGTTCCCTGTCCAGTCATTGTTAACACTGCCTGTTGTGTTCCCACTGGTTTCCCACTGGTTTCCCA
>JAODKN010000134.1:5332259-5381166 GCA_026774425.1 Petrocephalus zakoni
GCAAATCTCAAGAACGCTCATATACATAACAAAACTGTGAAGCAGTCTTTGTCAACACAGTGCGGGGGCTTGTGGATGTGCAGATACATTATATGGACAAAAGTATGGGGACACACCTCTCAATCACTGAATTCAGGCGTTCCATTCAGACCCATTGGCACTGGTGTATAAAATCAAGCACCTAACCACGCAGTCAGGTTTACAGACATTTGTGAAAGAATTGGTCCTTTGCAATAATTCATTTTGTGAAATTTCTTACCTGCTAGATAGACTTTTCGCAAAGAAGACATAAGAGGGATAATGGTGCGGGGTTTATTTTCAGGGTTTGGGCTAGGCCCCTTAGTTCACCCCTTAGTTCCAACTTTGTGGGAACAGTTGGGATTTAGAACGAAATGTCATAAAAGTTCATGTCGGTGTAATGGCCAGGTGTCCCAATACTTTTGTCCATATTGTACTGTTTACAACTCAGGTCGATTTCTTAGCCATCGAGTGATCTTTCCTTCCACTCGTCCATCTGTCTGTCCATCCATTTGCAGTATAGTGTCATATTTGTGTGTATTGGTGGCACAGAGCCAATCTGTGGCAGCGTAGGGCACAAGGCTGGGGTGCACCCTAGACAGGGTGCCAATATGGCTGAGAGATGATTTTAAAACACTGCATTCACAGTTTTTCCTTGTGGATATGAGTCAAAGTGAAGCCAGTTCAAGCTTTTGTAGATTAATTAAATCAGTGCTTCAGTCGTGAGCATCGAGGTTTCAGAGACAGTCAGCTAGACAGGAGGCATCAACAGAAGGCAACTGGGGAGTTCCTGACAATATTAATACAGTCACTGAACTTGCTTATTTTGGCTGGGTTTACTTGCTGGTACAGTGGCTATTACTGCAGCCTCATACCTGCAGGCTGATGTGTTTGTGTGGATTTCCCCCCGGGTATTCCGGGTCCCTCTTGCACTCAGAAAATATGTTTGACAGATTTGGCAGACCCAGTTTGACAGATTTATGTTTCTAAATTCTCTGTTGCATGTGAATGTGTGTCCTGGGATAGATTGGCATACTGTCTAGGGTGCCCCCTATCTCATGCCCTGCGATGGACTGGCACCCTGTCCACAATGTCCCCGCATCTTATGCCTGCCGAGTGATTGGCTGGCATCTTTACCATGGTGTCCCCTATCTCATGCCCTGCATTGGACTGGAATCCTGTTCACAATGTCCCTGCGTCTTATGCCTGCCAAGTGATTGGCTGGCATCTTCTCCAGGGTGTCCCCTATTTCATGCCCTGCGATGGATTGGTACTCTGTCCACAATGTCCCAGTCTTATGCCTGCCATGTGATTGGCTGGCATCTTTTCCAGGGTTACCCCTATCTCATGGCTTATGATGGACTGACACCCTGTTCACAATGTCCTCCTGTTTCATGTCCAGGGTGTCCCCTATCTCATGTCCTATGATTGGGTGGCATCCTGTCCAGGGTGTCCCCCTTTTCTCATGCCCAATGATGGACAGGCTCCCTGTCTACAGTGTCCTCCAGTCTCATGCCATGTCCTTCCACAATCCGGTGCAAGACAAGCAGTTTGGAAGACAGGTACATATGATTATCTATGGTTTTAGTGTACTAACAGGTGTAATTTTTCATTTATGATGAGTTTGGCACCTTGGCCGCGCACCTTGAGTTGGGACTTGCTCATTGTCTTTATGTCACAATAACGTTGCCTGGACACTGCTGGCCCGTGTCCATTCAGGTTAAATTGGACGTATGAATGACTAATGGTCCTGTCTCTACTTCTCCTGCCTGGAGTGAAGCCCCCCTCTTCATCCCAGGAATGCTGAGGTCTCGCATCCATGGGCGAGTCAAATCACCAAACCAGGGCAAATCAGAACTCATTAAGCTGGCAATAATGTAACAACTACCAATAATGCAATGATTGCCAATAACGTAATCATTTTGCTATTCTTGATGTAATAAAAGTCAATAATGTTATGACTTATAATACAATACCTAAAAAAAATATATAATATTACGATATTGGCAGTTATTACATTTCTGGTAGTTATTATGTTATTGGGATTTATTACGTTATTATGTTATTGGCTGCTACAAGCTAAATCCTTAACATGACACCAGCCGGGGGGGAGGGCAGAGGGGGGTCAGGGATGCACTCACTTCACCGCCCAATCTCTGTCTGATACGGACTGCTGCGGTTGGCCATCGTGGCCTCCTTTGGCCGGGGCTCCGTTCTCTCCAGGGAGCCCTCTTTCTATCCCCGGCCGATGACTTTCCTTTCTTTTTACCTAAGAGCGAGTGCTTTCATAGGGCCCCAGGGACCGTCACTAAAAAGAGGGGGTGTTCCCTTTGTGAGAAATGATGCAGAAGTCCCAGTCACCCCGCGGGGGTGCACACCCAGGACACATTTACTCCACTAGTACTGTGTGTGTCTCTGAACTTGCTTTTATGGTTTCATATCGGTAATAAGAACCTTTTAAATTAATATGTATTAATCATGTCGCTGTTTGCGCCTCAGCTCGCTGTGACAGAAGATCCCTTTTGATGCCAGCTGTGCAAATGCTAAGTCGAGCTCGGTGTTTACGCTGCACTGGTGCCGCTTTGCGTTTCTCTCACTAGCGGCTGTGCGTTTGTATACCTGAGGTTGTTGGCATAACCTTGATGCCTTTGGGGTTTGTTAGGGTTAGTAAGCAATGTGCAGGACGCCTTCAGTCCAGACAGAGGGCGTGAAGCGGCGTCAGTCTACAGCGCTCCATCCAGTAGCGTTTCTGAAGATAACCTTTGAAGATCCCCTCACTCCTCTTGGCTGTGGGAGGCGCCATCTGTGTTTCCCACCCAACTCTGACGCACCCCCCCCCATGCCCATTCTCTCATCTGAAGTCGGTACAAGAGATAAACTCCGTAGTGGAATTCAGTGCATGTCGCACAAGCTCCGCTATCACTTTAGGCTTAGTCACGGCACCAGCACTGTAAGTAAGTGCAGATAAACTTGGAGACGTTCCAGTTTCTGTGGGCAGTTCCTTATTCCACTTGCTGCATCGAGATTCGTGAGCTGAACGTCAGACCCGGATGCCCACAACCTGCCGGAAACAGTCAGAAATTGTTTGCTGTCTCTCCTGGCCGATCCCCACGCAATCCGCCCTGAGCAGTGCAAGTGTGTACAAGCTCTGATGGCAGGTGAGATACGAGCCTGAGGGACCCCTCACTGGCGCCACCTAGCTGCATGGCAGCCTCATGGCTCTTTGGTGGCGGGCAGAAATCCACTTTGAAATTTACAACTAAAACTGCCCCCAATTTGATGTCAAGGCCCAGGAAAGAAATGTAACAGGTTATTTCGTTCTGGGATTGGCTCTAGGCCCCCATGACCCACGGAAAATGGATGGATGGATTGATGGCTGGATGGTTAATCGTGGTAAAATAGCCATTACTAACAATGTATAATTATAATAACTTATAATAATAGGGAAGGCTTTACTTTAAATGGAGCGAAGCAGCTGCCCCCCACTGGGCAGACTGCTGCTGTAGGGCAGGCTGATGTCAGGGCATCCATGTGATTTAACACATCTCTGTAAGCAGAGATGCCACCGAAAGCATCCAGAGGCAAACACGGGGGATTCCTGTGATTAGCGCTGAGGCCGGGCTGTACCGTTAGTCGGCTGCGGGGCTTTAGAGTTGGGGGGGGGGGTGGCTACTTTGCATATCCCAGCATGCTCAGTGCTATGTGTGTGCGTTACTTGCTGTGTTCCCGACTGCCGAGTGTGCCCTTGGCTGTGTCGTGTGTGAATCCTGTCTGATCCTTGCCGTGTCTCCAGCCGTTGTGTAAACTGGCCGCCGTGTGTCACACCCCAGTTCTCCCAGTGAGTTGCTGTACTGGTTGATCCCTGTGTTCAGTCCTTGTAAGGACTACAATAAAAGAGACACTTTATTTTCTTTCAGTTTTGATTCTCATGTTCTTGCCACCTTGATGCCTGGGTCTGCAAACATTTATAATACATTTATTGTAATTAGTTTAATCTGATTATGTTATTTTGCGAGTCTAAGAGGAAAACGTTTCTTAATGTTCCACAATTCATCGTTTGTTTTTTCCCTGAACATGTCGCTGTGCTGCACATAATATCCATCCATCCATCCACCCACCCCTCAGTCCATCCCTTCATCAATCCATCCATCCACACTGACACACTCCCATCCGTTTGTTCCGCTCAGGGTCACCGGTTCAGTGATTCGCAGCGATGGGCTGCTCACAGCTTTCCTCCTTCGCTGCCGCCCCTGAAGAGCTGAGTCACATTCAGCATATTTCTGTTGTTGTTTGGTTTGCTGGTCTCCTTTCAGCTGGTATCACACCTCCCCTACGTCTCACTGAGAGAGAGAGGTGCTGGATTTCTGCCTCCAGCTGGGCTCGCCGTCCCTTGGGGGGATGGGGGCTCTCTAGGGAGTCAGGGGGGTTGCTGACCACTGACACGCGATGTTCGAGCGCTTCAGCAGAGGCAGTGAGAAGATGAGTCACGTCTCCCATGGGGGGGTGGGAGTGAAACCAGACTCGTCCTTGTCCTTAAACGACGGGGCGCGTCTGCGTGATTCGTCAGTCTGACTCTCCTGCTGCCTTTGTGGTGATGCCAGGTTAGTCAGGCGCTCGCCCACGGGAATTTAATCTGAGGTGATACTGAGCCCCGGCGCTTTGTTTGGGCCCTGCCTGAGCGTGTCTGTTTGTGCCTGGAGGCGGAGCAGGGGGCGGGGCTTCAGGTGTGTACGGCACGAGCAGGCCTGCCCATCCCGCACTGCCTGCAATTACTGACGACTGACGAGAGCCAAACTGCACATAATAAACCTGCTCCGGATTTTATTTAAAAATGTTTTTGCAGAGAAGTCGTGTTTAAAATAAAATTTTGAATAGTATAATACAGATATCTACAAAAGTGTATAATGTATAACTGATTTCCTCCGGGGTAATAAAATCTGAATCTGAATCAGTAATTCTCTGCAGACATCAGCACAGCATGTGCTGGTGCGTGATGCTCCCTGCTTTCTGAGGTAGATGGTACAAGGGAAATAACACGTGTCATCAGCAGCAGGGCTGTGAGTGCCACGGATTGCACTCGCTGATTAAATCTAGTAGATTTATGGCCAGGATCAGGGTTAGGGTCAGGGTGAATGTTAGGGTCATGGCTAAGGAAACCCTCTTTGTCCCATTGTTTGAATCTAGGCTGTTTCAGCCTCGCCTGGCCCAGTCAAAGTCAAGGCTGACTGACCTGCTTCCGTCTTTCTCCGATGTGTCCATGGGCAGGGAGGGGTCTCCAAGCCCCAGGAAGCACTGTTTGGCCCACATACCACATGCATGACATCACTGACACCCCCCCCCACCATGTTGTCACTGGCTGTCCTGGGTGAACTGGAACCTCTCTGCTGGGAATTTAGCTCACAAATATAAAATAGGGCTGATATTTCTGCATGGTCATGTTGGATTTATGAAGAGTTGGGTTTCTGCTGTTTTTGAGTAAGCGGTATTAAAATTGGGCAGAACAGCGACTCACTGCATGGCGCCCTCTGGGTCTGATTGCAGGAAAAGCTCAAGATTTTTTCTCACAAACCCAGTAATGGGCAGTCAGGCCTGCTCTGAGGTCTCAGATGAGTTATTGAACATGTGAAATAAATCAATGACTTGCTCATGCTCCAGGTATAACAATTATTAGGTGAGGCATGAATTATAACAAGATTTTAATTGATTGGCTCAGCATGCCAATGCGGCTGAGCTGGTGTGATGGTCAACATCCTCTTCAACAAGATTCAGCCCCAGAGCTGCAGGGACTGCACTGATCTTCCATGGAGATTCTGGGGCTCTTTTTAAATCGTGTTTATTTTCGAGCCGAGGGAAACATGGACAGCGCCTCAAGCCTGGAAACGCGGGGTCCTTCGTCCAGCGCTGAGAGCGTATCGCTTTCTTTTCATAAAAATAGAAAATAGTTTCTCCATCTCGCCAATGTAGGAGTGCACAAAAGAACAGCGATCATTTCCTGAAATGATTTTGATTCAAGATGACAAACTTTGCCTTGCATGGCACCTCGTGTATCTGTGGCACCTCGTGTATCTGTCCTTGGGACTGGACATTATTGGTTGAAACTAAAAGACCAATGACGCATTGATGAGCCACTAATGATAAATGAGGTAATGATCAAATAGGAAGAGACACATTTCGCTGCTGGTCCCTCATAGCTGCTGCGGGCTCCTGGTATTTTAGCACACTGCCCAAACACGTCCAAGACAAGGATCCCTTCTGCACAATGACACACCGGGCCTCTTTTTACAGCCCATAAAGATAATGGTTTGGTTGGGCATAACCATGGAAACCGGCACTGTCCAGAGCTGGCTTCCCTTTATGAGGCCAGCAGAAGGGTCTCCTTAGAGTGTCTCCTCGTGCTATGATAGCACTAGTGAGTGCTGGGCACACGGCATCCACCCTGCCACTTTCCATTTGCACGACATTCACTAGCTCTGCGGCTGTTCCTATCGGGAAGCCGGGGTACGAAAATTCAGCTCAGCTAGTCAGTTTCAGGCGTAACGTACACATGGCTTTTTATATGCTGTCTGCCGGCTTACTGTCTGAGTCCCTGGTAACACACGATGTGTCAGAATGACAGGAGTGTAAGGAAACCTGACTAATGTGGGCCTCAGTACAGCCAACACTCATCCATTCCCAGGAGACAACGATATCACACCCCATCAATCCCATAATAATCAGGGCCCACCTGTTTGAGTGAAGACCGGTGTTATTTTGCTCAGGTTTCTTTCAGCCTGAAGCATGCAGATGTACAGTCGCCGTGGGAACACCGAGCACGGCTGTCCAACGTGATGGGAAAAGTCAGAGACGATATATCAAGCAGTGACATGCAAAACGAAACACAGGAATGTATTTAACATCACAGTTATACATAAGACTGGTCAGCAAAAGCAAAAGTACATCTCCTTTCTATCGTTGTGTGTTAAATGTTTTGTCAGTTAACAGTGGCACAGGGGCTCAGTGGGCAGTGCCGTTGCCTAACGCCTGCAAGGTTTAGGGTCCAAACCCCTCGTCCACAAACCTATAGCATCCCGTCCGAGGTGTGACTCTGCTTTAGGTCTTGTGGGGCCCAGGATAGGCTTCAGATTCCCCCCACAAGCCTGCACTGGACAAGTGGATGGATGGATGGACGGATAGATGGATGGATAGATTGATGGTACTGACAGTGTGCCCTTTATGTAAGCCTCCAGCACATGGGAACCCTGCCCCCGATTAGCAGCAAA
Source organism: Petrocephalus zakoni (assembly GCA_026774425.1). Classification (NCBI taxonomy): domain Eukaryota; kingdom Metazoa; phylum Chordata; class Actinopteri; order Osteoglossiformes; family Mormyridae; genus Petrocephalus; species Petrocephalus zakoni. The sequence continues at coordinate 5,339,537 of JAODKN010000134.1, forward strand.
GGCAGAAGAAGGCTTAGAATTAGCCAAAAGCTAAAACCTGTAACACCCGATACTATAGGCAGGGGCAGGTCATTAAGCATCAGCCACACTCTGCTGATGAGACAAAGTTCTTCATTCGACGTCCCGCTGTAAAACAAAGGCAGCTTTAAATGCGACATCGCCGGATTTCTGTGTCGCGGCCGTGGGCTTTGCTGAAACACCATGTTTTCTAAACCATCTGCCGTCTTATCTGGCCTCGATGCTTGTCTGAGCGGGAGGTGCCGGATGCGATGGGAGATTACATTTACCGAAACTCCTGACTGGCGCTTTTCATTCGGGGACCGGACCGCACTCCAGTTTCAACTAATGAGGCGAATGCGGGATATTCATAAAAAAAATAAAAACTCATGACCATAAGCCATTTCAACATCGCAGACTCTTCAAATAAATCAGTCTCTTCTCCTCAGGACCGTCAATGACAAAGAGATGAAGTCATTCTGCAGGCACGTTTTATAGAGCAGTATTGAATGTATTAAGTATGTCAAAATATGTTTGTTAATTATCTTCTTTGTCTTTATATTTCTCATATTTTGCTTTTATAAATATTTGCACTTATTAATTATCTGAAGAAAAGAACAAACAAATAACAGCAAAATAACAGCTGTGATCAGAAAATGTCCTTATTTCCAGGAATAGACCGGCACCTACGTTACGCAGACGGATGTGCGCACTCACTTGACAGACAGCATCTGCCAAAACCGCTATTGCAAACTCATTTTCAGGTTGTTTTCAACCAGGACTAAACCACAGGACTTCCTGTTTTTTTCTTAACCGGGGCATTATTCACTGAATGCTAGATTTCAGGTGAATCGTATCTTTTAAATCACCTGACACCCCACAGTGACTTTAAGAACGCAGGGATTACTGTGTCCTGGCAGTAATTTGCTGTAGGTTTTCTGTTTAGAAACATACCCTGTTAGTACATATAACCAATCAATGACTTCACAAAGAACTCAAACAGCTGTTAATTTGCCCTCAACACTCACACATTGTGTGGAAATCCAGCCAAAGTCACCATGGCAACAAACACTTACTTGCAGATCCCACACTCAAACCTGTAAAACTTGTTCCTCTCTCTCTCTCTCTCTCTCTCTCTCTCTCCCTCCCTCCCCCCTCCCCCGTCACTCTCTACCCATATCAGCTCTCAGTGACACTAAAGTGAAATGCAAACAAAGTGCCTGCTTACGGTGTAAGCATGGGCCCAATTTGGGACACAGTGGGGGGGGGGTTAATGAGCTGTGTTCGGCTATTTCTGATGCTTGTCGGGAAACATTCTGCACTGTGTGCTTTGTGGGACCAGGAGTATGAGGGACAGGAGCGTGAGGTACAGAACTGTGAGGAACAGGAGTGTGAGGGACAAGAGCATCAGGGACAGGAGCGTGAGGGACAGGAGCGTGAGGGACAGGAGCATGAGGACCAGGACCATGAGGAACAGGAGCGTGAGGTCAGTTCACAGCATCCTTTCCTGTCTTAATGTTCACAGCTCAGTTCAGATTCACAGGAAAAGGCCAGTTCTAACCGGAAAACAAAGCAGGTCACAGGTGCAGACAGGCTAATTTAATTAACTGAAACTGACAATTTAGCGCATTAATGAGTAAATAGTTGGGTGTTTTTGAATAGTTAAATTTACAAAAAAACATTAATTTACCACGGAAAACCACTATTTAAGAACGACTGAGATGTGTAAGATGTCATTATGTTATAGAATTGCTACAGAAAAGGATAGGAATATTTGCAGGTTTCTGAGGTCTTTGTAAATAAGGCAGCATATCATCCAGTGGGGCCAGGTCACCTCTGAGCAGAGGCACTGTCTCCCCCCTTAGGAACTATGAAGGCCAGGTGAGGCTATAACCTTTAAGAAGCAGAACCCGGTGTTCCTCGGTCTGGGGTACTTAGAGTGGGACATTATTTGCATAATTAATGAAATATATTAATAATGCAAACCGCCATTTTTCTGCACCGGCAGGTCGCCATGGGGATGAGTGCTGGGCTGTGGAAAGGCGGGTTCCTTCAAAAGATGGCAGGAAATGCTGAGAGAGCTGGGGGTGAAGAGCACAGCGAGAGCGAGCACAGGGCACAGACAGTGAGCGCAGGGCGCCAAGAGCGAGCCCAGGGTGTCGAGAGCAAGCCCAGGGCGCCGAGAGCGAGCCCAGGGCGCCAAGGGCGAGCCCAGGGTGTCGAGAGCAAGCCCAGGGCGCCGAGAGCGAGCCCAGGGCACCGAGAGCGAGCCCAGGGCGCCAAGAGCGAGCACAGGTTGCTGAGAGTGAGCTCAGCGCACTGACAGCGAGCACAGGGTGTCGAGAGCAAGCCCAGGACGCAGAGAAAGAGCCCAGGGTGCCGAGAGCGAGCACAGGGCAACGAGAGAGAGCCCAGGGCGCTGAGAGCAAGCACAGGGCACCGAGAGAGAGCCCAGGGTGCCGAGAGTGAGCTCAGAGCACTGACAGCGAGCCCAGGGTGCCGAGAGTGAGTTCAGCGCACTGACAGCGAGCACAGGGTGTCGAGAGCAAGTCCAGGGCGCCAAGTGCGAACCCAGGGCACCGAGAGCAAGCACAGGGCACCATGAGTGAGCCAGGGGAGCCGAGAGCGAGGCCAGGGCGCTGAGAGCGAGCCGGGTATCAGCGCCTCGCTCCCCCAGCCTGACGCTAACTGTTTACTCTGCTAGAAATGGGCGATGCTACCACTGATTAATTTTATAATGTTTACCATTATAATCACACATCTCAGAGCTTAGTGCTGAGCACCATGCTAATACAGGCACAGAGTGAGGCCCCGGCCTTCAGAGCTGAAGTGTTGTATCGTATTCTGCCGAGGTGCAGACGTGACCCTGAGTTGGCACATGAACCCGACAGCGGCTGGTCTGCTCACCTGAGAAGACGCACCGCCTGCAAAGCCAGGAGCGGGTGTTTGGCAGAGCAGCCGAAAGTGCCGCATTTTTCAGACTCATTCATTGGTACCTGAACCACTAAATTATTGGAAAAACATTATTTTTAGTACGCTTAAATGTTCATTAATTTATTCACTCAATATTTAGCTCATTATTTACAAGTCGTTAGGGGAAAAATACTATAGCTAGGGCTCTTGGGTAGCTTGTTTACAAAATAATTATTGAATTTATACTGGATGCAATTGCCAGTACAAGGACAAAATTAGGCTTAGGTGCTCCGATAATATTTGTCTGATAATATTTTAAAATATAATTACATTTTTATGACTCTCTCAACATAAATACTACAGCAACACAGCATTTATTACACACTGCATTCCAAGAACACTGGCTCACCCCCCCCCCACCCAGAGAAGCGGCCGAATCCCCCAAACTCCCTCTGAAAAAGTCCCAGGCTGACACTGACCCCCTACACCCCCCAGAAGAGCAGTGACCTGTGAGCACTGCCAATGGGCTTCCACAACACCTTGGGTACCTAGCGGTTAGCATTCAGGGTTAGAGGTTACAGGTTGAGGTTTAGGGCTTAGGGGGTAGGGGTAGGGGGGGTCACATCTGGAGCCGCGCAAACAGCAGGAGAGTAGCAAATGACATCATCCAGAAATGACCCAAATCTTACAATAAGCCGTGTGGGCAGAAGCTGATTTTCATGTAAAATGTTTCTTCTTTGCTGTCTGATTTTATTTCAGCTTGGAAAACTGTCTTTTTATATTAGAGAGATAACAGAGGGGCAAATGCATACTTTCTGTTGCAATTCCAGCCCACAGGAGTGAGGGCCTGTGAAGGAGAGGCTCTGCGCTCATGTCATGCAGCCTGAGAAATGGGGCCCCATGCGAGTGGCAGCCTTCCTGGGGGCGGGGTGGTGCTGCCTTTCAGACTGGTAAGGAGGCTGGGGTCACCCTACGAGGCAGGAAAAGGGGTCTGCCTGTCGAGGGGGCCCACGTTTTGAGGGGCCTGCTTGTTAATTGGCCTACCTTTTAAGGGGATGGCATGTTGAGGGGCCCAACTGTCGAGGGGCCGGTCTTCTGCAAGACTCCCGACAAAATTCTGCAAATTACTTACTGTTATCAGCGCTACCCCGCTGACAGTGACTACAGTGATTACAGTGACTACAGTGACTCTTAATGATAGTATTTAATAATGACTTTAACAGCTTCCTTACCGTTATGGATGTGATGGAGGGAGGCCAAGAGCAGCGACTCCCCTACAAGCACCAGTGTTATCTGAGAACTTCATAATAAGCCAGTTTATCAAACCCCCCCCCCATTTTGCACACACACCAAAGTCCCCTAAATGCAATCTTAAGCTATGACATGTCCAGAAAGACATACATCTTCAAATTAGTTACTGGAAGCCTGCTTTCCTGCCCTGATTTACAGCGTCTACAACGTGACCCGTCTGCCGGGACCGGCATCGTTTCCTGCAAGCAGGCGGGACAGTTTAATTAGAAACCATGATCCCTGGGCCCTCATATTTATTTGCCAATTTGGGAGATGGAAAACAACCGTTCAAATGTTAAGCAAACTGCACTGAAGGAAGCGTAGGTTAAACGAGAGCGTACAGAAAAATACCGGTGGTATAAATTAAAATAAGGAATAGTTCCCCACACGCACCTGACTCGGGCACGGACGGGTGAGTGCTTGTCGGGTCCGCCTCCGCGTTTCAATTACTCTGGGAATTAACAAGGTGACCGGAGTCTTTCTTCGGTTGCTGAGTGATGCACACAGCCACCTCTGGGCCCGGGGGAGCACCGGAACATTCCATTACTGGGCAGGTGTGGTTTTATGGGGCAGAGGTGACGCGATGGTTAGGGAAGAGACAGTGTAATCAAAAGGCTGCCGGTTTGAGTCCTCAGTCCGCAAGTACCATCCCCAAGCACTGCTCCCCGGGTGCTGATTCTGCTGCTGTGTTACATATGGGTTACATGCCGAGGGCACATTTCACTGCTGTGCACTCTGTGGTGCGTCGACATTGAAAATTAATCACAGTTCATATTGGGGGACCTTCTCTGTTGCAGTGGTTTATGTGAAAATTTGAGATTTATATACCATCCCTCACAAAACTAAAAAGACATCATTTGAAATCTTGCAATGGGAAACATGATCATTCCTAATAGATATCCAGATTTAAGTTCATGTTCCATAAACGTTTCCATGCGAGTCCACATGTGAGTCTGCATGCGAGCGGCTGACAGGGAGAAGGGGACCCTGGCGGGGAGAAGGAGACCCTGGCGGGGCCAAGGGGCGAAGGAGACCCTGGTGGGACCAAGGGACAAAGGGGACCCCAGCAGGGCCAAGGGGCAAAGGGGACCCCGGAGGGGCTAAGGAGACCCCCGCAGTACAGCCTGGCTTTCCTCTCTGCTGAATCCTGGTTGTTTATCAGTAGAATTAATTTAACTTTCCATGTGAAGATATACAAAATATCAAAATTGTAAATTTTCTTAGCGAGTCAGGGTTTAAAGATATTATTATTTATTTATTATTAGTAGTATCATCATCATCAGACTTGTAACATTGTAACACTTAAAAAAATCTTCAGCAGGATAAATGTGCCTTGAAATAAAAACATGGATGTAAGATTTAAACCCCTAAAGTGGGCGCTACCAATGTCCTATTTACTTGCTCACTGTATCAATCCTCATGTATGCACATATATACACAGATACATACACAGGCGGATCCCTCCTTGGACACATCCTAGGGCACCTCCTCAGACACCTCCCCCAAACACCTCCTCGTGCACCTCCCCCAGATGCCTCCTCAGGAACCTCCCCCAAACACCTCCTCAGATACCTCCTCGGGCACCTCCTCACGCGTCTCCTCGGGCACCTCCCCCAGACACCTCCTCAGACATCTCCTTGGGCACCTCCTCCAGACACCTCCTCAGACACCTCTTTTCTTGTATTCTGCTTATTCAACAGACTCCACAACAAAAGGCTTATTGACGCAGTTTCTCTGTGGTTTATGGCAGCAGAATAAATCCCCACTACCCAACCTTGCGATTTTTAAGCGCAAGTCAATTTTCCTCCTTTGACCTCAGAAAGCGGCATGTTTCCTTAGCGAGCTTCCCCCCAACAAGCTCCTTCTCTCTCTGCGCTTTGCTCACTCGCTCGCTTCCTTCTCACTCCTGTTGAATTTCCTTCTGTCCTTTCTTGCATATGTCTAACCTCACAAATGTGAAAGCTTTGTTATTTTGTATATTTTTTCCTGCTCCGAGAACATTGTATCTATTTACAAGTAAATACTAAAGAAAAAACACCCCCGCTGGAAGAGAATGCCCAATATATCCCTCAGGACTGTTGGACAGAAGAGATCAATTGATAAAACTGCATGGACCTCCTCTCCCCACACCCCCACCCCAATTTCTTTTTTTACTGAACGTTTTTTTATCCTATTTTGCTATCACCTTTCAGATACACTGCACCTCCTTAATATTTACACTGCATCAATGTTCTTGTGTCTAATTTGCCAAGTTCAAAGACAGCTAGGCTTATTCAATTTTGCATCAAATCCAACAAATTCAGGAAGTATTCCCTAATGGAATCTTTAAGCACTTTTGTAAGTCGCTCTGTCTAAGGGTGTCTGCTAAATGCTATATATGTAAATGTCAATGGAAATGTATGTTTTGTATTTACCATTTTGAAAGTGTGTAGTTGACTTATTGTGTCATTCGACTACTAAGAAGCAGATGAAAATGCCTCAGTGACTATGTGGGCAAGAATGCATCAGTTTTGTGTGACTTATTGCAACATCACAGCACCACTTTACATCAACACACAACACCTTTTTGAAAACCAAAAGGTCTTTCCTTCCTGTATTAAAATAAAAATTGTGGTAATCACTCTTCTAGATATCTTCCTTGTGCCAAAATAATTTTTCCTGTTTGCATTTTGTAATGTGGGACAATTCACTTCGAAATCTGGGAGAGGGGGAACTGCTAGAAATTTTGGCCCCCATGAAATAATATATTGTGAGCCCCTCAAGATATTATGTTTCATTTAGGAATTGTAATCATGTGTGTAGGTTTGTATTTACCACATTGGGAGCACCAAATGTCTGCTCATTTTTCAGGTCCCTGCAATATAAATCTCAATTTTATAAAAAAAATTTTGAATGCAATCAAAAAACTAAACATGCCAAAAGTCTTGTATTTCCTTTGGTTACTTATGGTTAAGGTTAGGTTAGGGTAGGGGTTATGGTTGTCAAAGTTAGGATTACAGTTATGCCTGTAGAAATGAATGTGCCTCCCACCTCTGACATTGACTGCTGTGTTTAGAGGTTTTGCACAAAGTGCTGGGTGTATTTGAATGAATTTAATGAATAAAAATGCATTGGAATAATTGGTCAAAAACACAAATAAAGGCCTAATGAAGGACCATTATTCATGAAAGTAAACCAACTGCAAATGTTTGATTTAGTAGTCTACATTAAGCTGAAACAAGATTCTAAGGCTTCATTAATGATTACTGAAAGAAATGCATTGAATTCAATGCAATGAATAAAAATGGCTATTAGAACAAATTTAGCCAATTTTAGAAAAATTGTGTGACGTACTAATGTACAAAAGCGTAAAAATCACACTACTCAGGGAGTAAGCAATCCTTGCATGTTAAAGCACTGTCAGTAACACCTTCACGCTCAGCACAAGTTCCGTAGAAACTCTTACTGCACAACTGTCAAACTGATCATCTAATTTAACTTATAAGACCGTCCTAGACTTGCCAAACTATGCTGTCCTACTTTTTAAAATGCTTTTGATAAAGTGGCACAATTGAAAAATCGTCTGAATAAAAAAATGTGATTAATTTTCAGTCAATCTTAAGTCATATTTCAATGCATAAATACATCAAAAGCATTACCTGGTAATGCATGGGGAAATTCTATTCTTAATAAGAGATTTATCATCAATCCATCAAAATCCTCATGTCACTAACTTGTGGATGCTTTTCCCTCGAAGTCCTAAAAGTTTGACATGTGCCCCGCCTCCTTTAATGATGTTTCACCTTGTAAGTCATGTGATTTAAGTCACATGACAGCACAGTTCAAATGTAGCCGTGTTAACCCGTTTAATCCCAATGGCAACACTTGTTGCTAACATAACCGAGATTAAATAATAAAAAAAAGATACATATTATGTGTTAGGGAGGTCTAAGGAGTGAAATGAAGCATTTATTTTGCAGGGGAAATTTTTGGATTAATGTAGACCTACTTTATATTGAACAGGAAATATATATGTCAGCATAGCCTACCCTAATTCACCAAATTCATGCTGTGTTGGGAATGCAGAGAAAGTTTTCAAGGCGAGGTTTTCTGTATATTGTAACCAACTGATTGTCATTCTAAGCAGCGAAAATCTTGCTGCTATGAGACTTTTATTAACGGGAAGGAGGGGGCGTTATTTAGTGTAGCGCATGCTTTCAAAGCGGCTGCCTTGTCTCCTGTTTAATTCACGCCAATGTGCTGTGACTTGAGATTAACATGTGGGGATCTAGGCGAGGTTGCGGCACAGCAGCCGCCGACAGTCATGTCGGCTCCAGCAGATTGCTGGGATTTCCAAGTCTGATCGCACTTCAAGGTGCTTAAATGAATTTCATTTAATGCAATTTAGCCGCTCCGTTTCACGAACGGGCGGCAATTAAATGCAAATTGGAAAACAGAATTTAACAGAGCCTCACAGCCATCGGAAACATATTTAATAATTGTAAGGTAATTAAATGAATTTTAATATACGAATAAATGCGTCATCGAGGGGGGTGGGTGGCTTAGGACGATTTCTGGCCTTAAAAAATTGTAACATAACTGGACACAGTCTGGATTTGGGGAACAATATAATGTGCTTTCATGGAGTCCCGAATCTCTAGCGGCATTCCAGCAGTGCGTAATGGTAGCTCGGTAGCTAAGTGAGTAGAAGCTGACCCCCCCGGGCTGTGGATTGGAATCAATGCCGTCTGTGAGGAGTCTGCAGCTGTGTGCTTTAACAGGACATTGTCTCCCGTTCGTTATGTTATGTAATTTACTTCCCTAGACTGGGCATTTACGCTATAACAGTTATGAATGTCTATCCATCTAGTCCATCAAGCCATCCTTTTTTTGTCAGTGAAAAAATGCTATACTGGATAGACAAACATATGCAAAAATTCAAACTACACTAACGGCTAGGTTTATTTATCTGGGAAAGGGTTTTCTTGTAGAATTTCCGGCTAAATTTGGTTGTGAGACCAGCTGAGACCAGGAAATACCTTAACATAAGGCAAAGATTGGAATTTCTCAATGAACGCGGCGCTTATTAAAATTATCAAACACATTACTTGTCAAAGCACTTGGTTTCTAAGAGAAAAGTCACGCATCCCGAATATTGATTTCCCTAAAAGGAAATAGGGGGCAGCTCTTTTAAGAAATCCCGTGAGGGCAAAGATCCGCCAAGCGACTGCTACACAGCTGATGCCTACTCACCCCCACATCTCGCCCTCAGTCTCTCGTCGCAGAACCAATTCAATAATTGAGATTTCCAGCTCCTCTGTGACTCTGCCCAGGAATAGGTTTTTTTTTTTTTAAAAAAAAGACTATTGTTTTGCTACGCGACTGCTATTGTTTCCCTGCAGAACAATATTCTGAAACAATGAACAATCGGAAACAACCCATCATGTTTCTAGGCTGTTTTTCAGTGTATGGTAGTGTTGGTTTGTTTATCTGTTCAATTTTAGTTTTGTATCCAGCTGACCTATAAACCCTTGTGAGATGTTTAACAGATGTAAGAAAACAGCATCACAATGATGTAAGCTGTATGAGCACAAACATTTTAAGATGATTTTTTGTGACGTTTTTGTGCAATGCCAATAGGTTTTCACATTTTTAAAGAATTCAGTCATTTTAAGGCTATCTAGATCATAGCTTATAAATTCCAAGTCTATGGCCAGTAAGTACTGCATCCAAATGAGTGTATTATTCGTTAGGACCTTGTCCCATCATCACAGAGAGTAATGCATGGCCAGACAGAGTGGCATGCCAGCAGTAGCACCCTGTGTGGCAGTGGTGTGGAAACTGATCTGAGACCCTCACCCCCCCAGCACTAATGCCTGGGGGACCTTGTAGGTTAATGATTTGTTTGTTTATCCAACTGTAAGTTAATAATTTGTTAGTTTATTTAGTTGTGAGAGGATCAACAACTCTCTGTAAAGAATACTAATGACAGATTAATTGGGAATTCATTGGACATATACTTAACAAGGAAATGGTAACCATGTCTGAACAGAGTTGAGTTATATATACATACGCGTTTAATATAAAGTGGAGCTTTATGTCTCGTGAGCTTTGCGGTTATGTCAGTCTAGACACCAGATCCAGGCTATGGAGTGACAGAGCTCTGGTTCAGGTACAGAAAGTCAACACGGTAACACAAACTCAAAAGAGAGCAGTGGATAGCAGCGAAATTATACAATAAACGGAGAAGAGCAGCCGTGACATGAGATGCTTCCATTCTTTGTCACATTTTTTGGGTAATGAACCAGCTTCAGTGTAATTTACTGGAGATAGCCACTCTCCCCAAGCAAATGTGAATGGTGGCGTCAGTCGGCACAAGGCTGGCAGAATATGAGCGGTGGCTCAGAGACACACTCAGGCAGCCATGGCGGCCTCGTCCCCCTTTGTCACATCAGGTCAGTGTGATGGAAAACTCAGGCGAGGCCAGTAAGCAGCCCACCCCAGGCCATCTGCGTAGAGGCGAGGAGCGAAAACAGCAGCCTTTTGTTACTGGGGTTAACTGTGTATCTTTTACACACCACTTTTAACAATACCAAGTGGTCAGTTATAATCATTTGGTCAATTTGAGTACCATTTGCTTAAATACTTAATTACTTAAAAACAAACAAACAAGAATTTGTTTGAATTGTCAGCTTGAGGTGAAAAACAGACATCTCTCCTTAATGGAGCGTGTGCTCTCACTTACAGTCCTTTGTCAGCGTGACACTGATGAGGATTCTCGCTCTCTAGGTCCAGTCGCCATGCCGGAGACCTGTCAGAGCATCAGGTGCAACGAGTGCCAAAAATGCATGTTTTACAATTTTATGTCTAGATGAAGATACCTTGAAAGGGAGTTTGACTGGTAATGTTTATTAGTGGTTGATTATAAATTTTCTACTATAACACACTATAATCATGTGTGTTAAGCAAGCAAAAAAATATCTTTTTGTTGAAACCACAAAATTAAAAGCTATGCTAAAGCACTCTAAGTTTTTGCTGAAAATATTTTACGTGTTCAACATTCTTACATTGATTTTCTGTCATGATTTTTTTTTCTCCAAATATTAACTGAACAATTTCCTTGCTGTAAATACTATTAGTCAAATGTTTTAAACATCAAAATATTATTTATTTAATACTGAATTGCCCGTCACTCTGTTCTGGATAACCAGTTGGAGGAAAATCTCGCGGAAATTGTGTATCACTGCAATTTTGTTTCATGTAAAATACTACCATAGTTCACGCTAATGCAAATGTGTCTATACGTCATTTTTATTAATCACTAATTGGGATGCATGAGACAATATTATTTGGAACAAATCGCGTAAAGTATCATCAATATTAATGATCTATAGGTACCAACGTAAATTACTGTTCAAGAAGAAAAATGCCTATAATAAATATAATCAGACGATAAGTTACATTTTTTTAAATGTATTTTTGTAACATTTGAGAAGCAGCATTTCATGGTATCTTAGCTTGAACAATGACAAGCACATATCACACACAAAAGCCGAAAGGGATCCTCACAAACAAAAAGAAATTAACAGCATACTCTGAAAAGCAGGTCAAATCGCAAACTTCTTCAGAAGCCGCAGAAATCAATTTCCAGCACAAGGAGAAAAAAAACCACGCGTAACAAAAATCAATAAATACATAAGTAAACATGGCGATAAGGGAGGGTAAAGGATTTAATCTAACCCATTTTCAACTGTAAGAAAAAGACGGATAAAACTAAAAAAAAGTGAGCTGAGACACCAGGACAGAGGCAGATAGTCGGCAATTTAAAAACCCGAGAAGAAAAAAAATCCGAAAAAGAAAAACTGATCACAGGATTAGATGGAGACTGAGGCTCAGTTTCCAAGGAGAACAAGAACTTTCAACATTTGCTTAATCCTCTAGTAATGGAGGCTTTCAGGGCGCTACAGCCCCCAAAATACACCGTCCCCTTCAGCAAGGAGCCATTTGCATAACATTAGGGGCTTTTGCACAAAGTGCATTATGTTCTTATTGGTTTAGGTTCTCACCGGGTCTCGTGTAGCTTTGGCATCAAACGCAGGCGAAGGCGCCCAGACGCCCAAGTGCTTGTTGGTTTTCTGCGCTTTGCGGGACGGTCGTTCGCGACGCGGCGTTTCGGAAGCACACTCCGCACTGGAAAAATATTATTAGGAAAAATATTATTATTATTATTATTATTAATAAATCACTCCGAAATATTTAGCGCTTTCCCTTATTACGGGGGGTGCGCTGTTATCTCACTTCGATGTTTATATGCAAAAAATCTGTTTTCTGTGTTGTAAAATATAGCTATTATATATGTGTGTGTCTGTGTACTTAAGTGTCTAGCAGAATATAATTTCTAATATTACAGTAGCCTATTTTTTGGTGCGATTTCGGTACTTAAACACTAGGCCTAATAACTAAAATGCTACACGTATCTACACTTAGACCTATCTAAAGTTCACCCTCTATGTGAAATCACACACAATCGAAATTATCCATTTTTCTTGTTGATAAATCATGATGAATCAGATGGACTTTCCAGTTTTAAGACAGAGAGAGGTGAGTGCGGCTTACGCGGCCAGGCCGTGTCCTGTGCACCTGTGCCCTCCTCTCTGCACATTCCTTGCTTGCAGTTTTTTTTTTCTTTTTCTTTTTTTGAAAATCACCATTTTTCTCTCCCACTTCAAAGACCTTTCTGTGCACAGTGGGGGTGCATCAAAGCACCACGTCCTCAGAATTAGAGAAGAAAAGGCAGATCTTTAATGCTGCAGCTCACAAACTGCCACCGCTAGTCTGAAAGTACAATTTGCTCAGCTCAGTCTTTCACATAGTGGACCCGGTGATTTAATAAAAATATGTAACTTGAAACACAGTGGGGACCATTTTATTTTCCGGCCAGGAACAAAGAATGGTTTGTTTGGGACTTTGAGCTGATTTACCCCTGGGACTTCATTGCTTCAACGAAAGGGGGAAATTCAGTCAATTTCAGGTAAGGGGGAAGGATGCTTATGCTTTCTTATATAAATATAAAATTTAACCCGCTAGTAGGATCAGCTGATGTGGTTCATTGTATTGCTGTCTTACATTCTTTTATTCTGAAGCTGAATGCTAATCATATTTACCGCTGCTCGAAGAGGCAGCGTGAACCACTGATATCACTGAGGCTGTAGATATATTTTTCCTTTGGCTGGTATAAACAAGTATAAACCTCTTGCTATATATACGCACGCATTTGTTACAATGAAGCAGGAATCTGTACATTATTTCCTGGTGTGTTGGGGGCCAAAGCTTCTCGGGGAGTAGATTAATATTGCATGACTCTGCTTTCCTAGTCTTTAGTTTGATGTCGTTTGATGCCGTTTAAATGAAGCATGCGGTCTGCGCCCAGGCATGTTCGCATGCGGCCACAGCCAGTGACGTAGCCTGCGATGCATACTTAAGCGTTTACAACCTTTTCGAAATACCGTGGATACAGTCAGGGAATTCGGAGAGGACGGCTTAAAAGTGCACAGAATGGGGAGAGACGGCAAAGCACACACGTAACCATAAACTGCAGGGTTAATTCTCACGTGAAAGTGAATAGCGTGTCTCTAATGGACGCCGTTAACAGCATGTAAGGCCTGTGTTCCCCTTTGCAGTGACTGCAGGCAGCCGCACCAGGCTAACGGGACCACCATTGGTGTGTTCTGGCCTCCTTCCTGCCTGCATTCTTGTGTTGAATGAGCATAGCTGGTACATCCAGGGCCAAAAAAAATCTGTATCAATGTGTTATTATGTGCTGCTGACCGAGAGGCTTAATGGCCCCTGAACATGCACCCTGCATTGGTCATTTTCAGATTTTAACTTACAGACCACTTCAGTCACTCCTGCAGAGGAACATAACTACATCATCAGCTGACACACCTGAGCGCGAGGGCATGATGACAGGAACATGGCGTCCCCCGGATGGCGCGGCCGGGGCGTCGCCTAAGCGCGCCGCATAATGACACGGCGGCTTGCCGGTTTGAGTAGCAGGAAGGGACCCTGCTGGTAAACGCTGAGCCAAATAAAACTGTCAGTTTGGCAGGATACTGTACTGGAGTGTAACTGGATATGAATGCAAGTCACTTAGGAGGAAAAAAAGTGTTAGATCTGCAACAAAATGACGCCATTGTGAGCCTGGAGGAAGTGAGTCAGTCCATATTTACAGAATTTACACATACATACACAATGTATACATATATATACAGAACATATACAAATGCATACTGTATGCGCCTATATACATTATATATACTCATACATACTGCAGATACGCACATATACAGCACATACATACAGTATATATATATAGAATATACACACATACATACAGTATATATACACAGAATATACATACATACAGTATATATATATATACACAAAATATACATGCATATGCACAGTATATATACACAGAATATACACCCATACGCACAGTATATATACACAGAATATACACACATACATACTGCAGATAAACATATATACAGTACATACCTACAGTATATATACACAGAATATACACACATACATACTGGAGACAAACACATATACTGCACATACATACAGTATATATATACATACATACATTGTATACACATATATACAGCATACACACACACACACACAACTGCAGCAAATGGCATATTCTTCACATTTTGAACTTAACATTTTTTAAATGCCAGCAAGAAAAAAGACACCTATTTCCATCCATCTTCCAACAGCCTATCCTACTTAGGGGCGCAGTCTAGGGTATAGGGCCGGGTACAGCCTGGGTGGGACGCCAGGCCCGCATAGGGCATGCGCCCGGTCACACACTACAGCACCTTTGCAAGGGCCTTTTTATAGATATACAAACAAACATTTGTAATATTCTAATAATATATATACAGATATTTCACATATATTTAAGCAATTGTTTCTCTAGTACATCCGCCCACTAATTATTTGTACCGTGCTGTTTGTTGTAGTTATGAATATATAAACACTAAGATTTTGGATCATCTGTCAATATTGTGTTACTGTGTCAGCCGTGTTTACTGTTAGCAGTCTTGTGTTAATGAATACCTTACCCATGCGTCCCTGGCCTTAAAAATGCGAAACGTGAAATACCTCAGACGTACAGACAATGACATTCCTCAGCCTCGTATACAGCGATACTGAAATTAATTTAAATTATTACCAAGCACGAAACAAGCAGAGACTGATAAATACGGCTATACTTTTTCGAAAGTTGTTTTGTTTTAATCTATCTCCTCTTTCTTCTCTTGAACTTGGTGTGATAGCGACTGCAAATCTGGTCAAAGTATGCCTGCGAAATATTTAATTAGTTAATTGACACATTTTTCTTGTCACATTCACTGACATTTCATACCCGCTAAATGAAACTGCGGCTGTTCTTGAAGCCAGGATAATGAAAGAATGTTTAACTGGACAAATGACAAAAGAAAGTGCAGAACACGGTCAGTAATGTTGCTCCAGTACTGGGAGGCAAGCGATGAATGCAGAAGAGGAGCAGTGTTTTAAAGGAACACGGAGCCACTAGAAATGTTAGCGTTCCTGTTCGCTGGGATCGGAGCCGGTGTTCAGAACCCCGGCTTGGAGGCTGAGAGGCAGGGGCACGGTTTGGGGGAGGGCACAGGCTCCCCGGACGGCCGGATGAAAGCGGACGGCCGGCCGCGCGCGGCTCTCCGCGCTATCGATCGGCACAGTGCGAGGCGGAGACACACAAGCCTAAATTATTTATTCACCTGTCTACACAACATTATGGCTGCAAATGAAGCGTGCAGATTTCGCATACACCCCAGCCAGCCTCTCAGCGTTTGCTTATAACGCGACTTGTGCTCTGCCTGTATATTTAATTTTTTTTCTACAAGATTAAAATTGCCCTTGGTTTTCAGGCGCTGTAATCCCGATCCCAAACAGGGAGGGTATACCGCGGCGTATCAAAAGACTAGGACTGATAACGCTGCCGACTGACAGGCATAGAGAACGGTGCTGAAGGGGTAACGAGAATAAAATGCCGGTCTGCTTAATTTACACGTACCTTATGATGACTTACATTTTCTAATGCGTGCAGGCATGAATTACCTGTTAAATGCGCAACCATCTCTTGCCAGCAGTAGGCTATAATTTGACGTGATAAAATCCATGCAGTAATACCTTTGTGGATGAACAAGTTATATCACTCAATAGATATGAGTTTTCTTAAAATGGGAATGTAGCCAGTAAATGGGTTTTAAGGCTGCATTTAGTAGTAGGCTTGTGGGTAGGGGTGAGACACCTACGTCTATGTGAGACACCTACCTCTGCCAGCAGTTTGAAGGCTAACTTTGCTGTTGCTATATCTGATATCTAGCCTTTCTTTCTAATTTGCATATTGAGTTCCTCAAATTAAACCATTTAATGAACACAGAGGCCAGAGGTTAACTTACATTTTCTTTTCAGCTGCAGATGGCTGGCATTGTAGCATTCCCCCCTCTCAATGCCAAGAGAGCCTTGATTTATTCTGTCACGAGAAAGCTCCTCTTCTGTGACCCAATGAGGAGGTCCAGTTGGTCATCCACTGTACCGATGGGAAGCACTAACCTCATGCAAGTCAGAGTGATTAAGCCCGAGAACAATCATGCCCGCTTGTAAATAAGCCACTTCTTATGCTGCATGGCAGTTTAACACCTATATCCTTAGGACACAGAGGAGACAACCTCTGAGGCACAAAGCTCTAATATTACCCTCATCTACAGGAACCTTTAACCCTACTGTGTCTTTCAATAAAAAGAAAAAAACAAGTAGCATCTCATCAAAACAATCTGATTACAGGACGTATTATATTTACACAAAAACCCTTTTATTTTGCTTAGTCCGTACAGTTAAATGCCTAGGATTACTGATATTACAACCAAAGGGTCATTTGATTAATATAATCTATGCTAATTACTCGAGTACACAAGAGTAGTAATTGTTTTTTATAATAGTAATTATCCACTAAATGGGCCCAACACCGACGTCTTGGAAGTCGCGGTGCTGACCGGCTGTCATTTTGTTAACCTAGTTTAAGGTTTACAAGTCGACCGTATAAATGGCAAGAAATTGCAGCAAATGTCGTTTTACGCAGGAAGTCCGATACAACATTGATAAAACATCAATTCAGTGACACAGTATGCTCCAATTAGTACAATGAGCAGCTGGATGAGGCTCCTGTGCCAGAGATGTGTGCATTCAGCGCAGAAGAGGGCATGACTCCCAAAATGTAACTGAAAGTGCTCTTCAGCAGGTTTGACCTTTTATTCAATATTCTATCCCTGCTTTAGTGAAAACAGCAGCGCGGGTGTTCTAGGGAAATCCCTTGAATGGCATCAATTAGTTGCTGTGGTTTCCTTTTATAATGGAAAGTCTCGGTAGCATGTAACCCGGCAGACTGAAGGGCCGGTGCTGGTGAGACGCACCTCAGGTGGGGGGCTGCACCGCAGACAGGCCGGGGCTTGGGGAGGGCGCTGGTCCGGCTGCGGCACGGGGGGCCCGGCGTTGCTTTTGAGGCTGCCGGGAACACAGCTGGCTCCTATAAAGCAAAGCGCCGCGGAATTAGCACTGCTGGCTTTACCACTCTTCACAGACCCTATGCACGAATGTACATTTTTAAAAACTGTCTTGCCATTGCAATTAGTCGTGGCATCACCGGGGCCCCATCGGGAGGCCAGAGATTGTGGGGGGCGGCAGAGCAGCCCATAGTCTGGGCTATACCGCCGCCGAGCACTTAAGTGCAAAATTAAATCTAATTTAGAGTCGATACGACACGTGATTACTGTTCGACCTATAATGCATCCCCCCCCCCTCATTTTCCGTACGCAAGGCGGGATTGTGGGAACAGGCTGAGAATAAAGCGCCGCGTAAAAGTCACTCCGTTTGGGGAGACTCTTAAAAGTCAGCCTGACATATTCTGTCAGACGGAAAATGATGGAAGGAAGAGAGGAGTCTGGCTTTTTCTATCCAATTATCGTTTCATGTAACTGGCAGAAATTCCCATCTCACTGTAGTGGGAAGGCAATTAAAGTTTTTCTACAACTGAGGTTTAATCAGTGGTGTAATTGGGTCCCCCCCCGCTGCGCGGGCGGCTGGTTACAGGAATGAGGTACAAAGAGGAGCTGGTCGAGCCGAGCCGGGGCTGGGCGTTAATGAGTCACGGGGACGCGCATGTATGTATGCGCACACACATACACACACACACACGCACTCCAGCAAAAGTGAGAAAAAATAAACTATTAAAAAACGGCCTCCGATGGGCCGAGCGTTTCTGCTCCTAACTTGAAAGATGCCAGAACTGGGAGCCTGGGTTTGGGGGGGTGGTAATGGTGAAATGCAGGAATTTATAGTTCAGAGAGGCAACCAGAAGGTGTTTTTAAATTCAAAACAGCCACAGACTGACAGGGGTAACTCCGACTGGAGCTCATTGACAAACACTAACTGTTCTGCAATGCTCCAGACCTGCCTCTCTGGGGGCCACCTCCAGCAGGCGCGCCCCCCAGCCACGGTGACGGCCCGCGGAATCAGCATAGCCCGCAGTGAGTGCGCTCTCCGCTGCGGGTGTGTGCGAGGGGGATCAGCGGCAGCTCTCCGTCTGCGCATCCGCAGCTTGGCTGTAATGCAGCCATTCCCTTTATTAAACAGGAACCGCTTTTAGGGACCGAGTCGCCGCGCGTGTTGCATCGTGGAGACAGTGAAGCCATCTGCACAATAACGAGCGTATTTGCTCCATAAAACCGCCGTGCTGCACCAGACACTTCGAAACGCCGTCGATCTGCGTCTCTGCAGTTATTTACGTGGTCAGAACAACACTCCAATAGGCGATATTAGGCAATCATTTCTCCTCCTCACTATCTAAAACTCCAAAACATACTATTTTATATCGAAGCGCTGGACGTCTGCTGTTTTTTTTTGCATTTTAAAACAATCATTACATTATACACTACTTCACTTTACTAAATATACTGTTCATGATGCCCTCTCCTGTGCATAAAGTTAACCCAAACAATCCCATATTATTGTGGAGATTTATTTGAGCAACACGTCTGTACAACAGGACAACGCAGGCACATAACAGAGTGCCTTTTAAATGTACACAAGCACCCGCGTTCAATTCAATTCCAGATTGAAATACAAACTATTTACAAATTAGACGGCTGAATGCACATCGTTTTTAAGCCCGAGCCGTACTGGGATACTGGCAGCGTTGTCCCTAATGGAAAGCCAAATACACGGCACTAAAGCCGCTCCTCCAGCGCTTTGCAGAAGGAAATATTTGTCACTCCACTTATATGTGTTTATTTGTATCGATCTGCATTGCAGCAGTTCTGCGCTCCTTTGTTACACGCGGAAACAGACGTGTTCCTTCTGGCATTTTTGTTTTTCCATACTAATAAATGTATAGTCGTACAAACGATTGTTTTACTTTTCCTTATCTTGTTTCGTAACATTGTATGTCGTAATTTTAATAATACTTTACTCGTATTTCAGTAACTGCAGGACTGCAGGTGTTGAAATAGGGTAATAACCGTAATTTATGAAGCTGGTGGATATTAAATCTGAACACGGGCCCATGCAGTTGAGCAAAAGGGGCAGGCAGGGCGGCCTTTGGAAGGGGGGGGGGGCGTCTTTCTACACCGATAGTTTTCTCCTGATCGCTTTCTCCCGTGAATTTGCGTCGGGACCCTCGAACCCTTTTTATGTTGGTCACCAAAGCATGTCTAATGGCCCCTGCTGCGGGACGCGGCCCGGTCCGGCCGCCCCGCGCTTAGGGCGGATTGTTGGGGGATAAAGGCGTAGAGAGGGGGCTTAAAATACCGGCGCGGGCCCCTGAAAACACACACACACACACACACACACGCATCTGCTGCTGCGGGCGGGACAGAGGCGCCCACTTTCTTTTCTTTTCTTTCTTTTTTTGGTGTGTTCGGTGCATTTTGATTTCCTTGTTAATTTCCCCCCCTCCTCTCCCCTTCCCCCAGTCCCCGAAACTGTCGCGGCTTTCCTCGGGCTTTCAGTGCAGCAGCGAGCCGGCGCTCCGCAGGCGCAGGTCCGCTCGGCCTCGGCGTGACACCAGGGCGCTGCTCGTACCGCGCACGCTTCTCACACTTTGCACGATCCTCGTGCTCCGCACGCTTTGCACGGTCCTCCCGCTCCGGCAGAGGTGAGGCTCCTTCGCGTCTCTGCCCGTCATCGCCGTGCGTTTCGGCCACTGTGGGGAGGGATACCTTTCTGTGGCTGTAAACTGTGCTTGCTGCTTTATGAAAATTAGGTGCCTAATGCCAAAATGTTCATGTGCGCGAGAGTGTATTTCTGTGTTTATGTGTCAACAAATCAAAATGAGAGCATGGAATGGATTACAGCTCACTGATCTGCAATCTGAGCCGCAAATCCGTTCTTTATCTTACTAGGATATGGCAAAATCGTTCCTATTGAAATGTATTAATATTCTCAGTTTACAAAGCTAATTGTAAACTGATATAGACAGATGGATACATCTTATGTTCTCTGATAAAATTAGGGTTGTGGTATATGCTATTAGTATACAGTATTCTATAGTGTGTTTGCGTGTGTTTGTTCATTTTATACTTTAAAAAGTCATAGTTTAAAAAAGATTTTTTTTTCATGAATATGAGGACTGAACCAAGTATTTGGCTGACAATTGCTCTGAGACAAGACCAATTTAATCTCACTGATTTATTTCTTACAAATTTTATAATACTGTTTATCACACTATATAGATTTATTTCCATTTTATAAATGGGTAATATAATATAATACAATATAATATAATTAGTATAATATAAATAACAGTAAATTATGTACGGTATATCAATATTAGACTTTGACCAACAGCAAATAAAAACCTCACTGGATTCACTGTAGTTAAGGTTTGAGGTGCATTGCAGCACACATTTCCAACTATCAATGTGGCGCCTAAAGCTGTAAATATACAGCTATCAGGCAGACACACATAACATAAGAGTCAGTCAGGAGAAATGGAAACCCAGAGACGTTTGCTGAAAGGTGTTTAATAACGCGATGGCTCTTTCAGTGTAAATATGGCACTTATAGCAATACAGCGTCCTGTCAGGTGACATCATGTCTTCCTCCAAACTCCATGGAGACAGCTAAGATGAGGTTTAGGCCGGTCCCATCTCCTCGGCATAGATACCAGCATGCACAGCACAGAGTAGGAAACAGTCAGGCAGCATTCTCAGACTGGTCTGTCTTTCTAAAAAGCACACAAATAAAACGAAAGGGCGTTACAAACGGTGAAGTATCACAAACACGGTTGCGATGAGGCAGCCAGGCAGCTATGCCAAATCCTGGCTTATCAGTCCATTATCTGCAGTGGCCTTTTGTCTGCCTTCTCCGGATGACTATTTATAGCCAGCAAACCCAGCGAGGTGTTAATAACACACCATGGGTGTTAATAGCGATTTGTAGAAATCGAGACCACGCTGAAGAAATCTCTGGCGCTGTATTTTTAGTGTCTGGATTTTTTGTTTTCTAGTTTAGGAGCAATTTAACAAGATCCACAAAAGACAAATGGGTAACTGAGGCCTTAAAACAAACTGGCTCTAGGTGAAAATTACATTAATTGTCTCTCCCCAATAGAACGTGCCAGAACAGTGGACAGTTGGTTGCTGGAACCTGGGGAGGTTTATGTTGTGTACGATAATCAGGTTCCTATGTGAGCCGCAAAATATGTGTAAGCCCAGATGTGGCGTTTCTTTGATTCGCCCATGCTTTCAGCAGACACAGCAGGGGTGTTCTAAGAAGCTGCTCCCAGTGCCTTGTGGGTAAATGACCTGTGTGGACTCCCTGAATCGCATTCATGACGCGATTAGGTGATTGTCTTCTGCTTGGAAGCGACTTACAGCCCACAGCTGACCGTATGTTATATATATATATATATATATGTGTGTGTGCATTTAAAGCTGCTGGCCTTTCATGAGTGTCACTGTTACACTTTGATTTTTGTTTACTTGCCAAGTTTCTTCTGCTTCTGTTTCTGAATGATGGATTTTTGATCATCAACAAGCTCAGATGCCGCACATTGTCCAGAAGGTGTCCTCAGAACTTGGCCGCCATGTTCTCACATTGCCCATGACACCAAAAAAATAAAAAAACGATCAATGTCATGGACTCACCTGCTCTCGATCTAAGTATGTCAAAAAACAAAAGTAACTAGCTTTCTGTATTTGGTGTGGGGTGCGCTGGCTACTGGCAGCTTCCAGGATGGTGTTTCTCAGGCACATACTTGGATCTTCTCGGGAAGATCAGACCAGGTCTAATTGCTATTTCAGACAGGAAGCTTGTGCTGCATGTGGATCTGCAGCCAGCGCCCCCCCCCCAACCCCCCAAACCCCCATCTCCCTCCCCTCCATCCTCTCCTGACCTTTTTGCCTGATGTAAGGGTTTCATTCACTCCGGGAAGGAAAATAAAACATTTTAAGCAGAGAGATGCAAGGTGATGCGAGGATTTGTTTCTTATTTTGTTTCTCAGACAGTGAGACCTTTATGCAAAACGGCTGTTCCAGGGCATGTTTGAGAAGCTTCTCAGTCTCTGAAGGCGTGCAGCTGGTCACGTATGTTTCCTCCTGTCCGCTGGCTTTAATGTTTAATGTTTTTTTTTTACCAATATCTCACTGCACATGAAAAATACCACCCAGCCAACAACATTATTACATTTTTTGCCTTTTTCCAATTTTATCTAAAAAAATAATAACAATCAAATGTCTTCAGAGATGTTAATGATTGATTCCTGTTTTATCTTATGGTTTATTGTTCATGGTGATTTTAGTTGAAAACAAGATTTTCTGAAAAAATGTTCTATCATCATTTTCAGTTTAGATATTTGATAATTTAATACTGTATACTATTGCTGTAAAAATAATGCATTTTTTATTTAGCCACAATAACATAATGTAATATGATTCACACAATAGTTTTTTATATATTTATATCTAATTCCAGTTCTGACATGTAGACAGTTTCTGCAAATGGGGAAGGTAATGAATAGAAGAATAGTATTTAATTTCATGTGCATGTATGACTGGATCAACTATAAATATTATAAAATTCCAAGGATGAATTGTATGTAAATATGTAACAAAGATTAAGGAGTATCTTATAATTTTTTTCTACATAAATATTTAAAATACATGTAATATATTTTATAAAACTAAAAAAGTATAAAAAATAAAGCTGCTAAAGCAAGAGAATTTGCATTGTATTTGTAGCACATCATAATAGTTGTGCGTTACAAATTTAACAGTTGAATATATTGTATACCTTTAAATATACATATAAGAGATATTAATACATTTTATTTAATTTCAAATTTGAATGAAAAGAATATTCTAAAATTTTCTTTTCTCATGAAATAGTGTTATTAATAAGCAAACCTGCTGTTGTTACGTTATATTGTCATACATTAAATATAAATTGCTGGCTGTGAATTATTATGGCATTTTATATTGAGCTAATAGTGATTTTAGACATGGCATACGTAAGCTGCAGTGCCTTACAGATGTGGATGGATATGACGCTGCAGTGATGCCGCCTGTAATTCCCTCGCCTCCTGGTGCTGGTTCCGGCCTGGATCCTCACCTGCTCCCGTCCCACAGCTTCTTTAACAGCCCCTTGCTGCTCCCATTGTGTGGGTATCGGGGCGCTCGGCATTGTGGGTAATGTCCCCACACGCAGAACAGGGCGCGAAGCTGTGCCCTATCACCCAGAGAGGCGATAGTATCCGTAATGTGGACGAGAAAATCCCCGAGCTGACATGCATGATATGAATAAGGCCAGGGTGTTGCAGGTCACTAAACGGATATTTGCTGACAAAATGAAATGATAAATTAAGAAGTTAATGCTATATAATTTGATCATCACTACTGATAAACTATTTGTTATTTGTTATAATCACATTTTTTGGAATAGTTTAAAAATATTAAATTGTACATATTTTAGCTGTTATATCACTCTTATTACTTGTGTGCGATAGAATAATGTTTATTTTGTATAAATTGCGCTCTCTGACTATGATTGTACCATTGTGTATTCTGCTTAATTTTGTCAGATGCAGAAGCAATCTGGCTGGCAAATCAAACCTCCCATTGGATCCACTGATAAATTGTCATCATTTGCTTACTGATGTTAAAATGTTTCATATTGATCATTCAAGCCCTTAAACAACAGAAATCTTCTGAAGGATATTTATATTGTACCAGCTGCCAAAATATTTATAATAATCAAATCTAATTAACGGAATTTCCTTCAGGTTCTGCCGCATCTGGTATTTATATTCCGTGTAGTGTGACACCATGAGACATTTACCATTCTGAAAATATCCTATGGACTGAACATTGTCTGTGTGTCAGAAAGAGATTGTCTGCCTTTTTGGACATTTACATACACAATTTACAAAATAATTTCAGCAAATGGTTGATTGCATGCTCCAGAATCATTTGATCTAAATGTTTTGATTTTTTTTTTTTTTTTTTTGTATTTATTTCTAATAGTATTGTATCTTTTTCCCATTCATAATATCTGAAATAATTTCACTTTGTTTTACCCGCAACAGTGTACTGGAGAAGTGTTTGCAAGATGGATTAATGCCTGGATGGATTTCTATTGATAATTAAGCAGTATGTTCTTGTCATTATGTGACACTATCATTTGTCTAATGGTGATCAGTGTGTCAATGGTTATTATGTTTAATTGTATATAGTGTTACATTACTGTCTTTTATAGCACATGGACAATATAAAAATAACAAGCTAGGCCTCATCGAATGAAAGAGAAACCCTGTGTTTTTGTTGTCTTTGGTCCTGGGTAGAGTGTTCTCTATCTCGCCGTCTCTCTATCTCCCCGTCTCTCTGTTTCTCTCTGTCTCTCTCTTGCACACAACAACAACACAACAATACAACAACATTGCTGTGACACAATAAGACATATTCCTTCCTTTTTACATTGTCTTCCTTTGGTTCATCCTGGATTGTTCTGGACGCTGGTGCGCGGCCGTGCGTTTAGTGAACAGCGAGTGTTCAGTGTTGATGCAGGTCGCACTGTCCGCCAGCTGGTCGCGTTTCGTGGGGTGCAGGGGACAGGGGGACCAATGAAACGGAAAATAGTAACTGCAAGGCAAAAATGGCCTTCCTGGGAAAACCTGGCTCTTTACCCTTTGAAAGAAGGTGGACAAGTAGTAAGGTGAGAATTAGGTGCATATAAAAATGTCAAATGCAGCCGCAAAGAGCACGTAAATATGGCTTAATGGTGACTGACAGGAACAGGAGGTGACTGATCGTGGTCCGGTGATCTGGCTGTTGGAGGCAGAGGGCCGATACGGATGATGGCCTCAGTGCACGGGAGCGTGCCTCTGCGCTGGTGGCTCTGTAGACGCGCCCTGCTGGCCGACACAGGGGAGATCCTGTCGGAGAAAAACGCAGGAATGCGTGTGGGGGTCCTCAGAGTCACATGACCGTGCCGATTTGGCTCAGTGGTTTCCCAGCCCATTCCTGTTCTCGCTGTTTATTTACGTAAGTGCAGGTTTTTTAAATTTCCAGGAAGCCTTGTTTTTTCTGCTTCTTCCACTTCCTGTCGAAAGGACATCTTTTCCTTTTTCAGATTGTTTTGTTTTTCCTGTTTCACATCATAGAAATGGGAACAGCCAGAAATACAGCTAGGGGTCCTTTTCCAGAAATTCACACCCCCAACTCACCCCCTTTTTGACATTTAGACACTCAAAATATGCCAACAAAAAAGGCATCGAACGACGACCACATCAAAAACGCTGTTACCCAGTACTGATGATCAACAAGACTTCGTGTTCTAGTTATCTGAAAAGCCATAAGACATTTCTTCTTATTATTTTTATTATTTTATTATCGCAGGAATTGGAAATGACCAAATGACAGTCCACAAACTTGTTTAGTACTACAATTGTTATGATTTGTTTTTTTTTTTACAATTCTGGTTTCATTTGCCATTATAAATCAGTATTATTTCACTGTGAAGGGAAGCGTTCCAGTTGGATCCCTGCCTGTCACTGATATCAGTAGGACAGTGCTAGTTTTTGTCCAGCTCTGTGCAGTTTGCATGTTAATTTATTTTTTTGCATCCCAGAGGAAAGGGCTGCCATACTGTCCTTGAGTTATGTGCTGCGTCTGAATGCTGTGGCAGATCTTGTAGCTAAAGCAGTAAGTTAACTTGGCAAATGTGATCATGTATGCTCCTAGATGTATGTAGGTACCGCCTACGTTTACACTGATGATGATGTGATTCTTGATGGTGAGAACCGATGCTCAGTTGTGACGTGTCGACTACAGTAGCATGTTGGAGAACATATCTGGCCAGCTTCATTCGTACACCTCCGTTGTCCGTCTCTGCTGACCATGGCTGCAGACTGGGGGGCAGCCCATGGACAACCTCAGTCACATCGCCAGAGTGTGGATTTAGGAGTTTTTGGCTGAATGGAGGGCAAGGGTATACAACCTCATGAGCACACATGTTGGTTTAAGGACACCTCTTCCTTTCAGAGTGAGAGAATGAAGCCCCTCCCCGTAGCATGCAGCACCCATTCAGGCGTGTCCCCCGGGAGCTTGCACACACACAAAGCTCAGGCCAGCCAATCACATCGCGACCCCGTCGGTGACTTCAGCTCAGCACTAGATAAATCAGCGCTTTCGGCTTGCAGGGAGACCTGTGACTTGTGTGCTGTGTTTGCAGCCAGCATAGGTGTGTAATCTTAAAAGGTTTATTTTTACCTCACTGGCTTTTCTCACCATTAAGAGTGAACATATCTTGGGGAGTATTTACTGTTCTCAGCACAATATTCACATTAGGACCAGGGATTATGCGGTCATGGGCTAGCTCTCTGTGGGAGGACGGCAGACAGTGGCCACTTTTGGGAAAATCCGCACTGTTTACACCGGAACAACATTAGAATGTGAATCCTCACCGCACCCTACCCAAGCTAAACATTACAGGAACTTACTAACCAGCAACAAGGACACAGCTGAAAGTGAAACTAAGGCTTAAATAGAAGGTTGTTTCAGTTACAAATGTGTTTATTTTTATTAAAAAGATCACAGGATGGACAACACAAGCAAATATTGTAGTTGACAAGCACTTGGCTAATGTTAGAAATAGTGAAAAAATGAAAACAAAAAAGACAATTATTTTAAATCCTTAAAAATTGGCACTTGTGTCTTTGGAAACTTTAGCGCTCTCCTGCTGAATTCCAGGCTCCTCACCTTTAATCAATCCCGCGACTACAGAGAGCGGCTTTGCTGAATAGGTGACCTCATCACAAAGCAAGCAGGTTACATTGTTACTTACAAAAGCCGCATGCTAATTCACGTCATGTGTGGGGAAACCCCCGGCCACAATGGGGGACGTTGCCGAAACTGGCCTTTGCCCGGTGATGTGTGCAAACACGGCAACATATCGACAGCAATGGAAGTGCTAATGAACGCTAAATGTTAGGAAAAGGCTCCTGCCTGTTCGATGCCTTACCCCCACATACCAAAAGAGTGTGATTGCTTTACCCTGATGAGGAAGGAAAAAACTAAACATTTTTAAAATGAATTCTTTTCCTTATTTCAGTCGTGTGGACAGTATTTTTGTCATAAACTGTATAATATTTCATAGGAAAGTGAAAAACATTTTTGTCCTGAATAAATTACAATAAGCCTTATGTGGGAATCATAACATATTATAATATACGTTTATACAGATTTATTTTCCAGATTAAAAATTAGCAAAAAAGTACCCAATGATAATAATGTTAATGATTATTTCATTCAGGAACCACAAAAAAATTATAATAAAATTCCAGATATCATCAACTATACAGGTAAAATTAACGTTTCTTGTTTAAATTAAGATTTAGGCAATAACCTTGGTGAGTTAAAGGTCAGCTCCAGGTGTACACTTGCACATTTCTGTAAACTCACTGCAATTAATGCTCCTAACTGGTAAGCTGATGCTAGCTGATGTGTACAGAATAGATCACAGCACCATTAGTGTAGCTGCTGCTAGCGTATAAGATGGACTCGACATGGGTATCGGTGCCAAACAAAGCTGGCTGGCTGGACACCATTTTGTGGTCTATAATTTTAGCCCTTCACTTTAAACACGGGTTGGTGAAAAAAAAAACACCCAGACACTGAGAGGCTGTCTGTCTCAGTCACTGTTCCACAACATGGGAGTGGGGGCATTAAAAACCTTGAGTCATCTTGCCACTTTTTATTGTGCTTTAAAGGACAGAGCAAAGCAAAGGAAGTGACATCACACCACATATTTACATTTCTCTAAAAAAACAGGACTGCTCTTCTCAGGAACACCTAGCATCATTTTGGAAAATATGATTTACCCAGTAGTCTTTCAGTGATTATGATATTATTATAGTTGTACAGCCTCCGTTTTATTTACAAATCTTTTGTGTGCTTGTATGCAGAAATGTGACTGTCACAATTATTTAAAAAATTACTTTTATTGTTCATATCCACATAAAAAATCTCTATCCCAATAATCAGTTTGGATATCATTCAGGGAAGGCATTTTCATATTTCAAATGATTTTAAACAGTCCTCTTCAGAATATAGTGCATAGAAACATCATACTAGCTAGATGTGTCTTTGCAAAAAGCGGGCCATAAAATGTACCATTATTCTTGCATAAATTACATTTTATTTTCATGTAATATACATATAATTTCAATTTAATTACATTTTTAACTGTCTCAAAAATAGACAAGGTTAAACAAATCCAAAGGGCTGCATATCCATTGACGTTAAAAATCACGTGTACCTCACTATACATGAAATCAGAAAATTGTTTTTACTATGCACTTAGACATAATTGATACAGACACAATGAACTTACTAAATAATAAGATGGTTAATATATATTACCTATACTGCAGTTTTTTATTTTTAAATTACATATTGTTCATTAAGAAAATATGAGAAATAATGGGAACTGTTTTATGTAAAATTCCCAGAAATTAAATTAAAAATACCCTTCCCTTATGCTAATGTGAAAAGTCCCACGCCATACGCGCAACATTAGACAAACGTCAAGCACTCTGCAGCATCCCGACACCCCAGCATCCCAATTCCTGCGCCTTTCGTCTAAGTGGCCGCATGTGCGTCTGGGAGCAGAATGGGAGCGTAAGCAGCCGGCAGCTCCGTCTCCTTCTCCTCTAAATTTAGCCACCCGAGAAGGCAATGGTCCCCTTGTATTCTCCGGCGCGGCTATGCCAGGCATGCAGACTTCGCAGCAGTTACTCTACAGCAGCCCACGTGATTTAGGACTAGATAACGCTAAACCAGATAGTAAAGCTCACACTGCACGTGACGCAGCTGGCTAGTAAATCACAACACGGAGAATTCCTTAATAGATAGCAATAACATTAGTCATTTCTGGGGGGGGATGAATGAGTTATCTAAATTAAATCGCAGTGTTTACTTTCCGAATCTCTAAAGCCCAAACCTGCCGAATACTCCTACTCTGATTTGTAGTATAAAAAACACGGCACTCGTTTGAATAGTTAATGCTTTAACTCGCTGTTACTACTCCGCTGAAGCTTAAAAATCTGCTTAAACTTTGGAGGGGCCGAAAATGTAGTGCGGGTATCTATGAAGGCGTTTCCGAACTTGTTTGGGGGCTTTAAGTGCAGCTCGCCGCTGCAGTCGCTTACTCGCACGAACGTGTCCGATAGCGGCTCGGCTGCGCAGGGATGCGCAGACCCGCGCGCGCCCGCACCTACCCCCCAGCCCCACTCCCAACATCCTTCTCACGAAACGGCTCGCATTCCAGCCTAATGAATAGGTACCTCGCCGTCACCCCGGCCACGGTATCACTGCGCGCCTTCCATGCTCCGCTTTCACTCTTTATCTGCGCTTCTTCGACACAAACCACCGCGGCCAGCGCGCCTTTACATGACATATTCGGCCGTTTCTGGAAGTAAAAATTTACATTCCGCAGCTTTTTATCTTCACGATAGGGGGTCTACTTTTTCTTAAAGGCGGCAGGATACATCGGCCACAAAGCGGCTATAACAACTCGAGCCGTGCACCGCCATCTTAGATTGGTCCGTGTTGTTCCAGCGGCTGGCGAGGAGAACAGCTGTGGAGTCGAGCCGCCGTTTCCCCTTGCGTTGTTTACACGGTTTTTGCTGAAACTTTGCTTAAAACACCAGCAGTAAGCAACTGACGGAGGAGACGGATATATCGCCGTGTCTCAGGTACGCCCCGGCTGCCGGGAAACGCCGACTTGGGAGTTTTTTTTCTCTTCTCCAGCCGTTACGGTAAACGCCTCGAGGACCGCTTGCCATATTCCCCCGATTAGACGCGCCGCGATAATCTACACTTCTTATCGGGTTACGCGTTTCCCAGCGAGTCTGGGTGCCGGTAGGAGGCGACTGGCGCTCGCCGGGGTCAGTGTGGAGAAACTCGACCGCCGTGGGCAGGACGCGGCGCTCCGTCTGCCCCGTGGGCTCACTCTCCGTCGAGATCCGGCTCCCGTCTCGGGTGCGGAAGCCGTCTTACCGGCGGCGCCTAGCGACGAGCTGGCCGTGGCTCGGAGGTCAGCGGGGCGAAGCCCGGCGGGCCGCCGAAAGTTGTGCTAACCGGCCGGACTCGCTGTTCCCGGCGGGTCCGGGCTGCTTAAGCCGCCGCTTTCCCGGTATTTCTCCGTCCGGCCGGGGAGGCCGCGGCTGTGGGAGTGGGAGGGCGCGGGAGGCAGCCCGGGGGAGTTTTCCGTGCCCCTCCTGACTCGCGAAGTAAATGGACTGAAGGGTCCTTCCTGCGGCTGCCGGGCAGAGTAACGCGGGACCCGGTGCAGGTGCACGGCGGAGTGGCTCTCTCCCTCCGGTCAGGGGTCGCCGTCCTGCCCGCATTTCCTCCCCCAGGCGGTGCTCCTGGGGCTCAGGCTCCGTGTCCCTTAGCCGGCCGCCGCACGATCGCCTTCCTTCCCCCCGACCGAACTCAGCCTGACTTTGCAGTTAATCAGTGTAACCGGCTGGTTTGCCGATGCAGCTACGCCCTGCCCGAGGTAAACAAGTGCAAGTTTCTCCCCGGTCCGCTCGCCGGCGTCTGCGTGGGCGCGTTTGCCGCTCTGCGTCTTGCTGCGATAGTTTCGCTCGCTGTTTGACCAGTTTAGCCGGGGATCGTCTAACCAGGTGTAGCTTAAGCCTCGGGAAATGGCGGCGGCAGCTGCTTCGGAAAAATCTGCATTTTTGTAACGCTTATCTCAATATGCTTGCATTGCCCGGAGTGGAAATGATTGAGTCTCATGTAGCCGTTTCTCCTGCTGTAATGTGAGTCAGGGTTTGCGGTTATTGCAATGGCAGAATAACTCTGGCATTATAAGTGTTAAACTAACCAGAACCGTGATTATGCACTGGACACGAATGGCTCCCAGCATCACTTTTGAAGGCTGCTCTATTGCGCGTATCCTTTGTTACCCATATTCACAGCTCTGTAGCGTTTATCCTCCTCGGTCCTATGCTGTGAATCCTCTAAAACAGAACAGCTTATGCATTTGTTTTTATCCATAACTGTTTATGCATTAGTTAAAGCTCACTGGTGGGTGTGAGCGTGAACTTCACCAGTGCTTTTCGTTTCTCCCGGTGTACTTGAGGCTGGTGGTGCATCTAGCTATATCACAAAGTGAGATGTTGGTTATCTAGATGGCGTCTCAGATTCATGGCACCCCAGTTCAAATGGACATTAGTTCACTTAGTCCAGACTACCTTAAATCTAACCAGTTATCTGACCAGCAAATCCGCTTGGTGATACAGGGCCCAGATCTGCAAGATAAACTTTAATCCCCATGAGGAGATCGACATGTTGCATTTCACAAGTTTTGGTGAGGAACACTCCCTCTCTGTGTGACGGGGTATTGATCCAACAGGGAGCATTAAGTGTAACTGTAGATGGTAATCTGCTGTGTGACTGTCCAGCATCTTCTGTTCGATGTTCTGTCTTTATGAAGTCCTCTCGGTACGATGATAATGTGGTGGGGAAGGGGCTACAATCGCAATGCAATTGTGCTTTAATTACTCGTTGATAAGCCAGTGGGATTTGGCAGACTGTACAGTCCCAATTCAAGGTGGTTTTCATATTAACTGCCCTGCAGTTTGGCTGCTCTTATATCTTGTTCTTGTTGTGGGTTTATGGTGTTGGATCTGAAGTATGTGGACTGTGGAGGTGGGTGTCTGATGGGCTAATAGTCTTCTGCTATTAGCTTTCATTTGGGTTTTAAAGACTACTCATTTTTGGCATGTAACTCTATCTGCAATTTGGCCTAGTTAAAAACTACTCTGAATGGCTGTATATATGTCAGGGTCTCAGATTTTGGGTGTGGGAGACTAAGAGGGAGTTGGTGTCATGTGAATAGCGACTGAGTACATTTACATCTTTGGATTCTTACACACTGAATTTAAACCAGTATCGGTCTACTGGTTGGGATCAATTCTGAGAAATCCCTCGAAGGGCAAATGAAATGCACACAGCTTAAGTAATGAGGGGTCAAAATTCTCTAGTATGCAATGGATAGTCGGCATCTGTGGTACTGATTGACTTCATCAGTTTCAATTAAACTGGACTTTGCAGATCTAAACTTGGGTAGCAGTACATTCTGGCTACCAAAGCTGGTGGAATGGCTATGAAATATTTATGCAGTGTCTGGGAAAGTGATGTGCTGCGCTGTGCCAATTGCTTAGAGTCAGGCTGTAGAGCATAATTGGGCACTGACTCAATGTGTACATTCCAGTTTCCACCGTCGCACAGTCCTGTCAGGATCGCCTTGCTCAGTACACTGACATCGTAGCTGCAAGCACCAAATATTTCCCTGGAACTCACTGTTTTGCAGTCGTGCTGCCAGGGTCTCGTCATGCATTTCTGGGATCTGCTTAAAAAAGGGAGATTGTTGTGTAGCGCATTTAAATTGGCAGAAGCAGATCAGCTGTAAAGTCCCAGCCTGCTCTAAGTGGCTCTGTGATTAAGTTCCACTGGACGCAGCTACTACTGGCTGTTTAGCTTTGGTCTGGGGGGCGCAAGGCTCGATTTTTAAAGTGCTGAAGAATGCAGCTCAATTGATTCGGGCGTCTCTGAAGGCAAACAGGGTGTCAATATCAGTCTGACTGCGGAAAGCTTCAGCCTGTCTCCCGGCGCACTTATCAAACATTTACTTTAAGGTCAGGGTCATCTGCATTTTTTTAAGAGTAGTATACAGACTTTTCAAGCTTTTTCTGCTGTTTTGTTTTATGAGTGTGGTTGTTATGCATGATCTGAAAAGCCGCCCCAATTGATTGATTGTGGTTTTTCTTGAAACCTCCTTTTCAAATCTGTTGGTTGTATGTGGTTTGCCTTCTTGGTGCATCCTTGTATAGATCAAAGCCTCATCACTTTCCCAGCCCTCTTTACTCACTGAATCCTCAGGGTGGTGTTTTCGTGAGGATAATGGCAGTGTCTTTTAGATGTACTTGACACTCGGACGTGGAACCTCTGCACCGCTCATCAGTGCTGTGAATGGGTCTGCGTCATCAGCTGATGTTTCTGTCGTTATGCTTAATAGGTCGTGTGCGTAAACTTTTGTTGGCTCAGGGCCTCAGAGCCTCTTCACATCAAGCTTTCATGAGAACCGGACTGCAGTTCCCAGCTCAGTGCAGCAAAGAGAAAGTAACTTGGTGTGTGTATGCTGTCGGCCTGTTCATGTGTTATCACAGTCTGTATGCAGTTTTATCAGGAGCCTGCAGGAGTGTGGTGTCCTTCATTCTTACTTGCTATGGCAGATTCTCCATTAAGGGACCATTTTGGTCTCCATTTGTGGTCTACAGGCTTTTCCTTTGTAATTGAATGCTCTGCTGAGAAAAATGTGAATCTGTAATATGGTCTGGCTGTAGGTGTCTGGGTTTGTTGGGCTCTTGCAGGATGGGGACAGCTGGGACATGTCCTGTAGCTGTAGGGATGCGTGGTGCTTGCAACTCAAAGCTGGTGGCCGCACTTTTTATTTTTTCTCAGGCTGTTGGCAGTGGTCCATGCAAGCCAAGGGAAATATTTGAAAAGGTTAATTTTCACCATGTTGGGATTTGTGAAACCGATACGGAGAACACATTCAAAAATTTGCCTCCTATTGGTGATAAAATGAGGGGTGTAACTTGTGTTATTGAGGTAACTGCAGGCTAGCATTGTTTGATGGGTGTGGGTACAAAAGGCTTAAATGTCTCCCTGGCACAGTGGCACATCTGTAGTTTTTTGACGGGCTGTAGGTGACGGGCCACATATTACACAGGAATAACCCCGACTGGCCCAGAAACAAGTCGTGTAACTTAAATGACATGTTATAGTAATTCAACGGATGCACATTTCATAATATCCAGCTGGGGGTTTCCCATATTCATGTCCATATTTGACACTTTCAGGTTCCGTTTGAAGACTGAAGTTCTTTATTTCTGTCAGTTTCGCTTGAGCAGCTCTTTTCGTCATGGAGTTGCTGCACCTGTGTGGTGATAAATCATTGAAATCAGGTGACCCTAGACCTGCTCTACAGCAGAGCTTGGTCCCATCGAGATGGCACTCATTTACTTGGTAGCGTATTGTTAGCTTAACGTTTGTAGTGTGGGCTGATGGGGCCCCTTGCTCCGTTTGGGTAGTGGAAACATGAGCTTCTGTAGAAATAAGCTTGGATACTTGGTGCTCGCTACATATAGATTTGAAAGCAGGCTGATGGAGCCTGTGGTTTTAGCTTGTTATATAATCATAAGGGAAGGGAGATTACGTAACCAAATATTGGCTTTTTGGCTGAAATTCTTTGACCCATTTTTGTGTTTTGATCAATTTTAAGTGGGTCTTTCAGATAACATGACATGCAGAATGGTGACAGTCCTTTCTGGTTTTGTGACTGTTTGATGGAGGCTATTTTTGCTGGCTGTTGTACTGCCATCCTGCCCTGAATGTGCCCAACCCTTTATGTAATGGTTTAATAAACCATTGGAGAACAGGACTTGTGAAGTGTGGTCTGTGGGATTGAAGGGTAAAGAGGGGAGGGCTGAGCAGTGGCCTCTGTCTTCTGCTTAAAGACGGGCAAACTGGAGGCCTGCTAGTACAGACAAGCTCCATGTTTAGTGACGAATTTCTACTGGCTAATTGGAGCTTTCCCGTCTCTCGCTCCACTGGAAATTTTACTGCATTTGAAGCTTTCAGGAGTTTACATGTAGTGAATGTAGTGGCAGAGCTGCTGTGGAGAATGTTACAGCTGTGTAATTATACCGAATTTATTTCTAACTGAATGCCACTGAATGCCTGTGATTCTCTTGATAATAGCCTGGCTTCTGAATCTGTCAACGACTTTCAACTCATTCTGCTGCCATACTGCTCATTTAATTTTTTTTCCCTGGAAATTTGTCGTCAGTTTGGCTAAAAGTGCTGATTTAGTCTGGACTTGTTTAATTCATGCAAATACTTCGAAATATAACTGAAGTCTGTCTCTCTTGCAGATTAGGACGCTGTGTAGGCTGAGGGTTTTGAAAGGAACATGGCTGCCCAGCGTAAGTTAAATTCAATGTATTTTTATATAGCGCCCTTTACAACAGTTGTCGCAGGGGTGCCAAGTGTCTCCCTGTTGCTGGTCCTGTGTACAGCAGTTACCCTAATTTGATTTCTTCTTAACCACTGGGTGTCTACATGGAATTTATTACAATAGTAGGTTTATTTGACTGCTTGTGTTTAATTGGGGAATGGGTGGTATGGTCTGGGCTGTGCAGCCCATACAGTTGGCATTGTGCCCAACTGTAACATTGATAGGAAGATGCGCCCTGTCTCGTGCTGTCTAGCTGTAACTGAATGAATGTGCCCCTTACCAGCTGACCTGATGGAGCTCGACATGGCCATGGAGCCGGACCGCAAGGCTGCCGTCAGCCACTGGCAGCAGCAGTCCTACCTGGACTCTGGCATCCACTCTGGGGCCACGACCACAGCGCCGTCCCTCAGTGGCAAGGGCAACCCCGAGGAGGATGATGTGGACAACCCGGCGCTTTACGAGTGGGAACAGAGCTTCTCCCAACCCTTCTCACAGGACCAGGTGGCAGGTATGCTCCCCTGCTGCTTGGCTTCATCCCCCTTTCCCTTGGGCTGCTGAGATGCTTCACAATGACTTCGGCAATGGTGCCTTCCAGACATCGATGGGCAGTACGCCATGACCCGGGCCCAGAGGGTCCGCGCCGCCATGTTTCCCGAGACCCTGGACGAGGGCATGCAGATCCCGTCCACACAGTTTGACAGCGTCCATCCCACCAACGTGCAGCGGCTGGCCGAGCCCTCGCAGATGCTGAAGCACGCCGTGGTCAACCTGATCAACTACCAGGACGATGCTGAGCTGGCCACCCGCGCCATCCCCGAGCTCACCAAGCTGCTCAATGACGAGGACCAGGTCTGCGGCCCGCCCCTCTGCCGCTTCCTGCTGCCCTGCTGGAGCCCCCCCTTCTAAGCCCTCTGCCCTTGCCCTTCTCAGGTGGTGGTGAACAAGGCAGCAGTGATGGTGCACCAGCTCTCCAAGAAGGAAGCGTCCCGGCATGCCATCATGCGCTCACCCCAAATGGTGTCGGCCATCGTGCGCACCATGCAGAATACGGGCGACGTGGAGACGGCCCGCTGCACTGCTGGCTCCCTGCACAACCTCTCCCACCACCGGGAGGGCCTGCTTGCCATCTTCAAGTCTGGGGGCATTCCCGCCCTTGTCAAGATGCTGGGGTGAGAGGGGGCTCGTGGGTGCTTGTCTGTCCCATTGGTGGAATGTCTCTACATCCCTGTTAACAGGGGTTGGGGGGGGGGGAGTCAGGTCTAGGCTCTGGAGTGACTTCCTGAAAGGAGCAGCAGACGAGTATCGTGGCCCCAGTCTTTAGCAAGTCTTTCTCTTGCAGATCCCCAGTGGATTCGGTTCTGTTTTACGCCATCACAACGCTCCACAATCTGCTGCTGCATCAGGAGGGGGCCAAGATGGCTGTGCGTCTGGCCGGGGGCCTGCAGAAGATGGTGGCTTTGCTCAGCAAGACCAACGTGAAGTTCCTTGCCATCACGACAGACTGCCTCCAGATCTTGGCATATGGCAACCAAGAAAGCAAAGTAAGGGTCTTGTGCCGCCCACCCCCACCCCCTCTCCAAAAATAACATTTCTAACACTCGTATATTTCTGTATTTGTATAGCTCATCATCTTGGCCAGTGGTGGCCCTCAGGCCTTGGTCAACATCATGAGGACCTACACATATGAGAAGCTTCTGTGGACCACTAGCAGAGTGCTCAAGGTGTTGTCTGTATGCTCCAGCAACAAGCCTGCCATTGTCGAGGCTGGTAAGTGGCGTGCTCACGGAGCACCAGTTAGTCTTGTGAGATTCTTCGTTTGGAGTTCTGGATTGAGGTTGAATTTTTAATTTCAGGAGGTATGCAGGCCCTGGGGCTTCACCTGACAGACCCCAGTCAGCGTCTGGTCCAAAATTGCCTGTGGACCCTCAGAAACTTGTCAGATGCAGCCACCAAGCAGGTATGAGGCCCTAGTGTGAAACGGGCTCTGTGTCCGTGCTTCGCTGCATTAGCGAGCCTGCGGATGCAGGTAGGCAGTCGCCCCCGTGTATTGCTGTGCTTGACAGTTGTTGCCTCACAGGAGGGCATGGAGGGCCTGCTGGGGACGCTGGTCCAGCTCCTGGGCTCTGACGACATCAATGTGGTGACGTGTGCGGCTGGCATCCTCTCCAACCTCACCTGCAACAACTACAAGAATAAGATGATGGTGTGCCAGGTGGGCGGCATAGAGGCGCTGGTGCGCACCGTGCTCCGCGCCGGGGACCGCGAGGACATCACAGAACCCGCTGTCTGTGCCCTGCGCCACCTCACCAGCCGCCACCAGGATGCAGAGATGGCCCAGAATGCCGTGCGGCTGCACTACGGCCTGCCGGTAGTGGTGAAGCTGCTGCACCCGCCCTCACACTGGCCCCTAATCAAGGTACCCCAGCTCTGGGCTTCGGCGGGGAGGTGAGGGCTCTTGTGGCACGGTCAGCCCCCCTTTAACCCCCACCCCCTTTCCTTCTCAGGCAACTGTGGGGCTGATCCGTAACTTGGCGCTGTGTCCCGCCAACCACGCGCCCCTCCGGGAGCAGGGTGCCATCCCCAGGCTGGTGCAGCTGCTGGTACGGGCACACCAGGACACGCAGAGACGCACCTCCATGGGCGGCACGCAGCAGCAGTTTGTGGTGAGTGTGGTGCAACCCATCCTGCTTGGGGGGGGGGGGGGGAGAGGGTCAGCTGCCTTGCTGACCTGTGCCGTTAAATGCAGGAGGGGGTGCGCATGGAGGAGATTGTGGAAGGCTGCACCGGTGCCCTGCACATCCTGGCCAGAGATGTTCACAACAGAATCGTCATCCGGGGACTGAACACCATCCCACTCTTCGTGCAGGTAGGTCTGGGGTGGTACAGTGTGGGGGTGGGGTCTCTGGCAGCCTGTACGCTCTGCCCCTCACTGTCAGCCCCTCCTCCCATAGCTCCTGTACTCGCCCATCGAGAACATCCAGCGTGTGGCGGCTGGGGTCCTCTGCGAGCTGGCCCAGGACAAAGAGGCAGCGGAGGCCATCGAGGCCGAGGGGGCCACCGCCCCCCTGACAGAGCTGCTGCACTCCAGGAACGAGGGCGTGGGTGAGTCTCGGGGCCCTTGGCCGCTTGTCCCGGTGGGGGGTGCTGAGGATGGGACATGCCTGATTGGCCACATGATCTCCCCCCTGCTCCCCCACAGCCACATACGCGGCGGCCGTGCTCTTCCGCATGTCGGAAGATAAGCCCCAGGACTACAAGAAGCGGCTGTCGGTGGAGCTGACCAGCTCCCTCTTCAGGACGGAGCCCATGCCCTGGAATGAGGTGTGTCCCCGGGGCTGGTGGCAGCTTCCTGCAGGCTCTGAGATTCTCTGTAAAGTGTCCTTGCTGTGTTCCGTAGCTCTCAGAGCCTCAGTGTGGCTTTTTAATGGACTAGGGATTGTGCTTTGTCCATGCATTCTGTATGGGGGCAGGGGGATCCATGCGTCAAGACCAGTTCTGAGAGGGAGAATGCAGGGTTTCCGTGGCGCTCTGAGCGGCAGGTTACCTTGGTGACTCTTGGCTGTCCTCCCTGATCAATGGCCGCTCTGTCTTCCCTCCTCCAGACGGGAGATCTCGGCCTGGACATGACCGCCCAGGGAGAGGCCCTCGGCTATCGCTCGGATGGTATGTCAGCATCCAGTAACTTATTAATCCACTGCTTAGCTGCGAGTCACTGCTGCAGTGCCTGTGTGTGGGGGAGGGGGGTGCCTCTGCCAGTCCCCTCTGCCCAGGCTGACTTCACTTGCTCTCTAGTTTGCTAGCCTGCGGGCACGGAGCGGACGGGACTTCTACACCTCACTGTGTGCCGCTTGTCTAAATGGCTCTAACAGCGTGTGCTTCCCCCCCACGTGGCCTGCCTGCAGACCCCAGCTACCGCTCGTTCCACTCAGCTGGCTTCGGGCAGGACGCCCTGGGGATGGAACCTATGATGGAGCATGACATGGCTGGCCATCACCCCGGCGCCGACTACGCCGTCGATGGCCTGCCAGACCTGGGCCACACCCAGGACCTGATTGACGGGCTGCCCCCGGGCGACAGCAATCAGCTGGCCTGGTTTGATACTGATCTGTAAATAAATAACCTTTTTAGGTAAGGCTTAAACACGAGCTGCAGGTGTACTGGTGTTTTTGCTGCATGCCTGTGTGAAGTGTAACTAATCAGTGTAGAGTGTGAAATACCCCCCTCTGCCGCACTTCCCACAGTGACGTGTTACCCCCCCCACCCCACTCTATCTGCAGCCGTATCGTCTGAATGAACTGCATCGTGACTTGGCCTGTAGAGTTGCTGAGCGTTCTTGTGAGGAGAGGTGGGCTCATGTCTCAAAGTGCCTGACGCTAACCAACGCCGAGTTTCCTATGGGAACAAGCCGGAGAAACGTTTTGTTCTGGTCCTTGCTGGTCGGAGCTTAAACCGGGGTGGATTATTTTTTTTTTTTTTATTTTTTTTTGGAGTGGATGGAAGAGTGCACCACAAATGGATTTCACGGTGGAATCTCAACATCTAGCCTTGCCTGTCTTTTTTACATTTTATTTTTTTTAATGATTCTTCTGTCACTTGTAATGGTTCTGATCTCGCTTGCTTTAAAAACATTTTTTGCAGCGATTTTTATTCCTTTCAGCGTCTTGTAGTATTAAGTTATAGTGGTAATGCTCCATCAGTTTCTAAATTTTATCAGTTCATGGTGTAGAACACTAATCAAAAGAATTGTATTCTGAATAAAGTGTTATATTGTGTAGCTTTTGTATAAAACCAGGAATTGAAAACGGTCCAAATATTTTAAAGGCTGAAAACCTTCTGGTGTCAATTGTTTCGGAAGCCATTCGGGTTGGGGCCACAAGAACTGATACTTTTTGGCCTTTTGAAGGTAGCTTAAAGATCCCTTGAGTTGTAGCCTGCTGTGCTTATTGGAAACATGGTTGAACAATAAAATGGACTTATTTCAGCCTGCTGTGGTCTCTTTGTTGCATTTGAGTGGAGATGCTCGGGGGGGGGGGGGGTCAGTCTGGTGACTCCAGGTGCTGATTATAGGTTTATGGTGTGTATTTTCTAAAGAGACTGCTCTGAGCCTGCTTCCATCATGGATGTGAGGAGTTAATGACTCCCCATTGGCTTTTACAGGTATTCACACTTGCTTCCTATTAAGCTGGACTAATATCTAGTCCTAGCAGTTGTAAACAATGCAGTTCAGGTCCTTTATTTCCATTCCTGTTGTGTGCAAGGATTTCAGTCTGGAATCTGAATAAATGTGCTGAAAACTATACATCAAACCTTTTAATCTGTTTGATGTATGGGTCTTGAATACTTCCTCTAAGGTTATTGATCCCAGGGGGAAATTGTCAGATACAAATGGACAAAACTACATGATGGCATACCAATCACAACCATTACCCCAGGGAGTTTTAAGTAATATGAGACAAATTTATGACAAACAGGAAACACTTGGTACAGGTATGTGAGCATAACCAGATGAAATCACTGCATCTCCTGCAGAAGAAAGATGAGTCTCAGAGCCGGACGGCTTTCAATATCTCCATGGCCAGGGAAGTCACTGAAGCGTCTGCATGAGACCTGCAACAACAGCAGTCCCAGCACTTAGCACGTTGGTCCTGCTCTGGGTCAAGTAGGCGTGGCTAAAAATGGGGGATATATTCATAGACATAAGAACTATACAAACGAGAGGAGGCCATTCGGCCCATCAAGCTCGCTTGGGGAGAACTTAACTAATAGCTCAG
>JAODKN010000134.1:5410808-5424821 GCA_026774425.1 Petrocephalus zakoni
AGCATC
The DNA here is from genome assembly GCA_026774425.1 of Petrocephalus zakoni. Classification (NCBI taxonomy): domain Eukaryota; kingdom Metazoa; phylum Chordata; class Actinopteri; order Osteoglossiformes; family Mormyridae; genus Petrocephalus; species Petrocephalus zakoni. Next base: position 5,410,815 of record JAODKN010000134.1, read on the forward strand.
TTATATATACGCTCAGCAAAATGTGGTCATAAACCCAGGCGGAGTAAATGCATCACGTCCACGTTTAAGTGTTGAAACCTAGGCTTCCGGACTCCCTGGAAAACCACGGCAGCGCGCAGCGTGTTAGAGCTTCAGTGCGGCCCCATCACAGCGCAGAGCCAAACATCTCGCTGGTGCGGAGGATCCCTCCACACTCATTTCAGCTCAGACTATGTCAGGAGCAAATGCAATTTCACAGTGCTTGGCGACTGGCAGTCATTCTGCCATGAGACTGAGGAACATACCGGAGCTCCAAGCCAACAGACAAACTTTGCTCTGATTGACAAAACTAGGCTGGTTTTAACCGAGCTAATTTCCCATCCGGTGGGATTTTAGGGATAGACAAAAAGACCTGTTATCAGCAAACGCACACGTTGTGAACGCGTACTCACTCAGCCATACTTCCATAGAGGGATATCACTGCACAAACCCTCCACTTCTCCGCAATGGACTAGTTTCTTTCCCCATCTCCGGTTAGAAGCTCACAGAATAATTGATTCATGCATGCTGAACACACGCCTTCTTAGGCATCTTATTAGCCCGCCTGGCTGCCCAGCTTCACGGATGTGCAGACGGACGCACAGAAAGGTCACCTGCGAGCTGAGCACCTGCAGCACCACCGAGACCATAGGCAGAGACTGCTTCAGCTGCTTGGCCTGCGCAGTTGATGGATGTCTGCGGCCGGCCACGCTCCCCAACGCAGCCAGGACGTCGTCTGCAGACACAGAACCGGGAAGAATCACCAAAAGGGGAAATATCTACTTTTACAGCTGGCCAACGTAGACCCTTATTCAGGCCATATCAGTACCTAAAAGCACCCTGCTAAGTTTTCAAAAGTAATAACTCTTACTACTGAAGTACAAATCTGGAACTATAGCCACTACCTGCGATAAAAGATGTATCACAATTCATTAATGATGAACAAACATGAAATCAGTATTTCACTTATTCAACTAAGTAATGTTCATCATGACTTGTTCCTTCAGTAGTTCACAAAGGTTCACAGAATTAAGACATACTAGCACATATAGTGACTGTTTGGGATAAAAGATGCACCAGAAGTCATTAATGATGAACAAACATGAAATCAGTCTTTAACCTGTGTTATTCATAACCTGTTGCTCCCCTGAGCATTACCAGATCAGCAGATATAGTAACAAATAGAGTAACTGCTTGAGATAAAACATCACAATTCATTAATGATGAATTAACATGAGATCAGTATGTAACTAAGACTTGGTGGTTAATACATAGTAATAACATACTGTTATATTATTTGTGCCCAGTCAAGTAAAGTTTTACCGTTTAAACGTTACATGCAGGTAATTACATTACATATGAACAGGACACATGTGAGCAGGGAAGTGGAGAGAGAGGCCCCAGACGGGGCGGACTGGCCGTCAGTGGCGTAATTAAAGAGGAAGAGGGGCCACCGCTGTGTCATGAGATTCATTCACCCAGAACGGCGGGCAGCTCCTGGACCATGTGACGGATGAGAAGGTGCAGACATCTCGACAGGTGCTGATTGGCACTCTGCTGCTCCCTCCCTGGCAAGGCCTTCCTGACGTCCCTCTCGATGTACATCACCAACCTGCATGTGGGACGGGAACGCGTCACCATCCTGTTGGCGTCGCGGGCGCGGCGCGTGCGAGCACAGAGGCGAGGCAGAGCGCAGAGGCGAGGCAGAGCGCAGAGGCGAGGCAGAGCGGGGCTCACGCAGCACCTTCCACGCCATCCGCATTCCGATGCCAACGAAACACGCATTAACAGCTCCGCAGTAACCACCAAGCGTCTCGTTCAGATGAAAAGCTGCACCTGGCATTTAAAAGATGATCTGAAACACTGCTAAGGTTTCATTCACACTTTGTGGATGCTAATTCTATGATAAATTCAGCATGGCATGAATGCAGCTTTAGTCTTTGGTTTATAGCATCACTATTCATGCTATATTTAGTCGGTTTTGAATTTGGGCAGCTGTGGTACCAGGTGCAGATTAAAACTTAATAATCTGCAGGAGGCCCATAAAACCTGAAAGAGAGTCCTGCGCCACAAGTAAACCTGCAACACACATGTAAAGTTGAGAGAAAAGTTCCGGCCTGAAAATTTGTGAAGTGTTAAATTTGGAGTGACTGATCACTATCTACAGTATGCGAGTGAATGACATCAGCATACAGACTAACAGGTCAGGATGGATAGTACCACCCTGTGCGTCATCAGGTTAGGAGGACTGGAGAAAGGCAGAGATTTACACAGCAGTTATCACATGAAAGAAAATGAAAGTCTTGCCCCTCCCACCCAGCTGAATGGTGCTGGCTCATGTTAAACAGGTCATTATAGAGCCCCACAGTCCATAGATCTGAAGGCACTCAGCTCTGGGTCACTCACAAGTGCATGAAGATCAAAGCCAAAATATGCATCTGACATACAATCCCTCATCACAGCAGCAACAGATACAAATTAAAGGCAAACCGAATTAAAGCCACAATTATCAGTCTTCAGACGTCAATCGGGTATGCACCAGCTATCTAAAAGCCCAATCTCCGCCCCCTGAAAGCTTCAGCGTCTCTAATCTTCCTGGCCACTACTATATACTTTAAAAAATAACAAACGAATAAGGTTTCATATTTCATTCCCCATACATCTAGTATAGAGCTATAAGGGGGCGTATGTGCGATTTGAGCCACTGATTAGTGTCACAGGTGGCACGTGCAGGTTCTGTGATTTCTCTGCTTGGCTTATAGGGAATGTGAAGGACGGGATCAGCTGTGTATGTGAGCAGGTGGGCACTGTCACCAAACTCAGCCGTGGCATCACATCCCCGCTGCAATTCCTCTCGCTGCTGACACGCAGACGTCCACGCCGGCCATTAGGTACGGCGTGTCAGCCGAGCGGTACGAAGACAAGCAGAGGGAACACGGCGCCGGTGGCAAAGAATGAGGGCGGCCCGACAGCCCCGGCGGTGGGGCCCGCCGTCCACGCGCGATTGATTTGTTCTAAGAGAGCTGCTCTGATATAATGACTTGTCATGTTTGCCACTCAGCGCCGGGTAGAACTCTGTCCTCGCTGGTCACTTCTGACGACACGGCAACGGAGAGCTGAGTGGGATCTGAAACTCAGACTGCAGAAACGCAGCACAGAACCGTCACCGCTGCCGCGCCGTGGATTCACCGGCTGGTCAGCTGGACCGCATCCTCGGCAAATGAAGGAAGGAGTGCGCGGATAGCGCTTATTCTCCGGCACGGCACGGTGTGCCGAAGGCTTTCATCAGGATATAATTGGAAGGGTGCAGGAATCCCGGCAGCGGCCTAATGACAGGGATTGACAGGCTTGGCAGCTGGGATTTCGGCTTTCCGCACTCTCACAGCTGCCAGGCAGGGAAAAAAAAAAAAAAAAAAAAGACAGTCCTATAATTTCACAAGCGTTCAGCTGATCAGAGAAACTGCCCACTCAGCTGTGCGCTCTCATCCCGGCTGCCGTTCATTTACCGCGGTGCCGCTGCTGCGCCAAATCTAGCTGAGGCAGCAGTAACACCCCCCACCCCCCTCCACAGCAGGCAGAAATGAACCACCTTTTAAAATTACTGCTTTTTTCATGCTTATATTAACGGGGAGGAAGTTGGGGGGAAGGGGGGGGCTTGTCATTTCTTACCTTCATAATGATGCATAAATAAGCAATTGGTGACAATAAACACAGCCAGTGAATGTAATGCTTAATGCAGCTATAGACATGGAAACAGAAGCACTATTATTTAGTTATATGCATGTGTCCAAGAGACTGCCGGACCTACAGCTTTGGATTAATGCCACCCGTCCACTCAGACCACAACTCAAACACAATAAATCCACTTAGAGCCATTGGGAATGTAGTGAAATCCAGCGGTTATGGCACAAATGGTTTTTAAAGCCTCGCCCTTTAATCGAAACGCTGAGCGATTAATGACAAGGAAAATCAAGGAGGACATGAAAGGGAAAACGCTAACCTCTCCATTTCTCAAACCAAAGAATAATCGCCACATTTTAGATTATCTAATAAAAGCCTTCCATAACCTTTAAGTCCTTTCGAAGAATGTCTGATTTGAAAAGGCAGCTGCCACATTCACCGCATGCCTTTCGCAAGCCGCCTGTTTAACGGAGCCTGTCAGACGCCATGAATTTTTCCACCCTATGTGACCAGGCAGCTCCAGCTAGTAACACCCGCTTCATAATGGCTGCTAAGAAAACGCCACATTTGTTTGGCCGGAATCAGGATAAGTCCGTTTCAGGAGAAGCACTTTGAGGGGGACAGAGATGAAACACACAGGATATCTGAGGACCCAGCTGTGGCCGGACAGCATGTAGAAATTATGTGGAATACTGCTTTCCAGACGGCAGGAAGGCAGAGAAAATCGGCCACATTTCCGTGCGGTCCAGCACGTGAGGATTTATGCCGGGCCCAGAAGAGACCTTCACAGAACACGGATGGCAGATTACACAAAGGCCACCAAGGGGCTCCCTGCAAAACAGACACTGGAGGTGTGTGCTACAGGACAGGTAATGACCGTGTGGGAATGGATGGGGGAGTTTTCAGCTTCCCGGGTTCCCATATCAGCAGATTGGCAGTCATGTAACCAGAACTCAGATTCGATTCGATTCAAGAATTCCTGTTCAAGAAAAAGCCCCTTCCTGTCTGTTCCAGTCAATGGCCCCTCTCCATTAGATATGGCATGTCTTCTTTAGGCTACACCAGCCGGCTCCTACAGAGAAGGGAGCTTCCCATTAGAGCTCCGAAGGCGGCGTTGGAGCTGGAGCGCCCAGGCTGGAACTAGTCATTACACGGACGGGAATTTCCAGGGCTAACCAGAATGCTGCCAGAATGTGTATCAGTGAAGTGGGTTAAAGAGCCCTTCCTCCAGACACATTCCCAGGCATGCTTCCTCCCTCTGCCACCAAGCACGCTCTCATTCTCAGAGTAACAGCCATGCACACGCCTCCACATGCGCGCAGACGGTCTCCAGCCACACATAACGCCCTACCAGGCATTTCCATGCAGGGTCATTAAGAGCTGACGGAAAATACAGAGAACACAATACCATTTAGGGTTGTATATATAAACACAACTACCCAAGTTATCAGAAAGGTTTACAGGCTCATATTAACTAACTCTGTGACACAACACACGAGGGATTCCGTCTGTCTGTAGGAAGAGTCAATTAGTCAATGGAACCGACTCAGGTGAAGAACACTAAGCTGCATGCAGCTTTGGAAGAGCAAAGTGAATGAGACTGAGTGCAGGTTCACTGGAATGCATGTACACTGGGATGCAGGTGCACTGGAATGCAGGTGTACTGGATTGCATGTACACTGGAATGCATATTTTTGTGTGTACTCTCTAGATGAGACACACACACTTGGGGTGCAAGTGCGGGGTCAGCCAGCATACGGCGCCTATCTAGTCCGGGGTTAAGGGCCAAACAGCAGCCCCAGGTTTAGAACCAGTGATGGTCTGATCACAGCCACAGGGTCCTAACCTGTTTCACACGTGCGATTCCCACCCTCGGGGGAATCAGGCCAGCGAATGGTGGCCCAGCCTCACCCCGGCTGAAGCCCCGTCGTGATCATGGTGTCTCCCCTTTTCCCCTACTAGTGTCCTCAAGTCAAAGTCGATTCCTACACAGCGGGACCTCTTCCAGAACTTTCCAGTCCAGCTCTGCAAGCTTCCCAAAGGCATGGTCGTTATTGCTTTAAAATATAGCAACATAGCAAAAATGGGCCACGGGCCTCTTACACCAAAGACAGACTTCAAACCCTTGGAACAAAGAGAGCCTGAATGAACCTAGCGCTGCTGGAAGAACGACTCTGACACTGGCAGTATCAGGCGGGCTGCCAGACACACTTGTTCATCCCATGTTCTCAGCAACACCCCTGGGGGTCCCTACTCCAAATAGGGCACCGGGGAGAAAACTTAAATCAACCTCACCAAATCACCATTTTTTCCCTTTCATATTTGATTTAAGCCTGGGTGCTTACTGATTTCAAAAGGACTTCATTCCTTGTGATAATACTGGAGCAACTGCGAAAATTCAAAGTAAATTGGCTTGATTTATCTTTTTCCGCTGTAATCTGTACAGAGTATTACAATGATCTATTACTCTTGCCATTAAGTCATTGGACTAGACCCATTTAATTGCCCTTTTATTTTCGAGATGTGAGCCATTAAGGTCATGGAGGACCTTATTTTCCAGTAGAACTTCCCAGTGCAGCTGGTCCACCCGAGCATCTTTTAAGACGTATATTTATTCACATCCCTCAGGGATTTCGGAAGCGGCACATTCCTTGATTCCGGCTGAGAATTCCTGACCATGCTGGCATCCGGATAGTGGCCGGCACACCGCTGGCAGCTGGTACCTGGAGTTACAGCACAGCAGCAGCATCTCCCGGTTGTGGAGTAGGACCTGCAGCAGCACCAGAAAGGCCTTGGCTCGGACCGCTGGGAAGGGGCTCTCCAGGCAGCGTGTCACCCGCACCACCAGCTCCTGCAGCAGAAGAGATGGGATGGGGTGTGTTGCTGTCAAAGCATACCGCCTTCGTCAGCGAGGGTGCCAGCAATCAGCTGTCAGGCGCGGGAATGGCGACCGGCAATCAGCTGTCAGGTGCGGCCTACGATCCACCACGAGACACAGTAATGGTGGCCTACGATCAGCCATCAGGCATGGGAACGGAGGTCTGCGATCAGCCAGCAGGCACTGTAACAGTGGTCTCCAATCAGATGTTAGGGATGGGAACAGCAGCCAACAATAAGCTATCAGGTGCGGGAATGGTGGCCTGCGATCAGCTGTCAGGTGCGGGAATGGTGGCCTGCTATCAGCTGTTAGGCACGGGAATGGCAACCTGCGATCAGCTGTCAGGTGTGGGAATGGCGACCGGCAATCAACTGTCAGACGTGGGAATGGCGACCTGCGATCAGCCGTCAGGCATGGGAATGGTGGCCTGCGATCAACTGTCAGGCGCGGGAATGGCGACCTGCGATCAGCCGTCAGGCGCGGGAATGGCGACCGGCAATCAGCTGTCAGGTGCAGCCTACGATCCACCACGAGACACAGTAATGGTGACCTGCGATCAGCCGCCAGGCACGGCCTACAATCAGTCAACAGGATGGGAACAGCGGCCTGCAATCAGCTGTTGGGTGTGAGAACGGTGGCCTGCAATCGACCATCAGGTGTGGGAACGGCAGCCTTCCCTAAATAGAGCTACAGCAAGCAGTGCGGTTCCAGGTGCACAGGCATGTTGTTCAGGGAAACGATAGTAGCTTATTGGACCACCATGGTCTAATCTGGTGGTTGTTAAAGAGGACAGCATTTATTTAGACGTGACATATTTAGACATTTCATATCTGATCGATTTTAAGGCCAGATCAGCAGAGGACTTTCCAAGTAAGGAACAGTAATAGTAATAAAAAAGCCATATGACTAAGACAAAGAGGATCTGTTACAGCTTTACTGTTATGTAGCAGGAAACTGGGCTGCAGAAAGATCATGCAGAGAGCATCTATTCACTGAGCACAGGGCACAAAAGGGCCCATAAAGCTGATGCTTTTTAAACCATTACAGGCAATAAAGTCCATATATTACCTGTGAAGAAAACATATTTAGGAAGACTGACAAAAATAATAATAATGAAATTAGTGAGATGTATGAACTACTGATTAAAAACAGCCGGCTGTGAAGATTTCATTACTGGAGATACAGATTAAAGGAGGAGGGAAAATTAAACGTATTCCCTCTGTATCAGAAAAAAAAAAATCTCCATTAGTGAGCATCAGAAGATCTCTCTCTCTCTCCCACTTTCTCCTCCCCTCACCCTCCCTCCATCCCCCTTTCACACTCCCACCTACTCTCACTCCCTGTCACTCTCTCTCTCTCACCCTCTTCCAGTAGCTCAGTGCATACGAGATCACGCCTCATTATCTGACCGTGCTTGTGAGAGGGGGACAGGCCTCGGTGGGTGGGCATTAGGACCTGGGGCAGACTGCGCCATACTTACCCGCTCCTGGACTAGCCTCTGCACATTGACTCCAGAAGACAGGATAGCCCCAAAGAGGGTGAGAAGGTGCTGCTGGACGCGGCTGATGCCACACGCTAGGCCGTCCAGCACGGAAGGCAGCCCCACTTTGTCGATGACGCTCTGGAAGACGGCTGGGGAATGACGTGTCGCTCTGCAGAGGGCCTGGAGGACACAGCACAATTTGTAAAACAGCAATATATTCAGGGGCGGTGGATGGAGGGCCAGATGAATGTTGGGGGGTGCTCAGGAGCGCAAAAGGCTCCCCACTGCAGGGGGCTGTTGATGCCAGTCTGAATGCCCAAGGAGGGGCAATGGTATTAATTACTGCCAGTTAGCCACTGGCTGAAACTGTTAATTCACAGGCATATTAGCGGAAATCATTGTTTTTCAGTGTTGATATACCAGTTGTTATACTCGTGTATACCAATGTTAGATGAGAAACTCTTGCAGAATTCTAGGAGTTGGGAACAGCTAATTGTTAGACAAATGACTTAACATTATACGATTAAGAGAGAAGAAAAAATTAAGATCTTTTTTACCATTACTTTAACAGTAATAAAACATATAAACCATAGCTTTAAGTAACGTCTTCAGTTTTATTTAGGTGTCCTACACTTAAATTACCCAAAAGCTCAATAAATGTTGATGAATAGCTTAGTACCCCCCATCCTCTTCTGGCCTCCTGCCTCACAGGTAATCAGAATATAACAGCTGACTGTGCATCAGATTGTTTTGTGGCGACCAGCCCAGCAGTATGAAGAGCAGAGCTGTGAATGCAGTGTCTATGTAGGACTTAGGCCTGTCACGATAATGAACTGGGCTTGAACCGCTGACCTTCTACTCACAGGCAAAGCAGTGCCAGACCGTCCACGGTCCTCAATGTTCAAGTTTCACATGGAAGTGTGCACACCGCAGTGTACGCGACACAGTGCCGGACCGTCCGCGGTCCTCAATGTTCAAGCTTCACATGGAAGTGTGCACGCCACAGTGTATGCGACGCAGTTTTTTTTTTTAACGCCAATGTGCAAGGTAAAGCTGCTGTTAAACGTCATGTTTGGGAAGTGTGGTATGGATGTTATGAAAATTTATATTAATTTTACTAAAAATAACCATGCACTATGCACTTACCGTGGGCAAGGCAGAATCATATTGGTTAACAAAAACATTTCTATAAACTGAAATTAAATAAGATAAGAAACTAAAATTACTATTAAAATAAAATTACTAAAACCTAAAGTAAAATATATAATAACTCAATAGATTTACCTCATTAAAATGAAAACCACTGAAAACACACCTAGAACTAAATTAGATTTCAAATGAATATAAAATAATAATACGAACACTACAGAAAAAAAATCAGAACGATAACAACACTGATGCAAAAACATACACAGGTATATGGCATTGCAGTACAAACACATTTTATTTCAGTTAGTAGCATCTGAGAGTCTTCATAATACTTTTTGTTATTGTTCTGATAGAGGGTACAGAAGATGTTTATATAGAATCTCTGCTCCAACTTCTTTCTGACTCCCTGTTACTTTTCCTCTGGCCAACAAATGATCCAGATTCGTTTGGGTCCCTGAGAGGAGCCTCCACAAAAGTGAGCAGGCAGTATATTGCCTGTAAAGGAGCAAATGACTCTCTATATTTAACAATTTTTATTTAATCTTTTTTTGGGTTATGTGGGTTTATTTTTTATTTATTTAGGATACTTACTTTTTTGATATTCCAATTCCAATGTCTGAATATTCTATGAATTTCTCTTTGAAAGGGTGTATTTGCATTACTATTATATTATGTTATTGTATCAGCGGCATAAAACGAATCTTAAAATAACAATATCATCTATCGCAACTATTTCTGGGTCAGTGGATTGTCCAAAAGAAGGAGTTATTGTGACAAGTCTCGTGGAACAGTGTAGAACCCCATCCCTGGGTAAACCCTAGTAGAACCCTATCCCTGCCTGTTCTGCAGGGTTGTGGTCAGAGTGCCAGATCCAGCATGGCTCACCGAGATGGCTGTGACTCGCAGGGGATCCACGCTGGAATGGGTGTAGAGGCACCAGAGCACAGGCCCGATGTCACCCGTGATGAAGGCTTTGGCGTGATGAGACTGCGTGCTGCACACGTTCTCCACGGTCTTTGCTGCTATGTGATTCACCACCAGCTCCTCCTGCAGGACAGGAAGACAGCCAAAGTGGAACCATCAATGGGATGCGGCATCGGGTCTTCAGAAAGGGGGCAGTGTACATTAAAGGAAGAAATCCAGACAATTCATCACACGCTTTGTAATTCAGCAAAAAACCATCGGGGAGAATACATCAAGGTTTTAAAGTGGGGGGCTTTACAGTTCAGAGATTTCACTGTGTTACATCATAGAAGAGGCTTTGCTTTGAAAGATGACAGCAGCCTTCTCTGGGACAGGATGTCAGGCCTAGATGGTTCTGACGGATGGCTAAACAGGCCAGTGATCCAAGCCTCTTTCCTTGGTGAACTTTTACCCTGCAGCGTGCTGGAAATAGGACCCTCTGCATTCTCTATCAGGCGCACAATGAAACGACACCTGCTCCCAGGCAAAGAGGAAATGCATTGGCGGCCACTGCCGAAGACAGGACCGCGGATTACCGAAACGTTGGACGGCAAGGGAAGGCTCATTAATGAGCTGCCATCAGAGCCGCAATAGTCACACTGCGCTTGCTCAGCTCCAGCCCATGCCCCCTGGATAGCAGTTAGCATTAGCAACGCATTCACGCTGCACCTGCTTGGGGTGGGCCGAGGTCCCAGCTTAGCAGTTAGCATTAGCACTGCAGTCACACTGCACCTGCTTGGGTTGGGCTTGGGTCCCAGGTTAGCACTTGTTTGACTTGGGCCCTGGATTAGCAGTTAGCATTAGCGCTGCAGTCACACTGCACCTGCTTGGGTTAGGCTTGGGTCCCAGGTTAGCAGCTATCATTAGTGCCGCAGTCACACTGCACTTGCTTGCATTGAGGTTGGGCCCTGGGTTAGCAGTTCGCATTAGCGCTGCAGTCACACTGCACCTGCTTAGGTTGGGCCAGTGTCCTGGGTTAGCAGCTACCATCAGTGCCATGGTCACACTGTGGCTCAGGGGTCAGTGTTCAGGATGATGAAATATAATCGGCAGCAAGCCTGATTCAAATGGGGACAAAGCTGTCAAACTGAGGCAAGGAGAGGCTCTGAATGAGAGCTGGGGAGACGAGGTGGTGGAGTGTTACGTGAAGGCTACGGGAGAGAGGAGGGGCTCTAATTGATTCTGCAAGCAGCGGGACGGCTTGTTATGACATAGCGCAGTGCGTGAAACAGGACAGCGGCCTAATTAGCACACAGGGGAGCGCTGGCTTTTAATTATACAACAGCCAATACTCATTAACACCAACATCCCAAAAAAATCAGAAATACGGGAACCTGCTGGCGGACAGACTGGAGTAATAAAATCAGGAGTATTAAAATCCGGCAAATCAGCCCCCCCAGCCTCATTAAGCCTGTCCGTTCCAACGGCCGAATCTCGAGCAAATCCATTATTTTGCCGGGTGTCTGTTTTCACAAACGCTAGGGCCATTATTAAAGCTGATTAACATCAAGAGAGGAATTGATTTGTTTCATTAGAGTCTCAGAAAGACGGCTGAGGACAGAGAGCTGGGGAGTGGATTTGGGGAGGGGGGCTGGAGGCGGAGCCTCGAGAGCTCGGCTTCACGTCCCGTCCGCTTTGCGCATGAGAGACCCCGCTGCCCTCTCTAATTAGCCCTTTTGAAGCGCTGGAACACCTGGACCAGGAGAAAGCGGCATGCAAATGAGGTGCAGAGCAAGCCGACCCTTTCATTACCAACTTCCTGTTACAAAAGAGCCAAACCAATCTGATCTGCATGCTGCGTGGAACCAACTTTGCTTTGATTCTGGAAAATCTTGTTTGGAGGGCGGCTTTTAAAAGGCAGTTTTCAAACATCTGATTTATGCAGCTGTGAGTACATCATCACAGAGATACATGCACACTAAGCGTGTAGGCTACGTATCCCCACAACGTGATAAAAACCAGTTATTCTGACGACGTGGGAACCACAAGGGGAAAATCAATCTTATAAAAATCTGTGAATGCAATAAAAAAATTAAAATGACAAATAATCTTATATTTTGTTTGGTTACTTATGGTTTATGTTAGAGCTGCGTCGGGGTTGAGGTTGTCATTGCTGGGATAGGGTTTTCCCCATAGAAATGAATGGACAGTCCCCACAAAGCTATGAATATAAACTTGTGTGTGTACATGTGCGTGGGTATCTATAAGTACAGGAGGTCTTCGACAGTCTCAACGACGATTTGAATTTATGACACTAACTCCCAAACTGTTTCAGCTTACGCCGATACATCATACTTACGGACTACGTGGGTGAACTAGTTTGGTTGCGCGTGGCAACTTTATTTACACTCATTCGCGGTGGAACGATTTCAGGATGTATTTGTCGAAAATGAAAATGAGCCGATGCAGCAGAACAAAGGTGATCATTACATCTCAGTGTGTGGCACGATTTCTTCATTTAATTTTGTATAATGCAAACCCTTCTAATTGTTTTTCTGGATGGTAGCTAAATAAGACGCAAAGCAACGGATGATGGTTTTGCTTTGCATTATGTCACGTTCTCTTCACCACCCTTGTGCACTGCATTTCCACATGGCACCGTTTCTGTGTGCTGCGCACTGTAAATCAACACGTCACATGGAATGCTTTTCTGTTTTTACACTTCAGCGTGGCACGAATTCCACTCCATAGTTTTTATGTTCTAAATTATAATTTTATAACTATGTCCAGGTAAATAAGTGACTTAGGCTATGGTGTGTTTCGACACCAAAATGTGGGGTCACGGTCATAAAACTAAGACCCCCTGTATATATGTTGATAAAGGAAGTATTAGTAAGCGTGGAACTGTGCATAAGGAACAGCTCCCCCGCTGGCCATCATGTAATTACACCCCCTGCCCGGGGTCTGCGCTCTTGTCCTCAGAGAGAAGAGAGAGAAATGACTGCTCTTCCTGTAGAAGCTGTGGCAGTCAGTCAGCCAGCCAGTAACCTAGGCGCAGAGACCAGTCTGCTCTGTGACTGCGCAAGTGATTGAGGGAGGGTCAGGATCGGGGTCAGGGTGAGGGTCACGCCCCGGGCCCATTCCCATAACCCTGGACTGCCTGTTAACATTCAGAGAGAAGCACGCGGGCTGAAAAGCATGAGGCGGCCGCGTCACAGAGGCGTGCGTCTGCCTGCATACCGATGAGCTTCCGCGGCCAGCCTGCTCACTCTCACGCTCGCTGATGAATGTTTAATGGGGTGCGGCGCAGTGACCAACAGCGGCGGGGTCGCCCCCCCAAACGCCGGGGGACGGGATCCCCACAAACTGACAGCTCACTTCTGTTTGCATTCCTGCAGAAGCCACCTGTTCTGCCATAGCGCGCTACTGCACATGGCAGCCAAATTTTGCCTCTTGAATGCTCATGTTCACCTGCAGAAATCTGCTTCATGTACGCTTGCAGAATTCTGCCTCATGTACGCTTCCAGAATTCTGCCTCATGTACGCTTACAGAATTCTGCCTCATGTACGCCTGCCCAGTTCTGTCTCATGTAAGCTCATGTATGTCTGCTCAATGTATGCCTGAAGAATTTTGCCTCATGTACACTTGCAAAATTCATGTACATCTGCAGAATTCTGCCTCATGTATGCCTGCAGAATTGTCTCATGTATGCTCATGTTCACCTGCAGAATCCTGCCTCAAGTATTTCTGCCTCATGTATGCCTGAAGAATTCTGCCTCATGTCCGTCTGCCTCATGTACACTTGCAAAATTCTGGCTCATGTACATCTGCAGAATTCTGCCTCATGTATGCCTGCAGAATTGTCTCATGTATGCTCATGTTCACCTGCAGAAT
>JAODKN010000134.1:5522527-5542933 GCA_026774425.1 Petrocephalus zakoni
TTTAACTTTCACTTTGAATCTTTTGGACATTAAGAAAAAAGTTTAACACTGAAGAAGGCGGAGCTGCACTTTGGCAAAGGTGAAATTTGGACATAAGGAGGCGGAGCTGCACTCTGGCAAAGTGCGTTTTGGACATAAAGAGGCAGAGCTGGGTTACAGCAAGGTGTGATTTGGACATAAGGAGGCAGAGCTGGGTTACAGCAAGGTACGATTTGGACATGAGGCAGAGCTGGGTTATAGCAAGGTGCAATTTGGATATACGGAGGCAGAGCTGGGTTACAGCAAGGTGCAATTTGGATATAAGGAGGCAGAGCTGGGTTTGGACATAAATTTAGGCCCTGCCTAAATTTAAGCTCTGGTGATCACCTGGGTTTCTTTGGTGTGTAAATTATAGCAATGCAGGCTTAAGAGTCAGGGGAGACAGGCAACTCAAGAGCCAGGGTGCCGCTAGAGATGTTGGACCCCATGAAAGCATATCACTTTGGACTCCCAACCCTGATCAATCCAATTATATTTCAAATTTCTATGCCTCCCCCCCCCCCACTTGGCACCCCTGCTCAAGAACTAAGAGTAGAAAATGGAAAGCAGAGAACAGTGTCAACTGGAGACTAATGACCTAAGAGTATCAACAGAAAGCCAGTCAACTAAGAGCGTGCTGCAAAGAGTTTAACTGTGTTTGTGGCTTAGCGGGTTTGTCGTGGGAAGTGAGTCTCTCCCAGAGTGTGACCCCCCCTTTCACACATGAAACCTGTTAATGTCTCAAGTCACAACAACACGGGACAAAGCAGGGTCGTCAAGTGCTGAGTGGCAGCGTAATATAGCCTATTAGTGTTGTTAACCAATTGAATTCTGTTATGTGTGTATAGAGGGTGGGGGGTAAGAATTGGGCTTCCCGAGTGAGTCACCAAAGCGTTGTGGGCCACAATGGAGAAATATTACCAGAAGAGACCCTGGACTGTCAACAGGCAACCAGAGCAAAAAGTATCACCAGCCAACCAATGAGCTAAGAGTATCAACAGGAAACCAATGTGCTAATAATTAATGGGACATGTGACAGCTATGACTGTCAACAGGAAAGCAGAGAGCTAAGCCTATAAACAGGCAACCAAAGAGCAAAGATAGGCAACAAGAGGACTAAGAGTGTCAACAATCCACTAAAGAGGTAAGAATTCAGATCTCATCTCTACAGACATCTCTGTTACCATATCCACCTGTTGCTCAGCACACATTTCAGGTGGAATACTGAATGAAGAAGTTGAGTATTCATATTCTGTATTCATTCAATATATAGATCTCAGCCTCCTGAACAAAATGAGCCCTCAACTAAACCAGTCTGTTCAGTTTTCGCAGAAAAGCAAGGTTTTTCAGCTAACCACCATTGCTAACCAGGAATGGAATTGAGTAGAGAAAAACTACAATTAAACACAGGTAAGGGACCCTGGACTGTTTTAAGGCAGTAAGGCAGTAAGGCAGTTTTTTCAACACTGGGTAACCTGGATGTGATGTGGAACAAGCTGACCAAACACAGCAGTTGCTGAATCTAGCACGACAAGATTTATATTCATTGTTGTTGAGGGTCAGAGCTTTGAAAAGAATGTTTTTGCACGATAGTTGGGGTATGCAGAATTGCCTATAATTCCAAGAGAAAACCACAACACCATTGCTGTCAGCATGAACACCTTCACAGTTCGAGTTTGTTTATCCATGTAAGTAAAACTTACAAAATGAGACCAGACCATGTTTATCAATGTTGTGAAAGTTATTTGGGTGTTTTTATTTTGGGACGGTCGTGTTTTTGCTCTGTCTATATATTTTTTAATAGAGGGTATAGGCTTCAGTTTTTAAGTCCAACAATCAACAGACTGATGTTGTGTACTGGGAACTCTGGTGAAATCTTGTGCCAGCCAAAACTGAAAATACTGCAAACTTATTTCACCACTTGAAACAGCGACGTACCGTCGCTGAAATGTAGGTACTCACAGCCAAAAACACGAGCAGTTACTCAAACCAAAGGACTATGGAACAAAACGCACCTCTTATTGGATAGAAATGGGACACACAGCATTTTATTTTTCATTATGGGACAGGTTACGACTCTATCTGCAATTTAAAAAATGTTCCTTGGAACAAGTGGTGATGCAATGAAAGAAACAAACAGCAACAAATCGTATAGCCGGCATTTTTTTATGTTATGCAGTATGACCAAAGGTTTACATTTGTATGATTTATTTATTAAATTAGATATTAGTTTGCTGTCACATTTTCATATTTTTTGTGTCTCATCTTTATTTGAGGCATCTATTTCAGCATATCAGCTACTGTGGTATGGTCCAATCAGACGCTGACGTGTCTTAGCTTTGAGCAGCCTGTTCGATTGTTTAACTCATCTGTGTAACATGTCACTCCCACTGAAGATGTTTACACAGAACAATAAGACCCAATAACAGATGACCTACTGGATGTGTCACTCTGCTATGTTTATTACTGAAACATTTCATAGTCAACACTTTTCTTTTTTCATTCACTCACTGAATATGCAACAAGGAGTGCAACTCACTGGCTATAAGTCAGATGTTATCCGTATCACGGATCGAGACCTCTGGAGTTTCTTATCGACAGTCTCATCCAGGACAATTTGCAGTAGCAATCTTGGTTGAGGTTTATTCACTGCCACAAGCTAATGCTAAGTTTTGACAAACTGTACAATGGCATCAACGTGCAATTGCTCTCTGTTACTGTGCTAAGGGCTGAATGGGTCCATGTTGTCTGCTTAAAAAGGACAGTGTTGCAGTGTTGGTGAAGATCAATATTCTCAGCAAGGCCATTTTTCTGATTTCAGGGGAGGCTGTTTACAATCTCAGGTGTGCATCTTCATTGGGCTTATTAAGCATTATCAGTTTTAATCAGGGAGATGGTAATGCATCATGTATGAATGGAAATAATTCTTACTATATAAGTTGCTATATTAAGTTAGGGCTCAGAGGATGTAGTATAATTTTATCTGAGCTGGATTTGTAATGTTATGAAAATAGCCTACAGGTCAGCTCTCGTAATCTACAGATAATGGCTTATGTGTGGAGTGTAATTTGGTGTGGCGAGCCTCCTGGTGGCAGGATAGATTACCACTGTTCCTTTGAGAGTGATAGCGACGGAGGAATTCGTAGGCCAGGCATTCTCAGGTGATCTTTGCTTCGATGACCAGTCAAATGTTTCTAAGTTTTGCTAGCATTGTCAGTGCAGTTGCTGGTAAAATTCAGTGTAAAGGCGTAAAACCTGGGAATGCTGGTCCCCACTGATTCATCTACAGCGGGTCTGTACAATTGTGGCATAGTACCAGTTTGGTACACTTGGTTTGTTGTGCAGGAATAGCCTCTCCTCTGCAAATAATAAAATCAGGACTCCATAACCATGGTATATAATGTCATGCCATAACATGCACACAGGAACGTAATCTCCAGAATAATGCACCACACCGGACCCTTGGTCTGGCTCTAATTTCTTGTAGAGGATAAATCCTCTTTTTCCATTTAATTTTTCCTTAAATGATACCATTTATATCCAAGCAGACTCATATTTATGGGAACCTTTTACCCTAAAGGCCACTGAACATTGGGCACCATTCCTGTAGCGTGTATCTCTTTAAACCAAATGCCCTCTGAGCCCAATAAAAGACTTTCTCTCTTCATTTAATGACTTCCTGGTCTATTGCCAATTGGACTCATTTAACATGATGTTTTAGGCTCTAAATGATCTCTGGCAGAGACTAGCTGAATTTTTACAGAAAGGGATTAATTATTTATAACTGTCAATGTGTTTGTATATGTGACTGACTTCATATATTTTTAAGTGTGATGGCAAGAATATCCAAAGAAATAACCATTCGAGCATAACTTACATTTCCCAGGTTTATAATGAAGTCAATAATTCTAATCCAGCACCTGTCACACACATTTAAAAAGCCACATACACATACAAACAGCCCACCAGAGCCTCCTGACTTATCCTAAGTGGCACAGAATCAGGCAGAGAGCTTTTCTTCCATGATGTGAAAATGATCATCACACCACAGCCAGACCCTTCAAAACATTTCACAAGTGTGTCGGTCTGTTTATGAAGTGTTACATTATCCTACCATTAAAGCTTAATGCCCACGTCTGGGATTTCAAGCCAAGATGGAGAAGACAATAAGCCAGACGGCCCTCGATCTGCAGAGAGGCCCGACACAGACACTTAACTTGGCACCATGTTATGGAATCATAACAACATTGGATAAATTCCTGAAAACGACATGATCTGGCCAGGAATATAAAGACATTTTCAAATCTTTACTTTTTGTTATATTTATACAAAAACTCCCAAACACATTTATTTTCCACGAGATGCATTCAGCATTCAGAGTGCAGTTAGTCCACTGTTATAAACTAAAAGTAGAAAGTAGAGGTCAATAAATGAGGGCAATGAATTGGAAGACTATATGATTAATAACACTGCTGGCTACAGGTATTGTGTTTATGCGGCTTTCCAGGCCCTTTCGGGGATGCCTGTGATGTCATTACTCACGGCAATGGCACCTTTCCCAATAGAGCAGATTACCGGCATCCCATGGACAGCCACATCCGCTCCGAGAAGCGATGCAGTGCAATGAGCTCTGCACAGGTTCGAGCAGCCATTACAGCGCTATTTACAGAGCTAGTGCATATTTCAGATATAGGATATTTAGGTAATAGTGTTGATTCGAAAACTGGAAAGAGACAACAGAAGTAAACATTTAAAATGACAAGCAAAGAAAACAGATTAACATTCAGACCTTGTATCCTGATTCACAAAGCCGTATTTCTTGCTTAGTCGGATAACTTAACGGATTTAAGGTACCCCAGTTTAAATGGACTTTATCTACATTCATTTATCTTTATCCCAGACTATCATATTATTGGCTTAGTTTGCTGAAAATGCAGACAGTACCATTTCCTGCAAAATGGCAAGATGAACAGATTTAGCAGTGCCACAAAATGTAATGAGGTGTACATTAGCACTGGTGGGATTTGCATATCCCGGAATGCCTGGTGAGCGGTTGTACATAGCCCTTGTATGTATGTCAGTATAAATAGGTTTTGTGCTCTGTACCCGATTACCTTTGCCCACGTCTCTGTCTGATCCTGACATGCATCCCTGTGGTTCCCTGCCATGTCTGTGTCAGAGTGTTGTGTTTTCGTGGTCCTTTTAAAGGCTATATTACTTTGTGTGGAACCATCATGCCTTGTCTTTCACCATCACTGTGACGCCTCTGTTTGCCAAGTTCTACATGGGTGTCAGAAGTGGAATGCCAGAAATGGACCCACTGGTACTGCTGGAGCAGGTGCTCCTCATCATTGCTTGGTAAGCCTACTGCATCCTGCTGGACCTACAGATAGCTGTGGAGCAGCAAACTGGGAGAAGTGGTGATTTCAGGGAGAAGATGGTTTGCGACCATGCGTATTGTGACGGGAAGCTCATCTGCTGGTGTTGCAGGAAGAGGGGCCAGCAGGCACGCTTTTGTCCCGAAGCCCGCACCATAGCCACAAGCAGATGAGCTGAAGGTGCCACAGTGAGGGAGGTGCTGTCCTGTCCTCCGGAAGCTCCCCGGACCTGTACAGTGGATCCTCAAGCCACTTCTGCTAGCCCAGTGGACCTCCAACAGAGACAACAATATCAGCAAGTGAAGAGGGTGGGTGTTATTATGGATACTGACTGCTCACTGGCTGTCTAGTGTGGTCTGCCTGACAGCTGCGAGGAGCCGCAGCACGACCATCAGAGGCAGCAGGTAGAGGGCGCTCTTTTTGAGTGCAAAGAAGCTACGAAGGCCCAGCTGGCCCTGAAGCGTCATGAGCTGGAGAAGGAAGCCAATGGGCACTACAGGATTAACAGGCAGAGATGGTGCACGAGGAGATGCTGCTGGAAGTGCGATCATGACCTGGGGGAGCAGGAGGTGGAGGACATTCTCTTGGGGAGCAGCTGACTGAGGAACGCTGCGAGCTACTGGAGGAGATGGCTTAATGAGAGCAGCTAAGAGAAGATACCCGATCCAGGGAGCAGGTGGGGCAGCAGGTTCCTTCTAAGCCGCGTAAGGGGCGGGCCAGAAGGTTCGGTGATGTCAATGCCTGCCAGCAGCTCAACACCCACTGGCACCCCAGCATCTGCCAGCCTCCTGGTCTCCTCAGCCCTGCCAGTGCTAGCGAGCAGAGAAGCTGATGGCTTGGGACTTGTCCCAAAGCTGAGGTAGGGACTGGGTGTGGTGGTTGCTGGGATGGGGGGGCAGTGTAGCGCAGTGTAGTGTAATGACCAATGGTCAGCTTAAAAGTGACCATTAAGTTCTTATACATAATGTATATTTTATTGACTTTTCTACCATCAGTTTGTAGATACTGTACCACAATCAAAATAATGTCTCTGGGGTTTTACAGACCGGGTAACACCTTTGGGGTGTAGCCATGAATCAAAGGCTAATAGCGATTGGGTATTAGCTTGACAGCTCACCTAGTACCTAGTAGCTAATGTGTTTTAGTTAATGTTGAGTACAGTTGTTTTGTCCATATAAACAGCCTACTGTACCTGTGAAATCACACACTAATGAAGGCATTAATCCATTATTTTGATTACTTTTCTGAAGAAATACAAACTAGGTCAATATGGCTGCTCTTTAGCATTTCTCAAGACAATAAAACACCAGCCTCATCACATGACAGGTGTGTTGTACAGTTTGCATTGCTTATATTTACTCTGCCAGAGACACGCATTACTCAGCAATCAGCATCTGTGGGCTGTCACAGGTCATCCCTGTTTGTCACATGTATCAAATTTTTATGAAATCATTATAGGTTGTACTTAAACATAAATTGCCAGGCATTGTGAATAGTTAGTTCACAAGTTTTTACCATAAAACACTGTTAGGAAAGACATTCCTCTGTACTTGTTGACAGTATTAATTTATATGTTTAAGCAACGAGACAACAAAATCTCTATATGCACCCAAATATCATTGGTCAGACCAGCTACAGAGGACCCCCTGGGTACTTACCGCCAGTCGCTGCCTGTTGCATTAGACTTACCTAGCTTTGCTGGCACAGGTAGAAGTGCATCTCTCCCTGGAGGGAATGGGCTGTCTCTGGGAGTTGTGGGGGCACATTGAAGCCTACTCCCCAGAGTCGGAGTTCAAGGAGGTGACGGCAATATTGGAGGTCCTCAGGGTGTACCACTCCTCGCTGGTGGGGAGCCCGCCGAACTCCGCCGCTCGATCTCCTTGGACCCTGCTATAGTCATTCCTCAGGGGTGGATTTGCCCTGCTTGCTCTGGCTCCATTTGCTGGCTCTTCACTGCTCACTGCAGCCCCTCCTGTCATTTCCAGTGCCAGGAGGAAGAAATGGAGGAAGCTAGCAGTTCCCGTGGTCAATGCTCCACTTGCCACCACACCTCCAGCACCAGGTCCAGGAGTGGCTGCTCCAGCCTGCTTCCTTTTCTCCTGCTGTCACCCTGGTGTCTGTGTCATCCTTTGGAGATCACTAGCAGCCAGACTGGAAGACTTAGAGTGGGACCCGTGTCCCACGTTTGTCGCCCAGCTCCCTAGGTTTCCATTAGCTATGTCTCATTTCTCACCCTACTACCCTTTGCCCCCTGGGGCCCTTTCCTGTGTTTTTGTCCTTGTTTCTGTGGTTCTTCTACCTGTCTGCCCTGCCATGGTGTCTCTTGTGCCGAATGTCCTCTGTGCTGTCCATAGTCCTGCCTAGACCTGTTCCATTCCCCTGGCTGTGTCCTGTGTCTTATACCGTGTTGTCACCCACCTGGTGTTGTGCTACATTTGGTTCTGTATCCACCTTGTCATCCAGTCTTTTTGGTCCCTGGCCCTGCTCAGCCTTCATGCGCTAAGAGCTTGCTTCCGGGGTGGGGGTGGTTACTGTCACTCCCTGCACATCTGATCCTCCTGTTTCCTCCCGAGCATGACCCCTCCCTAGCATTACCCTCTGTCTTTCCTCTCCTGTTAGTCACTCCCAGCTGCCTCTTGTTTGCTCCCGTGTAAGTCATATATTTAAGTGCTTCCTAATCCTGTGCTCCCCAGTCCTGTCATTAATGTCAAATCTGCATGTTGCTTGTGCTTTCGCTGGTTTCTATCCTCCCGTTCCTCCATTCCTCATGATCCCATTTGTTTTCGTCAGTTAAATAAAACCCTCTTTATTTTGCTACCATGCTTGTTCCTGAGTCCTGCATTCATCGCTGTGTGACCCTCAAAACTAAGAATCAAATTAAGATTTATATAAATTTTTTTTGGTTGAAAGATTTATAAATAAGGATTTTTTTATTAAAACAAAGAGATTTTTTAAACTATTTTATTTTGAATGTGACCATGCATATCTGGTAAAGTAAATTAAGTTTTCATTGTTCCCTTGCAGGATAATTAAGCCAGCCACTGGTGATGAGCTGCCAGGTGTCCATTGTTAGTCAGGTGCTTCCTGTTGTGTAATCAGGGACCCATAAAAAGCTGTGATCTGGAGTGCCTAGGCAATGCTGTGCTGAACGAGAGCAGGAAGTCTTTAAAATTAGTGTCTTAAGCAGCTTGATTGATTTTTATAGCTTAGAGGCTTAGAAAATCCACAGTGAGTTCTTAGCTTCTATCTACTGATGGATCTGTATCTCATCAGTTTAAAAAAGCCCTGGAAAAGCACTCCCAACATGCAAGAGGACAGCTGGATGGCGGCTGTCCTCACAACTGACGGCTCATAGTAGGGGCATTCTGTCTGTAGACAGATTTGCCTAAATTAAACTTTTTTTTTTCTCCCTTCTCTAAAGCTCATCCCCCAACCCTGTATAGGATTTTTTTTCCAGTTAGATTGACAGGAGCCAGAAAATCATTGCAGCATTTCATAGAAAGAGCCAAAATAAGATTGTGGGGGGAGCAGTGTAGATGAGAGGTAACTAAATGGAGGCTCTTTGGGCTGTAGGCCTATATCTATCATAGGGGTTTATTCCTAGTGCACGTTAGGGTGTAATCGATGGCTGACAAAGGGCAACCACAAAAGTTCCCGTGGTAAAGATGTCAGGCAGCTAATGCTTCATCTCCCCATTCAACCGTATGCTAACCCTTAGCATCTCAAACTTACCGCTAATAGGGGTCCATTTGACTAAAAGCAGAAGGCTTTCATTTGTTCACTGAGCTACAATATACTTTTGGTTTTAAATACCTTTCTGAGCTGCTTTCTAAAGTAGTTTTTGTCCTCAGACCAGGGCACCGCTTTGTCTTTTAATAACACGCACAATGCTAATGCTAATTAGCAAGCCTGTTTTCTGCTGTCCTCTTTTGTATTCATTAGCTGAGAGATGGTAAAACACTGGGTAAAGCTTACAAAATGTTTTTATATTTTTTTTTATTTCGTTTTTTTTTATTTACCCCAAAATGCAAATCGTATGATTGCAACATACTTACAGGGAATTTTGAGTACAAATCGGTGTTCTTCATGCAGTTACTATTCTGCCTGCCTGCTTTTTATCATGTGCATGTTGCACAGGTCATCAATGATGTGCATTTCATATGAAATTGACCAGTTTTAATTTAAGTCAATTTCTAGGTAATAAGTTCAATTTATCCACCCATCTTCAATCTCTTCCCCTGGTCAGGGTTGTGTGTGTCGGAGGGGCATTGCAGGGCCCATCCAATAAGGCATAAGGCTGATCTACATCCTGGACAGGATGCCAGGAGAATGTGCCACCTTTGAGTAGTTACTTATTCTCTGATTATTTTATACAGATGGCATCATGGCATCATATCTTCCCCACACTGTGTCTGAGTGTCTGTATCTCGCTTCCTGCAGCCCTGCTTTGGGAACCTGCACCACCCTGAATGTTCTGCCTTAATTTCCCCAAGGAAACGCCTCATTTTTCCACCAGACAGAGGGTGGTTTATTAAATCCATGAAAATTGGTTCGCCTTTTATTGGTCTGTGTAACAGCCATGAGAGCAACCAAGTTCCTGAACCTCAAGCTATCTAGCATTTCCTGCGTAGTGCCTCTACACCTTCTTTCAAGTTCTTCGTACAGTGATTGTCTGCCCTTGGAGTACAGACTGCCGAGAGGGCTTCACAGCGCCATACAGAGCAGGTTAATTTAATTTAATAATTTGCTTGGTTTCACACCTTCACAGTGAAAGGATTTTTGTTTTGTAAGCCAACTGCAGCACGAGGGTGCTTGAAAATAAAAAATGGATAATATGAAATATGCTTGCATAATTGGAATGGGGGGGAGTATATTGAGAACTTGGGGATGGGGTGGTGTGGGGGGGCATATTCCCCTAATTTAATGGGAGTTATATGGCTCTACATGTAGGGGGCGATATTGCTTGCTGCATCTGCACAAATCCTACATCCATTCTCAACAGCACCATGTTCCTCTTAATTTATGTATTATTGAACACCAAAATCCATCAAATCATCTTTAATAATAGCTAATTTTCAACATGACATTTTATAGTAAAATCACCAGAATTGCTCAAATAACCAGAAGCCTTTCTGAGGCATTTAATATCACATGCAACAACCATTTGATTATTATGTTAAAAAATTGCTATTTTTGGATCTTAGATTTTTGGATTTTTATGCTGCATATGTTGCGAATTGATCTAAAACTTCTTACAGGTAATGAGCAGATTGACGGCCATGGACAGAACCTTTCCCTGCTCCTTTTAGTCTTTCAGCTTTCGTTGTACAGCTTTGGAACCTTCCTCGCAATTCCCAGATCACAGAAGATGTTAGAAGTGAGAAACGGAAGCAATTTCCCAGCGCTGGGACCTGGTCATAAGAACACCCTAGGTGCCTTGGCAGGAGACGGCAGCTTATTGGTGACATTGCTCAAATTGCCACCTGTACTGCAGGAGACTTTCTGTGACAGACTCATCGGTGAGGCCACAGAGCCACTAGGGAGCATTAAGAGCTGAAGTGAAAGGAAACTCAGCATAGCAAAGTGGTGGCTGCTACTGGCACCTCTTTGGGGTTGTGGGTTGGAATCCTGGCCCTGCTCTTTGGAAAGGTGGAGTTTGTATGTGCTCTTGGTTTTGTGTGGGTTTCTCACAGTCCAAAGGTATATAGTCAGACTAATTAGTCTCTCTATTACCTGTAGTGTGTGGAAATGTGCCCAGTGATAGACTGGCATCCCATCCAGGATCTACCCCTATTTGTGACCTATGCAGTGAGGCTCCCGTAGTAAATCAGCACTAGATAAGCAGTGGTAAAATTGATGGAACAATATTGTTCTACTGTTTCAATTCCTGTATTACCACAGTTATCATATACTGACATCTAGTGGACAGAAAAGGAACTGCACATACAGAGTGAGGGGGCAGACTTATTCTACTGAAAGTCTCTGATATAACTGACTCCAGGGTCTACAACAAAATGGCACCACAGGAGTGCCAAAGCAATAGAAATACAATCATTTTCATGGGTGATGTTTTGCTGAAAATCCATGACTTTTTAAATACTGTAGTGTGTTTTGAGAATTATTACAGATGTTTACAGATGCTCTGCTGCAGCCACCCTCAGGAAGGCCGCCCACATCATGAAGGGGAAGGGGAAAGCCCTCGGGAGCCTCATCCCCGGGGGTGTAGCTCTGCTGCAGCCACTCTCAGGAAGGCCGCTCGCATAATGAAGGGGAAGGGGAAAGCCCTCGGGAGCCTCGGATGAGTTGAGACCACTGGAGTGGCAATGGGGTCAAGCCTGCTACGGATGGGAATTTGTGTGCTGCTGAGGTCTGATCACCTGAGCTGGTCAAGCTGCCCTGTTGCTGGATATCATGGCCGGCTAGTACCCTAGTACTGTCAATGTTCTGGAGCCATTAGAGGCTGGGTCTGGGTTAGAGAGTGTCCTGGATAAAAACTAAGATCCGTGACAGTACCCTCCCCTCCAGGACCGGCACCAGACAGCCCCGGCTGGGAGGATACCTGACAACGGTAGTCCCGCAACAACACAGGATCGAGAACGAACCGGGCCGGAATCCAGGAGTGCTCCTCAGGGTCATAACCCTCCCAGTCAACGAGATACTGGGTACCCCAGCCCTGAGAACGCGCATCAAGGATCTGGTGCACGGTGTACGCAGGACCACCGTCAATGAGACGAGGCGGAGGAGGGGAGGGGGCGGGAGGGACCAAAGGGGAGGTGATGAAAGGCTTCAGCTGGGATATGTGAAAGAACGGATGAACCCGGAGAGCCACAGGCAGCTGGAGTCGATAGGTGACAGGATTAATCCGGTGGGTAATGCGGTATGGGCCGATGAAGCGGGAGGTGAGCTTCCGTGAGTCAGTGTGAAGACGGAGGTTCTGGGTGGAGAGCCAAAACATGTCACCTATATGTTGTATGTTGGATAGTGTACTGATGGTTTGCCTTCTGGATGGCAGAATGGGCTAGAGTCCAGAGCCGACTGTTGGGCTAGAAACTGTGGCATACCTCAAAAGGGCTGAGATTGGTGGCGGATGAGACGTGAAGGTTATGTGAGAGTTCAGCCCAGATGAGGTAGCGTGCCCAGGAGCGCTGCCTATCTGCGACAAAGCATCTAAGATAGCACTCCAGTTGTTGGTTGGTCAGCTCCGTTTGACCGTTGGTTTGTGGATGGTAACTGGATGAAAGACTGCAGGTAGAGTCGATCAGATGGCAGAAGGCCTTCCAGAATCTGACAGTGAATTGAGGCCCTCTGTCCGAGACGATGTCCCTGGGTCCCACTGAAGAGGTGAAACGATCCGGGTGGTGTGTGTACAATAGATGCGGGGTCCGCCTGGGAAGCATTGGCTTCGTTCTGGTGAGAGAGTGCATCAGCCTTAGTGTTCTTGGACCCTGGGCGGTATGAGAGGTGGAAATTAAACTATTCAAAGAACAGTGCCCACCGCGCCTGCCGGAGAATGGGAGTGGTGGTGAACAGGTGACATAGATGTTGAAATGCATCGATGGTCTCTGGGGTGAGGTGAAAATGATTCGAAGTAGGTCGGGTCAGGGAGGTAAGTGGTGCTGCAACTGTACTGAAGCCCCGGATAAAGCGTAGATAGAAGTTGGCAAACCCCAGAAAGCACTGTAGCTGCTTAAGCGTCTTAGGTAGGGGCCACTGACGCACAGCTTCCAGCTTCTGGGGATCCATGGCCACACCCTGGGGCGAGATGACAAATCCCAGGAACGTGGTGGAGTGCTGGTGGAAAGCACATTTCTCCAACTTACAGTACAGTTGATGGCGGTCTCTTGAGAACCGCCCTGACACGTTGGATGTGCTCCTCCAGGGTGTGAGAGTAGATGAGGATGTCGTCAAGGTAGACGAATGCCCAACGGCCGAGCATGTCCCACAGCACATCATTGATGAATTGTTGGAAGGCTACGGGAGCATTGCACAGACCGAAGGGCATAACCAGACTCTCGTAGTGACCAGTGGGAGTGATGAACGCTGTCTTCCACTCATCGGCCCTCCCTGATGCGCACCAAGTTGTAGGCTCTCTGAAGGTCCAACTTAGTGAAGTAGGTGGCACCAGAGAGGGTGTCCAGGGTGGTGTTGGTCAGGGAAAGTGGGTGACGTATCTTGATGGTGATACGATTGAGCCCCCGATAGTCGTCACAGGGCCGGAGACCACCATCCTTCTTCACGAAGAAGAATCTCGCGGCAGCTGGCGAGAAGGAGGGCCTGATGGTACCCTGGCGGAGAGTATTGGCAACGTACTCCTCCATCGCCTTAGTTTCTGAGGGGGAAAGAGAGAAAAGCCTGCTGCGGGGTGGTACTGCGCCTGGCAGGAGATCAACAGCTAAGTCATAGGGCCGGTGAGGAGGTAATTTCACGGCCCTTTTTTTGCAAAATGCCTCTGCCAGGTCGCTGCACGGTTGGGGGAAGGCCTCCGGATCGACGTCGGGGGCCTCTGACTCCCTAGAGCACGTCCCAGCCGTTGCCTGTAAGCATAGTTCAGAACGGGTCGGTCCCCATTGAAGAATCCGTTGTTGGGTCCAGGAGATTAGGGGGTCGTGCTGAAGAAGCCACAGGTGTCCGATGATAATGGGAGGTGAGAGGATGGATGTGACCAGGAACTGGATGTATTCGTGGTGGTGGTCGATGCTGAGAGAGATGGGTTGCATCTGATGGATGATGGGACTGGTGGTGAGGGGCCGACCGTCAACAGTGGTGATCTGAACCGGCTGGGATAACGCCTCAAGTTCCACCCCCAATTTTTTGTATAAGTCTGGTCAATAAAGTTCCCTGCGGCTCCTGAATCAATAAAAGCCGAGGTCCTGACCCGTTTGTGGCCAAACTGGAGGTGTACCTGAACCGTGAGGCGGGAAACAGCCATGGAGGTGGAGAAGAGGGATAAAGGACCCGGTGAGCTCTTCTCAGGACTCACCGGGTCTGGCTGTTTCCCGAACAGAGAGGGCAGATGGCGCGGTCATGATTGGGAGAGGCGCAGTTGGCGCAGAGGCCCTCCCTATAGTGTCTCTCCCTCTCCGTGGTGGTCAGGGAGGCGCGCCCTAATTGCATGGGTTCCCCTGCTCCAGAGTGGTCCACCGGTCGAGGTGGAGAGACGACGCCAGCAGGTGGTGGAGGAGGTGCTGGCGGATGGTGTAAAGAGGTGGGCAGCAGGGTACAGGGGGCTGGCCTCGGGCATGAGCTCATCTGCTGGTCAATACGAAGGGCCAGTTGGATGAGCCCTTCCAGGGTGGCGGGGAGCTCATGCCCAGTGAGCTCATCCCATATACGGGGAGCCCCTCATAGTAGGCTGTCCGGAGAGCAGACTCGCCCCAGGTGGTTTGTATTGCGAGAGTGCGAAAATCAGCAGTGTAGCGACTCACGGACAAGCCCCCCTGCCGCAGATGGTACAGCCTCGAATCGATCTCCACCTCGCTATCCAGATGACAGAAAGTAGTGCGGAGTTGATGGGTGAATTCGGGGTAGGAGTGATCAATGTCAGAGCCGGAACGAATGATGGCCGTGGCCCACTCAGCTGCCTGCCCGGTAAGGAGGGAGACAAGAAGTGCAACGTGCTGATTATCTGTGGCATATCTGGCTGGCTGGAAATCAAAGATCAGATCCAGCGCAGTAAGGAATACATGGCACTTCCAGTCTACCCCATTCCATTTTTCCGGTAGTGAAAAATGGACTCCAGTCTTTCCGGTACTGAAGCTGATCGATCAACACCGATTCGGCTCGCAACAGCGTCGCAGAGGGCAGCGAACTCCGCTGGGTTAGCTGCATTCGGCTTAGTCATTCTGTCAGGATTTCGGGCAGAAACACGGGAATAGACTGGCATCAGCGGATGCCCATGTAGCGTGGATGGTAACCCAAAATGCGGAGTTTATGCGAAGAGGTAGGATAACCACGCGATTATTATAAGAACAAAGAGTAGTCTTTAAACAAAGAGTAGAGATTCCCACCAGAAACCGCGTTCTAAACGCGCACACACAATCAAAGAGAGAGAACCAAAGACTGGAGTACTCACAGTACTGGCGATGGTGATCCGAAGGGCATGGGTCATTTCGCAATGACTGAGTGGCGATTGAATGAAGTGTTCCTCTATTTATCTCCCGAATGATCGTCTGCTTCCGGGTCCTTGTGGCGATCGTCCGACTGGTGTCTGTGATAATCCTCAATCCTGGAGACCTTAAGAAGTCTGTGACTGATGGACCTACTGGGCATGTTAATCCCCCAACATGGGGGAATCTCCTTCAGGATAAGCATAAGCGATTCCGGAGAGGGCCCACCTTAGCCACCAGACAACAGCCTTGTCTGTTCCAGGATTGGCATTTATAGCCACATACAGCGGCATTACTGCTAGCAAACTGCATGTATCTTGGAAGCTGTGTCATCTTCGTTCACGCTGTGTGTGTGGGCGCGATGGACTTGCATCCCATCCAGGGTGTATCTCAGCCTTAAGCCCTATGCTTCCTTGACCACAAAAAGTTACTAGAAGCTGGATTGATGAATGGATGGATGTATACAAAAATGTTCGCACTATACACCGTAACACTATACACCATAACTAAACACAACTGATTGAAGCATTGGGGGTGGTTGTGTGTATATATTACATTGTGGGGACCATTATTTTTGGTCTCCATCAGAACACGGACCAGACTCCCCTCCGTCGGGACGCGAGCCAGACTCCCCTCTGTCAGGACGTGACCATTCCTCCTCCATGATGGAAAATCTTGTTCAGGTAGCCATCAGTTCATCTATCAAGCTCTCACTCCACTCCTGTGTTCCTGTCTCACTCCATCCTCTTCACCACTTCCTCCATTCCTTGGTTTTATTGCATGCTGCCTGATTGGGGGGAGGGCTGCTATTGGCTGATGTTGGTGGGTGGGGTGACGGGTTCGAGCAGGCAGCCTCTCTTCCCTGGCTTTGTTCCCCTGAGCTCTGGATCACTTCTATTATGGCCCTTCTGCCCACAGAGGTGGATGACACCTGGAATCACAAAGCTGCTTTTCACACCTAGTAACGGTACCAATCTGCGGGTCACTGGGGGGGCTGCGTGACTTTTTAAATTAACATTCTGACCAAACTCGAAGTGCTCTTCAGTTCGAACTCTGAATGAGACCTAATCTACAATTTTCTTCTGACTTAAACTTAACTAACGTTTTGCACAGGGTACGTCTCAGAGGAGTTGGACTTTATCATTAATGTTTGTTGACGTTTTAAGGACACATTTTATTTATATTTTTGAGTATGGGCCGAAAAATCTGCATGCAATTTGGCTTGGAATCAGCATCAGTCCTAAACTGATCTCGATCTTCATTCGCAGGCCAGGAGCTGCGTGACCCGTGGGATTATGTGTTGCTGAGAGTTTGCCCGGGAATCTTTGAGTATATTGTTTTAGCTCAATTATAGCTCCTCTACATAGGTCTTTCTTCATAAATGCAATATGGTCTTTTCTATGTACTTTAACTTGTCCAACTGTGTCCTGGAATCCCAACAGCCTGACAACCAGCAACTACACATTTTGATAGTCCAAATCCTATTATGATTCACTGCAGCACTGACCTCATTCCTCAAACTTATGGGTGTGCCTCTCCCAAAAGCTCCTGTTAGCAGCTTACACAGTCAGACCCTTGCAGCTGCATGGTCCCAACTATGTAAGCTGCTAATATAGTTGGTGGCTATACTTTTGGGAGACTCTCACCAGAGTGACTGATTCGTTACCCCCCCACCAGTCCTCGCTGGCTTCACCCTCCCTTCGCACTGTGCTGCAGCCAATCATGCCACATCTTTGCCAAAGTGAAAAGTTAATCACATACAAAGGAGATCACAAGTGTAAAGTCTCTTTTTAGGACCGCATATGTTCAGCAGATGTACATGTGTTTGGGAGCAGTATGTAGGGTAGCGCCATCAGACTGAATCCTCTGGTCTTGCCAAATGGCTAGGGGGCGCTGTGAAAGAGGACCTGATGACCTGACTATCTGGGCTGATGTCACAACATAGAGACATGGTCCCCCTGAGGCAGGGGAAGCCACAGTCACAGGTCTGCACTGGCACCTCCACCATCCTGAGCCCAACTATGTCGCCTGGCCTCCTTTTACCTGGAACTGATTAGAAGCCCCTCTCCATCGCGAAGCTCCTTGCAGGATCTTCCCACACCAGCCTCACCATACAAACCCTCGTATAGATTGACACGTGTCCCCATGCATGATGTTTGCCCATTAATTATCCCTTAATGCAGCTCAGCATTCCACTATAGCATAACCTAGGGTAAAGGCATAGAAGGATGAGTTAACTAGGGAGAGATTAAAATCTCTTAAAGAGTTCCAAGATAAGTATCTCACACATACTGCTGTTGGCACATAACATTGTATTTATGCCATCATGCATCCAGGCAGGATACATGTCTGCTGTGGGACTGAACATGAAGAGTTTATGTAAAGAGGATGATTTGCTGGGGCGTAAAATGCTGCCCTTGGGTTAGGTGCTTTTATGGCATCAGAGCATCAGAGTCACAGCATGGACACCACAGGCAGTTGGTAATGAGAAAATGTCCCTTAATTTAAAATTAAGTTTAATCACAGAAGTGGAAAGACGAGTTGTTCCTGTGGGTTTTCTGGTGAGTCACGTGGAGGATGCAGCCAGGTCAGGGACAGGCTGGACAATGGGCCACTGACTGCGGAAGGGGGTTAGGGAGGGCAGGGGATTTTAGCATGAGAAAGGAAAGGCCTTCTGGGGAGCAGGGGCAGGACCACACACACAACAAAGCTGGGCTGGACCACTCGTCATATTCATCTGATCGGCTGGGCTGAGGGAGAGAAACACATTCCAAGAATGAGAATCAAGAAAAAACAAAGAATTCCAATTTGCGGTAATAAGTGAGGTTTCCCATCACCATAATGCCCTTAATGGCTAATGGAAAGGGTGATCAGCAACTTACTACACAAACATGTAGACTTTAAAGTCATTGATAAATTAAATTTGGTCCACCATAATTCAATTTAAAATTGTACTGATGGGCAGCCATTTATGGGGAGGTTGCTGTGCTTGTGGAGATGGTAATTGACACAGTTCAGTCTTTGTGTGTCCTGTATAATGGATAGTGGTCTTAAACTGGATCCCTGAATGAGTAGGAGCCCTGGACTGACCTTGCCACACCCTCTTGACACTTTGTAGAGATGGCGAGCGGTACCATCTATTGCTGTCATTCTCAAAGGCCTTTTGCGGCTTTATGGCGCTCCTGCGGGGGGCGGGACTCTCAGAATGGAAAAGGATGAGAGCCACATTGAGCTCCTTTTGGGGATTTGCGGGGTGTTATTAATTCATGACTCTCAAGGGTACATACGATTTATAATGGTCTTTTTCATGCACAATATTCTTTCATACAACAGAATGATGCTTAACGCTGTCAAGTCGTACTTTTTTCCTTTTAGCACAGTGTAACACTAATTACCCATAAAAATATGGGTGCCGTTGTTCAAAAATGCATTTACTATATGGAGATAAATTTATGTCTAAAGTAATCGTACGCAGATGTCGCAACAGTATTATAATTTCATGAAATGCAAATCCAAATTCAGAGTTACAAATGTGTACCTGTCCCTGCTGCCTCAGCTTCATGAGTACAATCCTCATTTTGACAAATCCAAAATTTATGAGTTTACGATATTCAGGTTGCAATTTATGAACCTGCACCTGATGCAAGTTTATGCATTTACAACTTTTAGTACTACAATTACAAATCCTAACTTACAATTTTGCGATGTTCAGGTTGCAATTAGGTCTAAAAATTAGTTTATGCATTTACAACTTTAGTACTACAGTTACAAATTACTTGGTCAACAGACTTACAAACATCAGATTTCAGATTTTTTACGTTACTTTAGACATAAATCTACTTCCATACAAATCGCAGAGTAGACACTGATGCTGCATAATGCATCAACAAAACTCATTTTAATTGAAATGTAAACAAGGACTGAAAACAGTCACAAAACAACAGGAAAACCTGCAGAAAACAAAAATGTTTAACCATCTCCTCAGAGCCGAATTAGACAGATGTGGCCCCCAGCTGCCGACGTAATGCATAACATCTCGGTGAAGCTTTCTGAACCCTATGGAAAGTTTATGCTCTCAGCTGGTGGTTTCAGGGTAAAGGACACAGAACAATATGGCCAAAAGATGTTTAATAATGGGTTTAACAACAAGGTTTTTGTTAAAAATCATCTGCCATTAAATGCTTTTTTATATACATCTGTGTGATTTCTAAGACCATTGAGTCTTTCATCATTCAAGGGGCTAGAAAATCCAACAGGATTTATTAATGTATTGTATTTAGTGATCACATTTGGCCTTTTCACTTTATTTAATTTGAATCGATGGCTGAAACAGAAAATGTATACAAAACATCAGTTTAACTGCAATATGCACACAAAAATCAGTTTATCACAATAAAAACATTTCACTTAAGGTCCCAAATTCCGTGATGTGCAGGGGTTTTAGTGTTTTTTTTTTCCCTTTTTCAGACATATCAAGATTCTGGAATTCTTAAATTTTACAAAAAGGCAATATTACATACTAATATTATCAGCCTCATTACTGGGAAGAGAATCAAGGAATTAAGGCATTTATTCATCAACTGGGAGTTGTGTTTAGCTTGCAGTAGGTAAAGGACTGATTGTAGGATACACAAAAAACAGTGAATAACCTGAGGTCAGAGATCACGCTAACACACAGTCTGTGATTCCTCACCGAAGCCGAACACGAATCCAATAGCAAATGTGTGTTTGAGGTACATTTCTGCTGCTAGTTTTTTAACATGAAAATTATGTATTTGCAAAAAGGTGCAGCGTTAATTTCTTTTAATTGCTTGGAAAGGCAAGAGTTGTCAATTTCAGGTCCAGAAAGTACAAATCCAGACCATGATTTTGTTTCAACCAACTAGTTGAGCACTCTGTGACTG
>JAODKN010000134.1:5544023-5558897 GCA_026774425.1 Petrocephalus zakoni
TGTCAATTTCAGGTCCAGAAAGTACAAATCCAGACCATGATTTTGTTTCAACCAACTAGTTGAGCACTCTGTGACTGCGACTCTTTATGCGCAAGTGATTGGTTGAAACAAAGTCTGGATTTTTACTTTCTGGACCTGAAATTGACACCTCTGTGGCAAGGTATTGCCTTTTTTATATGGACATTAAATATCAAAACACCATAAAATGTATCTGACAAATAGAAGAGACGACAATATTGACAAATGTATGTGAGTTACATTTACTGTTGGGGAATAATAAAAACATTGTTTTCAGGAGTTTATATTTTAAAATACAAAACTAACAATCTCCTGCTAAATATGTAAACATTATTGTTAATATTAAATGAAAGCTATTTATTTTAACAAGTCTACTCTCTGAATTACTTGTGAAACATTGTTTCCATCCATCCATCCATCTTCCAGCCATTCAACCTGAGCACAGCTGCTGTCAGCTGTCCAAATGCTGGGCTCCCATTTTCACAGTTATTCTATAAAGTGAAAATGATTTACTGCACACAAACTGAGGTAATGAAGATGAGTTCAGGAAGACTCTACTAACTAGACATGTGAGGATTAAGGTGATGACCAAAACTGCCAATCAAACGGAGCTCGATTCTCCCCCGCATCCGAGTTCCATCGTTCAGGCACTTCTCTGCTCCCCTCTGGCACTCGAGTCTATTTCCTCACGTTCTGCGTTTCGTTTATTATTTACATCTGTGCTTGTTGTTGCTATGGTTACCAGAAGGCACAAACTACACTATAGATTATGACACGAGACTGTTCTAGTTTTGCAAACTGGAGGTCGTGAATTCCTATATCATGCTTTTATACAAATTGTGGCAGTTTTTGAAATAAGCAGCAGTAGATTGGTACAAAATGACTATTGCCAAATCATATCAAACCGTATAAAAACAACCCATTCCCCTGGAGTTTGACACTTGCTCAACAAGCGCTTTCAGGAAAGCGGTACCTGTGAATGGCTCATATCACATAAAATATGCTATAGATGATTGGTATTAAGGTGAATTCCAAAAATAATCCAATCTATGAAAGCATACACTGTTAAACCAAGACAGACTCACTTATGACAGTGGAATAAATGATCCCTCCTTTCAGTTATTAACTGCTGGGATTATGGGGGGGGGGCACAAGGTTGGGGGCAAACTCTAGCTGAGACACCAATCAGGGGACAAATTCCACGAAGACACCAGCTCACCTGACTGCATGCTTTTAACAGGGAGGAAACCCGCGTGACAGGGAGAACCGGCAAACCCAACGCGCACAACTCCATCCGGGTGTGACCACGCAACCCAGCCACTGATAAATTATACGGCGTTAAAGCTCACAATCATGTTCCAATGACCCCCCCCCCCCCCCAAGTAAATCCAGGGGACGCTTGTAAATGGGTTCGTTTGTCACTCCCAAACCCTTGGTGCATGAAGCGGATATTGGAGTTTTAACTGGGTTTGCGGGATGGGCCTGAGCACAGTGGTGTGTGTGTGTGTGTGTGTGTGTGTGGGGGGGGGGGTTACTCCTGGTGGTCACTGTGGGGTCCCTTAAAGGTGTCATAACAGATCTATTTACATAATGTTAATAATTAATATGGACTTCAGTTATAAATCCAAAAAAGAAAAGCAAACAAAACTGTTTTCTTCCTGTGAAATTGAGGTACTTAAAACCAAAATGAGAGCATTTCCTCTCAGTTTATGGCCGTTGCAGACCCGTTGGCCCTCCCATTTGAAACCTGGCTCTAGTACAAAGCTTTTCCTACCATAAAATTGGGGGGGGGGGGGTTAGCCTTCTAAATGGCTGCTGCCAGTATACACTTCTCAACTTTGGTTCTTGAGCAAGACTTTTTTTCAAAATGTAAGTCTATTATATTAAATATCAATAAATATAACATGTACAATTGTAGCAGATTGGTAAGTTTTTAAAATGCTTGAGCATTGACCTGAGTGCTTCTACAAACTTTTCCCCAAATTCTCTGAGCCTCAGTTTAGCCATACATTAGTAAAGCCTTCCCCAGTGATACAGACATTACATTTA
Source organism: Petrocephalus zakoni (assembly GCA_026774425.1). Taxonomy (NCBI): domain Eukaryota; kingdom Metazoa; phylum Chordata; class Actinopteri; order Osteoglossiformes; family Mormyridae; genus Petrocephalus; species Petrocephalus zakoni. The sequence continues at coordinate 5,546,091 of JAODKN010000134.1, forward strand.
AATTATGAAGTATAACAATCCACTCTAATGAGAAGATAAAAAAAAAACAATTATTAAATAACATTTTGACCCTTCATTTTGCACATTCAGTACAAGTTTCCCATTTTCATCCTGATTAGCAGAGCCATAGAGGCAGTTTAAGGACAGAAACCAGTTAATATCTGAGCTCTTCCCACACATAACCTATCGCTGTAGTCTATAAATACTACACATCAATACTTTTTGAATTCTTGAATCCTTTCTCAAATTTAGGCTTTAGCTGCTTTAAACTACAATTTACAGTAATAGTTCAATCTATCACGGACAGCCGTGCAAATATCAGTCAGACTTTTGGTTTGATAGCGGAAAACACTGAGGTAGAATTCTTTCGTCCCTATTAGAGATCTTCACATGCCTTCACGACAACGGAAATACATTCATTAGTGGGCAGGATGAGGTAGGCAACTTACAGAAATCAAAACTGCTGAAGGTTCTCCCTGAGAAATTTTGCTAAATTATGTTTAGGAAACACCAATAGCAAATCAGTCCTACATGTGGAAAGTGTCAATGGTCATTTCAATACATTTTATGAAACAGGGTTAAAGTTAAATTCTGAATCTTCATTCATAGGAAATTCCCCTAATCAAAACAGCCTTCTGTTTATGTATACCTTAAATTACTTTCATTAACAGAAGAACTATTAATCTTTTAAAAATTCGACTCCGACTAGAATATTGAGATGTTTCAGCTGTGGTGATGGTCAGGAGATGCAGGTGATCACGTCATTCTAGTTGACCAATCAGCTGTGCCTACAGTTGACCAGTTGGCCCAGGCTGTGCTATTGGGCTCTTATAGGGTATGAACTCGGAGTAGGAGCTTCAGAGGTCTGTATGAGGCCCGGGGAAAGGCTTCTTCACAGGTAGAGCATTTTTGGTTTTGCTGTGTTTATTTTATTTGCTTTTCAGTTTGCTGTCCTTAATGGGGACATCAAAACTATATTTTCCCCCCAATAACAAAGGCCTTGGTTTGGTTTGGTTGGTCCTGCATCTTCGTGGCATAGCTCTGAGCCTGGCCATTTTACTCTCCTGTTTTTTTCCAACATTTTGACTGAAAATATGGTTTAAAACATCAGGATTCGGTTATTCCCAAAGTCAACTACGACAATCATTCCGTCAGGAGTAACGGCTATTCCGGACGGCCGGTCCATTTGCCCAAAGCCATCTCCCTGACTCCCAAATTTGCATAAGAAGCTACCATTAGGCTCAAACACCTGGATGCGATGGTTTCGCGAATCGGCCACGATAATTCGGTTTTCCTGGTCCACGGTGACCCCCTGTGGTCGAAGGAACTGGCCGTCGCCCAATCCCTCCGAGCCCAGAAAACGTGCCGACTGGCAATCTGGCCGGATGACCAGCAGCCGATGATTGTTGAAGTCTGTGACCACTAGGTGGCCCTCGTGGTTGAAGGCAACACCTCTGGGCGAATCAAAGTGCTTCCAGAGGGCACCCTCGAAGCCGTACTTGTTCAAGAATGCCCCATCAGGCCCAAAGAGCTGGATGCGGTGGTTGCGGGTATCAGAGACTACAATCTTGCCTTCGGAGTTAACAGCGACATCCCAGGGGTAGCTGAACTGGCCATTCTTGGCTCCCCTCTCTCCAAACTTCAGGAGGAACTGTCCCTCGAAGGAAAATATCTGAATGCGGTGGTTATCTTTATCTGCCACGACTATCCTCCTCTGGCCATCGCAGGCCACCCCAGCTGGCCTGTCAAACTGACCCGGCCGCGAGCCCAACGTGCCAAACTTGCGATGGAATACGCCATTGGGCTTGAAGATCTGGATGCGATTGTTGCTGCGGTCGGCCACCACCACGTAGCCTTCCTTATCCACGCAGACACCCCACGGTCGGCACAGCTGGCCATCGCCATCACCCTCGCCCCCGAAGGAGCCGATGGGAATCCCTGTGCTCCCATAGCTGTGGCCGGATCGGACTGTGACTTTAAAGGGACTGCCGGCGATATGCTGGTGACAGACGAGCACAGAGAGGAGGTGGTCCCCTTCCAGCCTGGGCACGTAGCTCACTGTGTAGGTGCCGTTTTCATGGTCAGTCACCTCTGCTGTGAAGAGCTTCCTATCCGGGTCCACCAGCACGGCGGTGATGTCATCCCCGCCTGACCGTCTAGGCTTACTGTCGTGGTCGTAGGCCACCACGTTGACAGACGTCACCTTGCCCTTGAGGGCCCTCTTCAGACCATCTCCCATGGCTTTGGTAATGGGGGCAAAGGCCCCCCCGCTGACGTAGCCCATGGACCGGATGGAGATGAGCAGCTTCTGGTCTGGAGGCGTGAACATGATGCGCTCATCGTCCTGGGGCTGCACGTTGCTGCCGTACAGGGCTTTCAGCTCCTCTATCTGGGCCAGCATGCACTGGCGGGCCAGCAGGGCCTCCAGGCCACAGCCCTGCTCCACAGCCTGCTGCACTGCCGAGATGCTGCCCTCCAGCTTGCTCAGCTTCTGATGCAGCTCCTCCACCTGCAGGTACAAGTTGTTCACCTTGACCTGCCGGATCTTCTCCACCTACAAAAAGATGCTTTAGAACAAAGCGGGGAAGCAATGTCTTGCGCCCGTTAAAAAGCAGAATGTGACTATGGTCTCTGATGGCCCATTCATCATCCCGATGCCCTGGCAGTATGGAACCCCACGTAGCTCGGACCCGTGGACACCCACCTTCCACAGAAGCTCACACTCTCTCTCTTCTAGCGCCTTCTTGTGCTGCAGGGTGATGGTCTTCACTTCCGCCTGGACCACTTTGGCCTTCATATCCAGCTGCTCTGCGATGGCCTGGGCCTTCTCGATGCTCAGCTGCAATTGCATAGACGGACAGGGTATTAGACACATAGGGATGCAGTATCCTCCCGCAGACACCCGCAGTGTCCCGTAGCTATCTAAAGTATCCCATGGACACCTGCTCTTCAGTGGACCTGAAGATAACGGCTCCACTGGGAGCCCCCTGCATAGTTCGGGGGATCACAGCAGAGGGGGGGGGGCACGTGCTGCACCCCTGGGGCAGAGATCTTCCAATCACAGGCTCCAGTTGAGCCACCAGTTTGATAAAGAAGCTGAAAGCTGATTTTAATTGTTTAACATTTATAATACATACAATAAATTAGCAGGTCTAACTAATAATTTTCAATTCATCCATTTTGGGTGTGTGGACAGGGTCCCCCCCTCACACGTACACACACACACACACACACACACACACACACACACAAACAGCCTCACACCCCAATTCACCCACTAGCACCACTTAGCAGTTGGGTGCCTCTTATCAATGTGCAAACAAGTTCATTCCGGGTCACATCTGACCTGGAAAAGGAGCGGCCTGTTTGCAGGCCCAGGCCCCGACCTCTGCTTTCTGCCCCCCCCCTCCCTGGGGCCCTTCTCTCTCTCCTGGCCCCTGGCCTTTGATGTCCCGGGATGAGAGAAACATTTCCACTGTGTTTTGCTAATGACCTGTCTTACTCTGACCATCCGTCCCCTGAATGGGACGTGTCGGGGCCACTGAGCACTGGCTGTGGGGGCAGGGGTGGGTCGGGGCAGGGGCAGGGGCTGGGGTGGGCCTGGGGGGTGCAGGGGCTTGTCAAGCAGAGCCATTAGGAATCACCTTGCCGCCATATTACCTTGGGGTGCATCATTTAATTTTTATCAAGGTTTGGGGTAAGGGGGAGTTCCTGGTTACTCAGGGCACCTCACATACAATCAAAGCCATTTATACTGGATATTGCTTAACAATGGATGGTACAATAGAACATCTGCAAGAAGAAATTTTATTTTAGGAGGTTAAAATTGCCATCAGCTTTTTTAGAATTCCTTATTGTTGCTTGCTTTATAAGTGTAGCAAGTTAGTGTAGCATACCTGAAAATGACCCCTTCACACCATACATCCCCAACCGCACAGAGCACAAGGCAGCGGGACCCCCAGGATGGGACGCCTGCCCATCACAGGGGATACGCACTCAGACACAATCATACAGTACTGTAAATTTAGAGAGGCCAATTACAAATGTGATCATTATTAAGTGGTTTCCGGTGGTGGATGGAAAAACAAACCGTAGCATTAAGTGTGCCAGAGCGTTACACTGGGTTATGGGTGTGGGAGCTGAGTGCGGGAGCCTCACTTGTATAGCCCGCCTGCTCTGCTGGGCGTCCGCCAGGAGCTGCACCGCCACTGCTCGCCAGTCCCGCACTGCGTCGTGGAGGTAGAGGAGGCGGTGGTCCCCATGGCGACCTGCACTGCACGCTCGGCAGATGGGCAGGGAGCATGAGGCGCAGAAAAGGCACAGCACCTGTGGGGTTAGGGATAGCGTTAGTGATGGGGATAGCAAAGGGTCAGATTTGGTATGAGCATTAGCACTAGGGTTGGGGTTACCGTTAGGATTAGGTTTGGGTTTGGATTTAGCATTAGGATTAATATTAGCGTTAGCACTGGGATTAGGGTTATCATTAGGGTTAGATTTAGGGTTAGCACTGGGGTCAGATTTGGATTATTTATTTGGGGTGCAATTTTATATTTCTTCAGCTAAAAACATCTGTGAAATAAACTGTAAAAATAGTGCTTTTTTTCAAACCGATTAAATAAACTGGCCAACAAGACCTTTATGAAATCTTACCATAACAACCACCCCACATATATTCACTGCAGAATGTGTCTTCTAGTACAGGAAACCTATAAATATTTTTATCAGTTAATGGTTTTCAGTTTTTTTCTCCCCTCCCCCGCCTCTGCAGTGCAGAGATGCTGAATATTCACGGTAACGGCCGACGATGACGCAGTTCGTCAGCCCCCAACCAAGAACATCAAAGCCATTACACACAATGCACCACAAAGCCTTACCAGGCTGCATCTTCTCACACAAACATGTGACCAATGCTCTTGATCACGTATGCAAGGAAACCGATCCAAGTGAAATAAGTGTTTTTTTCCCACCCAAACGCTTCTCATTCAATCTGATGACAAAGACGTGGGTTGGAACACCCTCCAATGCCCCCCCCCAGTGGTCTCTGCTGGGAACAAAAGGGAGGAATGTGGATTGCATTGAGGGGTAAGCAGTTAACAGACAAAACATCACAGGGTGACGCCTGAGTTAAAGCAGATGTTTGCTTCTCACTGACAGAGAGCTAACGGTACTGTTGCCTCAAAGATAAACCCCCTCGCCATGTTTTTGGCAGATTACGAGATGCAATGCTCTTCTTTAGGAACCCAAGGTAATGCAAACGTCATGTTGCTCACCTATATAAAATGTAACTTATGTATGAATTCAAAAGTAATATAACAGTAATCCATAGATGTTTTGCATTTTGAGTAGATAGCAATGCCAATGTGGAAAAGGTGCATGGAAAGATTCTAGCAGTAAAGAAAATTCTGGCCGCCACGTAGCCTCCACAGGGAACTAGCTAGGGTAGGATTTCTTCTGGAACGCTGAAAACTGCCACAGAGCTATGCTAACAGGTCGAGGTCCACGCAGCTCGCTTCAGTCTCCAACTACACTCCATGGAAACATGGATGCACATGTGACAATTGGAATGACCAGCTACATAATTCTCCTGACAGCCCTCTCGAGGTTCCCAGAAAGTCTCTTACTAAGTAAACTGACAGCAGCTTTCAGGCAGCACAGATTCCCGGCGCTGCAAGGCTGCCAGTTTTCAGTTGCAGGACGTCAAATATCTTTTTGCTCTCAACATGAATCATTCATGGGGCCCATTCTCTCTCTTGGGCCCAGCTTGGCATCGCCACTGATCGGCAGAAAGCCCTCCCCCTGCTTCACCAGACAAACTCAAGTTAAAGCGTCTAAACAGGTGTCTAAGGATTGGGTTTCTTAAATAGGAGCCATGTTGTAAAATGTATTGTTTTACTAGTCATATGGTGACCCCTCGCTCCCTATAGGATTTCAGTAACCCACTCCCCAGCATTATCAGGGGTAATGAGACCATGATAGGGAAGATGCAGAGGAACAGAGAGCTTTCTGAGAACACTTTCTAGCAGTGGTCTTTGTTCAGCCCTTATCTGAGGTTTCTATAGAAAGGGAAAACTAGAGCCGGAACACTGGAGCCCCTGATGGACTATTAATTGGCAAGTTACACTGCGGGATGCACGCTTACCAGGTCATTTAGAACATGCAAGCAATCATTTGCAGTCTTGGCATCCTTGGTTTTGAGTAAAACATCAGCCGTCAGCTAAGTATATTCTTCTTTTTCATGTAACAATCAAGTAGATTAACATAAGCCGAAATTTTGCTAGTGTCAGCCAAATGACAGTCCGCTTGAGAGAGAGCGCAGGGTCACAGCTCCCAAGAACACAAATCTATCTGCAGGTCTATAATTGGTCTACCTAAGCGTGACATTAATGAGGCAGGAGATCTACAAATCAGCGGCCAAGAATGCTTTCTACTCGGCAAAGGTCTGACAGGGGGAGAGCAGGCCGCGGTCTGGAAACCACATGTACGCTTGGGCTACTCTGGGGTCCTACTGGCCGCTGCGCTGAGAATGTGTCCGCTCGCAGGAACCCCGTCAGGAGCAGAGTCAGCCGGCGTCCACAGGGGGCCGGGTGTCTGTGGGTGTGTGAGGGGCTTCCAGAACATTCTGAGCCACATGCAAGCCCGGTGGATCCAGAATAATGACCAAGTTCCCCCAACTCAGCACCCCATCACAGGAACCCATTCAAAATGGTGCTGCTCAGTACCCTGTCTAAAAAAAGGCCACTTTGATGGTACGCCAGAGGGCACTCCTGCTACATGATTTAAGCTGCCGCATGTTAGCTGGGTATGTTTCATATTTGCCCCTGCACTGATGGCGCCCCGGCTGCTCACGCTACCTCCTCGGGTATGCAGAAGTGCTGTTCGGCTCTGGTGACCTCGGCATGGATGTAGAACCTGAGGAGTGCATTCTGGGAAAAACCTGTCCTAGGGTAGAACTAGGGGTGTTTCCCAATATGCGTGCTTAACCATACTTGTGTTCCCTTGTACCCGTTTTACATCACCTCCCATTGCAAGAGACCAATTCCAATACTCTAGAACAGAACAGGATGTCATTCTTGCGCCACCACAAATATCAAGTGTTGCATCCTCGCCGAACGAGACGAATCCAATGATTCATTGTGCCCCAAGTTTGGGAGGCAAGTTAGCAAGGCTGGTCTTGCCAAGACCACAAATATGATCTTTGCATTCTCGGTGTTGAGAAACACCCCAAATCTAAGAATAGATGTGAAGTGCATCAGTTTAGTGGAAGCTCCTTTCACAATGCTTACAAGATGTACTGTGTCTCCATCTAAAATTGGGCGACTTCCACATTTCAGCTAATTGTCCCCAGCTTATCTGATCGACTGATTGCACTCGGATGTCTCGGTGATAACCCTTCATGAATAGAGCAGCTATTGTTAGACACAGGAGATTTGGAGGCTAATTAACCAGATGCCAAGTATCAGATTGGTTGTCAATTTGTACTTTTTAACAACGTACGGTCCTTTCAAAGAAGACCATTTCTTTATTGTTCCAGCAGCCTTTGAAGTTCTGAACCCTTGCTGGCAACCCAGACAGCTGTGTCACCCTGTGACTTGGGTTTGAGATGAATTTGAGGGGAAACCTAAGCGAGAGGAACCCTTATGACTGACTAAGTGGGTCATGAAAGGACCGTCAACATAGTCCAATGGGGGAAACATTTCCTGCAAGAATCAGATATTGACAGGCTTACAGTTCATCCGCAGGGGAAGGCTGCAACATTGTCTCGTCTGGGATGGCATGAGACAATCTGGAACCTGCCATTGGAAGCAGGAAAATCTAAATTTAAACACTGGTCGTCCCAAAAATAGCATTCAGAGACATAACGGGTCTACAAGTCAGAAAGGTTGCCGGACATCCTGCATCACTTTCAGCACCTCTGTTATGGCCTCCGAAATGTCTAGGCTTGGCCGTTAGCTGCCCCCCCCACCCATCCTCGAGGATTCTGCCTGAAAGGGGGTGCCGGGGGTAACTACGTAATTAAGGTGAGGAGTGGGGTCAGGAGTCGACAAGGAGCCAAAAACTGTGCAATAAAATACATCTCTAGCTGCTCCTCTGATAGTGGTGTAAAGAAAATCACCCAGTGTACAGAGTGATGTTTGGCCCAGACTCAAAGCCAGAACAGATGCTGCATATCCAGCCTGTGAAAGCCAGGCCCTCCGTCTTCAGGGTCAGACAACTGACAAGCACGCATGCACACACGTGTGCACGCACACACACGGAATAGACATCTATATCATCGTGGGGACTCATCTCTATGGGAGTAACCCGAATCCCAAATATGACAACCTACCCAGCCTAACCTTAACCATAAGTAACCAACCAAAATGCAAGACTTTTGCCATTTTTACTTTTTTTGATTACATCCACATATTTTTACAAAAATGTAAGATTATCCAAATGGGAACCTGAAGTAATGTTCACAAAAGTAAGGAAGTTTCAGATTTGACCACACTCTGGGGACTTTGTGGTTCCCAAATGTGACATAAGCAAGCACACACACACAGGACAGACTGTCACACTGATCTGCAGCAATGCTTGATTTCTATGTACTATATTTTATCTCCTTTTATTTTCACTTTATTCATTCATTTATTCATTTAAACCTTTATTACCGACTCGGGGTCCAGATAAGACGAAACATCACACAGAATAAACTACGTCTGTGTTTGCTGTATTTTTCTGGTTTTACTATTGTCTTTAAGTAGCTTTGCATGTTGTTCTCCCCTAGCAGTGGTGAAGGACACCAGCCATTAAAAGCGGGCTGATACTTTGCCGTATCGAATCGTAAGTAGTGCCAGTAACTGGTATCTCGTTAAAACATAATAGCTTTCTGGCTCAAAGGAGGGCTCCCCTCATGTAAACCCACCGACCCCCACGACCCTGCCAGCAAGCCCCTGCTCAGGACTAAATCCCAGATTTCCGCAGAGACAGGATGGCTGCAGTTCAGCTCCATTAGGACCACGTAGGTTATTAAAGGCTGGGGGCGTGAAGTGACTGATTTAGGCCCCCGGATCTTTGTGCTGCCCCGACTATTGCCTGACCTTTCACCTTGAGAACTTCCTTCCCTCCTGCCGTAATGGGGATGTTAAGTTACCGAGCTTCTAAAGCAGGTCTCCTAAGCACGCATTCCAGGTTTAAGAGGGCCGCTTTAAATGAGCCCTCTGGTCAAGCTGATATTTGGCACCTGGTAGGGGGCCGAATATAATGGGAGGTGGGTACAGGCAGTGCAGGGGGATTCCAGGAGTGTCCCCCAGCCATGCCTGCATCTGAAGCTGACCCCCGGCTTCAGGACCATTCATAAAGTCTGACTCAGCCACCAAGCGGTGCTGGTTAGTGCCACACACACTCACCACAGACGTACACTGAATGGTGATCTGCATCTTTTGAGCCTTTTTTTGTCACTTTTCAGTACACCAATTGATCACAGGGACGATGTTCAATGGCTGTTACAAACCATCCTACGGGAAGCACTCACAACCAGAGCCACCAGCATTGGCCGACAAGGGGTCACGCTGATGGTGAATGGGGCACGTCCTGATTCATCGTGGGGCGTTACTATAACACCCAGTCACTCTTCTCTAAATGTAGTCGGTGTGATGTACACAATTTTTCAAAATATCACTAACCCAAGTGTGTCCAAACGAAGGCAATGAATACTATTTGGTAGTTATAAAGACGTTATGGAAATATACAAAGTTGTTATAGACAACATAATAAAGATCATAACTCCTCACAAGTGTGTCTCTAGTGTACAATCAATCCCGTATACTGCATATATCTATCTGCAAAAGACCTTGAGAAAGACTGCTTCCTTATTCCAATGCATTTGAAGTATGTGACATAGGAAACTGTGACTAGGAATGACATCCGAATTAGCTGGTTTACAATTACAGACAGTCCTGAAACTGTTATTTTTCGTTCATAACATGTTGGTTACAGCCATGTTAAATTCCTTACTTGTTTAACATGTACAGACCTGCAAGGTCATTGCTGAAAAATTATAGTAGATACAACCCAAACTGTACTCGCCTCATCATCATGATGCAGGAACCCAAACTGTACTCGCCTCATTGTCATGGTGCAGTTACCTGAACTGTACTCACCTCGCTGTCATGGTGCAGTTACCTGAACTGTACTCACCTCGTTGTCATGGTGCAGTTACCTGAACTGTACTCACCTCGTTGTCATGGTCCTGGCAGAAGCGCATCCTGTCCTGGAAGGCAGGTGGTGGTGGTGGAAAGTTTGGGTGAAAGGAGTGCGACACATTGACCACATTGGTGCTGCAATAATCACTCCGGCTGGCCAGGCATAAGCTCTCCACCAGCCTCTCCATGAAGTGGTCCTTGGTCAAGCGGACCCGCTGGTGGGCACGGACACAGTTGCTGCAGAGGTACTCCTGGCAGTCCAGGCAGTGCGAGGCAGCGGGGTTGCCCTCATCGCAGGAGATGCACTGGGGCTCATCCTGGCCATGAGCCCTAAGCATGCCACCCTGGGGCTGGCCATCGTTCCTGCTGCCCGTGCTTCTCGGCTCCTCAGAGGAGACCATCGCCTCCAGCAGGTTTCTGAAGAGGAAACTTGGCGACGGCAGGGCATCCGCATCCGAATCGGAGACTGGGTCCTTCTGGGCACAGGCTGGGCAGCAGAGCTTCAGAGGGTCACTGCCGTCACGCTGCCCTTCCAGGCACTGGCCGCAGAAGGAGTGACAGCAGGGCAGAACATGCAGCCTTCTGGCAGAGGAGGTAGAGGAGCCAGACGTCTGGGAAGAGGAGGACGAGGTAGACGAGCTGCAGGAGGCCGCGGCAGAGGACCCACAGAGCTCCTTGCAAAGTGAACATGTTTGCAAACTGCTTTCTGAAAACGAAGCCATTTGCTTTCAAAATCAGCGTAAGCCTAAGAGATGTCCTGCACTGACAAATAAATCTACATTCTTTGGATAGCTTGGTTTACTAAACCTTTTTCACTTACAACAATATCACATTGATAACTTAGTTATCTATATAAAACAAGTTTAAAGCAACCATATAAACCAATTCAGAGTATGTTGTCGCAAAAAGTTTGTTTCTTAAAATTTTGAATCATTACCGATTGTAATTTAGCATTTCAGTAATTCTAGATACCAGAAAATACAACGTGTGAATGGGGGAAAAGCTCAACCGTGCCATACTTATTGCTGATATTTGTCCCTTGTCGATGATAATGTATTGCTATTTTAAATGTTTATTCTATGGTTCGCTTTGGTGCCGCAGCAACATCGTGGTGAAACAAGAGATCGTCCAGTTTCCAGCTGCGATCCTCCCCCTAAAGCATGACTTTGCGCTCTTTGCCAGTCCTCTCCTCGGATATGCACTTGTCGTCTTTTAAATACTAAATAGGGTTCATCCTTTTCATGCTAGTTCACCATCGCACCATCTTTCACAGTAAAGACCCCGAGAAACGGGCTGGCTTTAGAGAGCCAGTTAAATGCCCCATCCGTGCGATCGGATCACGACAGCAGCAGCGCCTCTGGGTCTCCGCGTCCCCTTTAGCTGCGTCCTGCCGCATCCGGACATGTCCAGCTCTCCTTTAAATCCCTCGCATTCAGTCCTACTTTATCGGCACTGCTTGTGCATGCAATTACCTAATCACAGGGCAGTCCCTCCTTTCAGCTAATCGCACTATATCTTCCATTGAATTCGCAGGGATATCCGAAGGAAATGTGACATATTCCAGGCTCCAAGAGTGCGTGTCACCCTTCATGGCGGAGGAGGCGTGCGGTCCGTCTGCATGCTGCGCCAGGTCTGCCGAGCGAAGCGCCAGCAGGATCTCCGCAGCCCCGGGGCAGCGCTGGCTGGGGATCCCGGACCGACTTCCGGATTTAAAGGGACAGCCACGTCACAGACGGTGTGTTTGTGACGTATGTCGGGCGGGGGGTTATAATGGGATGCTTTCTGTCACGGGGAAGTTGTGGCGTTTCTATAGTATAGCGCTTATATTTACCAGCCAGCTGCACGGTTGCCAGCGCATCTGGCGTGACTCTGTTATCCTATTATAAACCAAAAACCCTACAAATTATTTATAAGGTAATAAAAGTGTACCATGCGTGCAAATGCGTGCGCAGACTTGTTTCGAACTGACAGTCTCACGCCGGCCAGCTGACCGAAGTTGGCACATTTACATGCATATCCCGGACCTGAAATGCTAATCACACACCTAAAACGATCACATGGTTTCTGAGAAACTCGGAAAAGCGAGAGGCGTTTTCCCGGCAGCTGGTATAAAGCGAAAGCGCCGCCGTCTGCTCGCCGCTATTCGGGAGCTCGATCTCACTCGGCGTCTAGGCAAACACTCTCCGAAAGATTACTTTACCGTGACTGTCATCCGCAGCAGCAAGTTACAGTAAGTATATAATATATACATGCACACTTACATGCATGCATACACTGCCAGTTGGAATTGCAAAGGGCATTAATATGGGAACTTCCCCACTTCATTAAACAGCACGGTGGTTTTTGGCTGCTTTAATATAAAGGAATCGCTTCTTTATTGACAACTTGCAGGATTCATTAAGAATTATGTAATAAAAAGTGGCGTTAATAGACCTGAGTAAATGCGCTGCTGGGAATTGAGCTACGGGATGGACGGAGCCCCGCCGTAGATTGCCTCCCTGTCTCGGGAGCGCGCACCACTTAAAACGGCGATATGGAAGATCTTTTTTTTTTTGTAACGCGTGAAAACGATCATTTCTGTTTATGTAAATGCATTAAACTTGTGTAACAGATCATATAGCATTGT
>JAODKN010000134.1:5599246-5616319 GCA_026774425.1 Petrocephalus zakoni
GTCCCACATTATGTGGGATGATGTGATGCTGTATGCCTTTATGTGGGATGATGTGACACTGTATGCCGTTATGTGGGGTGATGTGACACTGTATTCCGTTATATGGGATGATGTGACACTGTATGCTGTTATGTGGGATGATGTGACACTGTATGCCTTTATGTGGGATGATGTGACACTGTATTCCGTTATATGGGATGATGTGACACTGTATGCTGTTATGTGGGATGATGTGACACTGTATTCCGTTATATGGGATGATGTGACACTGTATGCTGTTATGTGGAATGATGTGACACTGTATTCCGTTATATGGGATGATGTGACACTGTATGCTGTTATGTAGGATGATGTGACACTGTATGCTGTTATGTGGGATGATGTGACACTGTACGCCTTTATGTGGGATGATGTGCAGTCCAGTCGGAGTGCCCATGCTGACCCCTGTTCACTGCCAAAAGAGCTTACAATGGGCATGTGAGAGTCAGAACTGGACCATAGAGCAATGGAAGAAGGTGGCCTGGTCTGATGAGTCATATTTTCTATGCACTATGGGAAGAAGGCAAGCCGGTGGAGGCAGTATGACGCTCTGGGCAATGTTCTGCTGGGGAACCTTGGGTCCTGGCATTCATGTGGATGTTACTTTGACACGTACCACCTACCTAAACATCATTGCACACCAATTACACCACTTCATGGCAGTGGTATTCTCAGATGGCATTGGCCTCTTTTAGCAGTATAATGCACCCTGTAACACTGCAAAAATTTTTCTGGAATGGTTTGAAGAATGAGAAAAACACTTCAGGGTTTTGATTTGGCCCTCAAATTCCCCAGTTTTCAATCCAGTTGAGCATCTGTGGGATGTGCTCGACAAACACGCCCAATCTATGGAGGCCCCACCTATCAACATACATGATTTAAAGCTGTTAATGTCTTGGTACCAGATACCACAGGACACCTTCCTTGCCTCAACGGATCAAAGCTGTTTGCCACGCGGGGGACCTACACAATATTTGGCAAATGGATTTTATGTTATGGCTGATCAGTGTACGTGCGATGTATGTCCTGTATGAAACAGATTTGAGGTGCCCTGATCTGTATAAGTGACGATGGATGGATAGATTTATAATTCTTTATGGGTACTGTAATATCCATTACTCTCTTTCACTACCTAAAGAAAGAAACATTATAGTGATACCCACAATGCTTTGCATGGGATGGTGCATTGTGGCATTTGCATCGATTAAACCTCACTGATACCCCTCCTGAAAGGCCTCAGCTCGACCCCTGCTGCCTTCGACAGGCAATGAATGCCAAGGAGAAAAATGCACATATAATACAGCAAATTTCACATTTATTTTGGGCTTTTCAGCCAGGGCTTTAACTGCACTGATTTTTTTGGCTGGGTGAAGATTTAGCAAATGCGGCGTCTCCGATTAAACGGGAAGTGTGAACGGTGAGGGGGTAGAGGGCCATGGAGGGCTCTCTCTCGCTGTCTCTCTCTCTGTCTCTCTCGCCGTCTCTCTCACTCTCCTTCTCACGCGCTGTCGCTCAGGCTCACAAAGCAGCATGCCGGCTCCTTTCACCAGCCTCGATACTTGTGAGCCTTTATCCACCGAACGCCCTTTCACTGAAGACTCTTTTGATCTCCAAAAACGCATTCATGCCTCGCTATTGTAAACATTTACTCTTTGATTATTTTTTATCGTTTTTAGCCATGTAACCCCGTCCTTTTAATCTCTTGGGAAATAATTGTCCCGTGACCCTGAGCAGGATGAATGGCTGAAAGATGGATGGATGGATAGATTTGTCTGAAAAATCTGGAATATTGCATGTATTTGTATGTCGCGCCTTTTACTGCTAGTGTATGACTACAGGTATATATACATGACATCACCTTTGAATGAATTAAATCAATTTAAAGCAGTGCATAATGCTCCTTTTCAGAAATAAACTGTAGTCTTGCAAATACCACTCCAGAGCATAAGAAATTTACAGGAGTAAAACACAGATTCCGCATGCGTACTTTATCTGCAACGTGCATATACCTTCCTACCCCAGGAATCATGGGGCTGGGTGCATATTGGAGGTCTTACCAGTCCAGCACGGGTAAATCAGGCAGATACCACACACACTTACACACTCAGGCACACGCCTGCATAACTATCTGTAAAGTACCTGAAGGAGACCATCACAAAGGGAGGGGAAAGTCACACTCAAGCCAGACCCCCGGACAGAGAGCCCACGATTCTTACAGGAAGTGTAAGTACACTGAATGATAGCTACAGGCAGGCTGCTGGTCAGTTGCTTTCGGAAAAACCTGCTCGTTAAAGCTTCACTAAGTGGAAAACTGGACCAAAACAACTGCCAATTATCTTTTTCATTATCTGGTGTGAAACATTTCAATGCTGTTTTTCAGGGGACACCTGACCTCAAATGTGCTGTGTAGGTCTGCCTTAAAAGCTGGAATGTAAGTCCTTGATAAAAAAAAAAATCTTCTACCTATTTTTTTATTTTAAAGCAGAATATGCCAATATTTTTACAACCACTTAAATAGGTCAGTAAATGTTTTCTGACTATGTATCATCTTAACAGAAGCTTAATAAATTTCCTATTAATGCTAGGAACAATTCTGCTGGAATAATGTCTTGCCCTCCCAACCTGGAAAAAATACAGCCTCTAGTGCAGACCTGTTGTATTTAGACAGCGTTCTCAGCAAACTCCATTTTAGAGATAATGGCCCCATTAATCATGCATCTGCAACCCGGATTCAGCACGAGATGTAAACCGTGTGATTAGTGCGATTGATTGTGGATGAAATATTAGCCTTCCGCCAGGGCTCTTTCACCCACACCCCTCCCATAACCTGATTGTTTATTAAAGCTCTTAATAATGATCAGACAACAAAATACACCCTGTCATCTCCTGACGTCAACATCATTTTTCCATCATGAGATTCATAAATGCAATAAGAAATTTCTGAAAAAACATTGTTAAGCACATTCGATTAATATAAATGCACATATGATCGGGATGGTCCTCAATGTGATAAAAAGCATGCTAGCTAAACGTTTTGGTTATCGATTTAATACGCATCAAGCCAGACGACACATCAAACATGACTTTGCCTAGCTGACACTTAAAAGAATCCTGTTAACCCATAGTTAGGAGGGTTTACACATATTTTCCTCTAATTTAGTCTCATACACTGTAGCAAGGCCACATCAAATTGCACCTTTGCATGACATGCCCCAAATAAATAAAATGAACAACGAAGTGTCTCCTGTCCTCAACCTTTCCCATCAGCACACCTTAGGTAGATGTAAATGACCCCTTTAGGTTCTGTCTGTCCCCGATAAGTCAAACGTAGAGAAGCAACCTAGATCATATCATAAGGAATCATCCCCAACACCTGAAAGAGCCTGATGCTCCCCAGAATCATGTGTAGGTGCGTGGAGTCACGTGACAGGGGAGGCAAATTAGATTCTTTGCTGACAGCTGATTATTCATAACATGTATTTTTAAAACAAGCAGACCAAGCTGAAAGCCAAGTTTGCTATCTTAGGTATGGACCTTTCTTGGAAGCTCCACCACCAATTATCCAGGAAGGTTTGGTAACTCTCATTCCTTATCAAGACGGCATCAGTGGTCTTCCTGTTGAGTGACCCGCCCTCCCATTTCTTATCGTGAAATATGAAATTGTGGCATCGCTGCATGGAAATAGTAGGCAATTAAAAATGTGCATAGAGCCATCAGGCGTCCCGCTCGCGCAGACCTCTCCGGCTACGCAGCAGACGGGCGTAAGGGTGACCTCGATTACTGCCGCTTTGCTGATTTCTGTAGCCTCGATATCCAAGCGACACGAGGGCCAGCACATCTAGGACCTTATCGGCATGAGAACGCCTGGCCCTGCCCGTCCACCTGCGCCGTTAATGATTTTCCCTCCGGCTGTTTGGTTGCGGGGAACGGCACGCGAGACGCTGACCTTTCCGTCTGCGCTACTCGCAGTTTCTTGCGGCGAAGCTGTCGATGGAGGCGGGGCGCAGGCGGCCTCCGCTACTGACCACCGGCCACTCATACCAGGGCTTCTCCCCGCGCTCCACAGCCTCGCAGTTTCCATCTCTTTCTGCTGTAATTGAAAAAAAGCAGCACCATTGTGAGAGAGACGGCCTCCTGTTCGCAAGTCGGGGTGAGAGAGCGTTTCCTGCTGACTGTGTGAGCCCCGGATGGGTGCCACCGGGGTGCCGGCCGTGTGTGTGCCAGCCGCCACCAGCACTTAATGCGGGTCCTTTATCTGCCGCGGACATGCCGGTGAGCCTTCGCCCGGCTGTAATCTCCACAGAGGCGGCTAAATCAGGTGCCGGCCGGCAGCCACTGAATTAAACGTAGCCGGAATAGCTCTGCGCTGATCGTCTTATTGCTTATACAGTTTTGTTCAGTTTGATGGGGTAATGGTTCGTCCACGCCCGAACTCCCAGCGCGTATAGAAACACGTCGGATGGAGCCTTTTGGGATCGAGTCGGTCCATGGCTGCCCACCGCGTCGCGCCTCAGCAGGAACACAGCGGCCTGGTGTGGATTCACCGGCACGCTGATTTCCACGTCTGACGGTCGCATTCCCCGCCCTGAGGCGTGGCTAATATCCGCTTTTCAAAGCCGACTCGTCCAGAAATTAGGCACTGGCAGGGAGCCGGAGGCTTAATGTTCTTCAGTTTTATATATAAATATATAATATATATGTTATTCTCACAGTTCCCAGAAAATGCGTTGCTTGTCATTTCCTTTGAGTGAGATAATGATTATAATGTTCTTAAAATGGTGTCTAAGATCACATCCTTGACATAAAAGCGCATAAAAACGGAGCGTCGACATGTGAACTAAAGAGCAGTAACTCTTTTCTCATGGATATATGTATGTATGTGTATATGTATAATTATTAAAATAATATATTAATAAATAAATAATAAATTATTAAATCATTATTTTCTATATGCATTTGAATGTTTACACCTCATGAGAAGCACCTGAGTGTTTCGGAGACATTCAGTCGCCCTCATCTGCATCATCAGCGACCTGGGGCATCAGACTGGCCCTAAGCTGGCCCCTCAGATCATCCGAAGGTGTGTAAATCTACCGACACGCGTTCCGAATTCTGCAGGAGTGCCAAACGCCTTAAGGCAAGAGTGTAAGATTTCAGAGGAGAAAAGGCTTGTTTTGGTATGAGTGTTTGAGGCGTGACAGCTCTCAGGAAAGCCTCTTCGTTCAGGCACAGACGCGCCGTTGTGAGGGTTGCCGTGACACAGGGCCGTGTGTGGTGCTGAGACAGCCGCTGCATTGCTGCTAAGCTCACACAGGCATTTACCATGCTGCAAGTCAGCAGGCTGGACAGTTTGTCAATATCACACTTATGGGCCCAATAAGGGTCGGGCGGGGGGCAAAGCTTAATTTCCCAATTAGCCCACGGTACTTGTAAATCGAATTATGCACTTGTATATATATATATATATGGAAGACTCTGAATCTCACTAGTACTGTACACTCACTCAGCTAGCTTGTAATTAGCTAGCTCACTGTAGCCATTTTCCCGGCATATGAACCCCTTGTCCACGTAGTATAAATGCTGCGATGAAGTAGTTGACATGAAAAGGTTGTTTTAAAACATTGTTTTCTAGCATTTGCTTCATTTGTCAGTACTCATCGGAAGTCTTGTTCTTGGGCTTGCTTGAGTCAGGGAAAATATTGAATATATATTAAATTATTGGTTTTATGACAAAAATAATTACTTCATTCATTTGTTGCCACGAAAAATATATATCGCGTTAGAAGCATCCAATTGTTCGAAACAAACATTAATTTGAAATATTAATAAATTGAAGCGCAAATTATAGTTCCAAAACAGCTGTTCTGAGTTAAAAGTTAATTGGCAAGCAGTCTCATTGGGTGCTTTTTAATTAGTAACACCTTTGCAATAACATCGAACACCACACATTTTTGTTTGGTATCCCTTTGGGAGCGAGTGACTACAATTGCAATTAATAGCAAAATGAAAACAATAAATTTGCAACATTTTTACAGAATAAAGCAAGCGTCCCAAGACTCTTTGTGAGCACTGTGTGTGTGTATGTTTGTGAGTGCTGAGGACAAATTTTAAACGCATAAAATGACATCAAAAAAACTAATCACCTGTAATAAACCTTACTGAATATCCGTTTCTTTGTGAATTATAGTACAAGGTAAATGATACACAGACACATTGAGGTGCCATTGCTGTGAAGCTTTTGTGTGTTTTATCATGATTTTTTGGAAATTCTAAGGTTGAATCGTGTTTTTTTCTCCTGAGCAAATGTACATTTCCTACCCAGATAAATAGCTTTTAAACATTTTCTTCGACTGCTTACACTTTTGCAGGGTACGTTATTATAATAACATTACGTTGAGCAATTGACTGGTTCAATAGAATAATTAAATGTCTATCAACTGTACTGATAAAGAGCTGCTCTTCTCAGATACTACAGCTACCACCCCATCACTGAGAATGACCAAAATTAGCACCGGGCAGTGGCACAGACTGATTGTTGATACTGATACACAGAGTGATTGGGTTGGGGAAGCTCAGATGCTGAATTTAGGCTCATGTTAGGGCAGGCTCCCTCAGTCTCCTCTCTCAAGCACAAGCTGAAAAGAATCTCAGAGAACAGGAGGGTGCGGGGATTTTAAGCCTGGGTGGCGCATCCCCAGAGCATTGCTGGTACCTTCCTCCTGCGCCAAGACCCTTGGCAGTGTTTGTGTGCAGCTAACTGCCTGTGATGCATATAGCTGAAGCCGCCATACAGAGATATTGGAGAAAAACACCCTCTCACCCTGCTCAAGTCATTCTATCTTTTGGGTCTTAAATCTCTATATTCTCACACAAGACGACACATGTGGACGCACTAATATATACTGTGCGCCAAATTTGTGTTTTGGACAGAATTCCCTGAGATTCACAAATATGTAGGGTGTATCTGCTCTGCAATGGACTGGCATCTCGTCCAGGGTGTGCCTTGTGCTGCCTCGGATGGGCTCCAGGCCCCTGCGCCCTGACCAGCACGAGAGGGTGGAAGATGGATGGATGGATGGATATAATGGTTATACAATAATGTCTTTATTTCATCCATATTTTATTAAGGTTCCAGGCAGCAACAGCTGCTAAATATTTATTTTTCTCATTTATATATGTTGATAAAAGTGCATCTTTTTGCTGTGTTGATGCTCGAGATAAGGGTCCTTGTTAATGGTCTGAGCCCATTTCATAACCACTGCTGGAATGCATTTGACAGCTCTGCCCGGTCTGACAGTCACATTTCTTGATCCTGCTGCTCCTTCACAGGAATGCCGCTCCCATTATGGACATTCTCTGCACTGTGCAGATTCGTTATATGCATCTTAATGACAGTCGCTCTTCATCGGTGACTCATTTTTCCTCATATTTCAGTATTATATCTGAAATATGCATCCATCCACCATATAGCCGCTTTTTCTGGTCGGGAATGGTGATGTCTTCATAACCGGCACTGATGTTACTATGATTAGATTATGATCTCAGGTTATTCTGCTTAGTTTACAGTACCTTTTCCAAATAATTGCTTTTTCTCATTAATGTCTATGTGTGTGTGTGTGTGTGTGTGTATGTGTGTGTATGCATGTGTATGCATGTGTGTACATATTTATACACACTAGAGTACACACAGTCTAGCTGCAGGTTATATAGATGTAGGTTTGTCTTGTTGCAGGTTATACAGATGCAGGTTTCTCTTGCTGCAGGTTATATAGATGCAGGTTTGTCTCGTTGCATGTTGTATAGATGCAGGTTTCTCTTGCTACAGGTTATATAGATGCAGGTCTGTCTCGCTGCAGGTTGTATAGATGCAGGTTTGTCTCGCTACAGGTTATATAGATGCAGGTTTGTCTCGCTGCAGGTTATATAGATGCAGGTATCTCTTGCTGCAGGTTGTATAGATGCAGGTCTGTCTCGCTGTAGGTTATATAGGTACAGGTTTGTCTCGCTGCAGGTTATGTAACAAACATCCTTTGGTTTGCACCAAATGAAGGGACTATTAAAATGATCCAGAAGCTTCCTCTGGAGGAGGAGAATGGCTGGGTGACTAAGACATAAAGGCGGAGAGCCTGTAGTGACGTTTAGCTTCTGATAGCTAAAGCCGGGGATTGAAATTGCACAGCTTTGATGACCGCAGAGTGCCTTTAAAGCTGTGTGCTCGTGTACACCGAGGCTCCGTGGGGACGCAGCTGAGATGCCGGCTGTATTTTTGTCAGTAATTCAAAGAGAAATGGTGATATGCTGATATGCGTCAACGTGGAACTGACAGCCCTTTTCCATACTATCACCCCGGCTGGTAGGATCTATTAATAGTCCTGTCAAGCTAATTGTAGACTATTTTTAGAGCCCAAAAAAAAAAGAAAACCTTTGATAGCATTCAACCTTTGATATGGAAATCTAGTGGTCCATAGCGCCGTGCCAAGAGCGTGCACACTGCAAGAAATGGTGCTTAATGAAGGGTAAAATTCCATTAAATAAACCCATTAAAGAAGCAAATATAAATGAAACAGTGCATGCAAATGACCTATTGTCATATTGTATTGAAATTCATATTCCTCAAGCTCTCATGGAATCCTTTACCCCATGATAAATATTTCACGTGTTCTAGATAACATCAAAATGGAATGAAAATTCTGGGGGAAAAATTACTACACAAAATGCTTACAGTGGTCATTCAGTGATTAATTAGACAAGTAAATTCGTTTAGCAAATAGTTATTAAATGGATAATATGATGAAATGTATATGCACAAAATAGTAAATAGACATACAAAGTTCTGATTGGCACTCTGGTTTTCTGAGTGGCACAGATTTAAAAGTTTATCCAATAGAATTCATTTAAATTTTGCCAATCTTCTAAGTGGTACAATGATGCAGTACTGTAATGTAAGCATGACACACACATGGAAATGCTTTTTCATTCCATTTTCAGTATCCAAGTCCAAGTCAATCAGTAATTAAATAAGTTTGGTCCCTACAGTGCAATATATACATAACAAACACACAAACACACAAAAACCCTACTGATTCTGGAATATTCCCACACGTTCTGCTTCACAAACACACACACACAGGCTCACATGCCACTCCCCAACAGCTCCCACCCCCCCAGTCTAAGGTGATGCCGTCGTGAGTCTAGGGGGTAAACGGGGGTATGGGGTGACCCCTGACCCCAGCCGCCATTAAACAGCAGAGTATACGGTCAACGTCTCCTTTATGGGCCCCCGGGGGAGGGGATCTGCAGATACTCAGCCGGGCTGCATTATTAATAGATACTAATGGCCCCATTACGCTGAACCGGAGCCGTGTTGCTGTCTTAACATGAAGAATCCAGAATCGTGAGACAGCAAACAAGCTGGGTGTGGAGGCTCCAGTGCCAGCTTCCTGCGAGGCTCTGTGGCTAAACCCTGACCAGGAAGCTGGACGGCACTCGGGCTAGGGGGGGGGTCAGCGATGATGCAGAGGAAGAAGGCACGGCGTAAGAGGGGCCCTGCTCTGTCCTCCTACCACTAATGATAATGATGGTCATTATTATTATTATTTGTAGTATAAGGATATACTGTGGTTAATATTCATATTTTACTGTAAATAGTATAACAAACTTACTTATTTTCAAATAATCAGGTCCAAATCAGACAAGAATGTAATTTTGCTGAAAGAGAAATGTGTCTAATTAGTTTAAATTCCTATATCATCTATCCATCCATCCATCCATCCATCTTCAAACGGCTTACCCTGGTCAGGGGGTGCCTAGAGCCTGTCCCAGACAGTCTAGGGTACAAGGCCGGGTACAGCCTGGGTGGGACGCCAGGCTACCAGAGGGTGTGCAGACGCGCACACACACACACACACACACGTGCACACACACACACACACACACACACACAGACGTACAGTCATATACTATGGGCAATTCAGAGACACCAGTTAATCTAACCGCTTGTCTTCGGAGGGTACCCATACAACAGGGATAGAACATGAGACAGACACTGCGGGGGTGGGGTCTAAACCGGAGACGTTCCTGGGCTGCCCACTGTGCCACCATGTCACCCACCCCTGTAAATAATACGGAAATCTGAACTTCTGTAACAGAAATGGATTCACTTTCCATCTATAGCTGCCGCTGGCGAGCTCACATAGGCAAGGTTTCCTCTGACAAAAGAAGCAGTTTCCTTATCTGCTAGCATTCGTGTTCGTGCCTGAATAGTGCCCATGCAGATTCGGTCATAAGCAGCAATATCTATTCCCCCAAAAATGTCAGTGTTTAGCAGCACCAGCGCTTGTGAAAAATCACAGTGAATCTTGGGACAAAACGCTGCAGCGTAACAGGATGGGAAAAGCCTGCTATCCTCCTCCCAGACAGGAGTACACCCAGCACACGAGCCTGCGCAAGGACTCACAAATCTCTCGTGTGTAACCTGATTACAAGGGCTGGGTTCTGTCACCAGGGATGGGAATGGAGGTGTGTTTCATGTCATGTCAGGGGGGGCTGCCCTTTTTATGTCTAACACACATGCAGCTGTCCGGCAGCCCCGCATGCAGGAGCCATGCTAAGATGACGAAGAACACGGGCACGCGTGTTCCTCGCTCAGCAGCAGCAGTGAATGGGGGTCACGCCATGATTTGTGTAGGGTGGTGAATCCAGGTATACAGTTTATAGACTTTCCCTTGATTTTGATAAATCAGGAATCAGAAAACATTTTGTAGCTTATCTAAATTAAACACTTTGCTGACCCCGTGAATCGTATAAGGAAACGAAGGTCCTTTGAAATGATGAATAGAGTGTTTAAAGAATTTGACTGCTTCCGATTTCCAGTGGTGGCTGAAAATGATCACGACACTGAGACAACAGAAGCCATACAGAAAATGTGTTCATTACGAGTCTCATTACTTTGCAGGAGCCTTATAAATGACACTTCAACAAAGAACGAAAGAGTTTACCCTCCCCCATAGCTTGCAGACGTCTCTGCATTGATTTCTGATATACAGACAGTTTTGTGGTGGGATGTTCAGTGGTGAACAATAAAATCACACGGCTATTTTGAGACGCGTTTTCCCTGTTCAGAAATGCTAATGAATACTGACGTACGTCTCACACCGAAAAGTGTTCATCAGAGCAACAGCAGAGACTGTCCATGTCATCGGTGCCAATAAAGCGATGTTTCTGATCTCTAATGGTGTATATATAGACACATTTTTTTCTATTTCACTTTGTCAGTAAATTTAAAATAATTCTAAATATTTATAAATTTTTACACCATTTGCTGTTATCTGGTTATAAATTTAGAATATTCTTCTATTATTCTAGAAGTATTCTAAGCCTGGGTTTTATTGAACCAGAATCAGAAAGTATTCACTAATCTTTTTATCTTTCTTTTCACTAATCTTTTCTTTTCAGTAATCTATTTACTAGTCTTTAAGCACTTAAATCGCTCTGGCTAAGGGCATCTGCTAAATGCTGTAAATGTTAAATGCTACGTTACTGATAATGTACACTAAAATGTATTGTTGTTTTTATTGTATCGCATGTTAATGTATTAATATGAATTCATTGAAAAATATAATTATTAAAATTAATGTATTAATGAATGAATTTTGGTAATTTTGCTGGAAAAAAAATAATCAGTGAAACATCTCTCTATTTAATGAATAGAATGGGTATGAATATAAACTTATTTCCTATACTGATGGCAAAAATTCAGACTTTGATATCGACTAAAAATTATCAAATTGATTTCACTAAGATTGCTCTAATAATCAGAAAATAAAAATCAGATATTAAATAGATGTTAAATAAATGAAATAATGGAAAGACATAAACCTTGATGTAACAGACACATTATATGTATGACTCTAATTACAATTGTGTATGAAAACATGGATTTGCATTGCTGTGCCAAAGTAACATTTGTGTAACCAAACGCAACAGCTGAGCACAGACGGGTTATAGAATTAAAGTGGTGAAAAGCACTGTTTTGGCATAAAATATCCTTTTGATGTGTTTTCCCTATAAAAGGGCATTGAATTTGGTTATAAGCTATACCTTATTTAATTCCTCATTGACATATAGCTTTATAAAAATACATTATTTTATATTTTAAATAAATGTGCATAACAGAATCTATTTCATCATTGCATTATTTTTGTACCACACTGATGTCACTAAGAAAAGGTTGAGATCCTGAGTTTCCGATGGAAACCAGAGATACATCGCTGGCTGTAACCAGCATGACCGGCACCACCTGCAACCCAAAGAGGAGCCTTGCTCAGGGTGACATTTGACCACCCAGCTCCATGCCTCCGGAAGGTCCTAATGTGTACCCGTAGGGGTCGTAACAGGTGGTTGCGTGATACCCCTCTAATCGCATCTGCGGCCATTTGGACAGCGTGAACACCCTCAGCTCCGCAGTGTGCAGTTCATAAGCAGTTAATAGAGAATCGATGGTGTAAACCCCTCGCGGAAAGATGCAGAGTCACTGGGATTATTTCCCGTGCATCACAAAGGGTTAATGCTTAACAGCCTCTGGGAGCATCCTATAAAATGTCCATTATATGATTTTTCTCTTGGCTAACAGTATTGGGTTATATAGTGGAAGATAGACCCCCCCCCCCGCCGCCTCTGCCACCCGGTCGCCCACCATAGACACCCACGTCGGCACGGAGGTGGGGGGGTGGCAGGGAGGTGTAGAGCGGTCTGTTGTCAGGGTGTCTATGGAGCTGCAGCTCTGAGCAGGTATGGTGGTGGGCGCCGGGGGGGAGGGGGGTTCTCGCCCCCGCTCTCTGTCTGCCTGTCTGACTCCATGGCGTGTGGCTTTTCAGGGACTGAGCTCCGTGGCTGAGATGCTGATGTGACCGACGCACACTGTTCTCCACAAACCAAGAACCTACTATGTCACGTTAATCAGCCACACTTGCAGACCTACACGCTACTCCAACTAGGCATTAGATTTATACATCATTTGTGTTTTTCTTACACCCGGCACATATAATTGTTGATCAATTAGTGACGTGAATTTGCTAACTTTCATTTATTATCTTAATGGCGTTTGTTGTGCGTGGACCCAGTTTAGCGGGTAATAAGCACACAGTTGCCCTGGCGATTACTGTGACACGCCTGTGCTGTAACACGCCACTGCACCCGTCATGTGTGTGAACATGAAGCCCCCCAACTTCCCATACAGACAGCCTAGCACAGCTGGCCCCTCCGTGCTCCACGATCTCCCGGATCCCCCGCACGTAGGGCGTGTTCGTGAATGGCACGCGTAACGGTGGCGGTCGGCCGGTAAATTTACATTCGTCTGCCACACATGCACTGGGAATGAGGGCAGCTTGCGATGAGAGGCAGCTTTCTTTGGTCATTACCAGCAGCCTGCAAGGCAGCAGCACTGAGAGGCACCTTTATCAGGTCGGATTTAACACACAGATTGGGCCTTCCATCCCAGTGCTGCTCCGGGCTCCATTTTGAATTTAGTTGCGAAGCTGGTGACCGTATCGATGTTTCGCAAGGACGTACAGCGGGTGGTTTGTCCCTGATTCCCGGGGCTCCGCTTTTGGCCAGGTGGGCAGGATCGGAGGCCAATGTCCGAGTTTTTTTTTTTTTTTTAACTATTATCCGGTGCTGCATGGGTGCGTGCATGCGTGTGCTTAGGCGTGCACACGCACATGGCACCCGCTAGGACCTGAAGTCTCCCAGCTACCCACCTCTCTCTTAGCCCGCCCTGGCAGCCAGAACATATCCTCCAGCAGGGGGCTCCCTGAGGGCCCCCCCAACCCCCCTCCCCCCAGACCCCCAAGCAGGGCCGCCCACCCTGCAGACAGACCCCAGCGCTGCTCCAGGTGCTTCTGGCTGCCTCCTCTGCTTTTCCTGCCACATCTACCTGCATTTTCCTGCTTTCAAAGGCACGACCATTCCGCCCCCATACCGACAGGGAGTTCCCATTCCTGTGAACTTTCTTGCAGCGTTGTTGGGTGGGTAACAATGAAAGCTTCTTATCTGGAGGAACAGGATCAGAGGAGACGTCGGTGGACTCCTGTGTGCATCCTGCACACTGGCGTGACGGGCCGCCCTGAATGCTGTTATCCCTAG
Organism: Petrocephalus zakoni; assembly: GCA_026774425.1. NCBI lineage: Eukaryota > Metazoa > Chordata > Actinopteri > Osteoglossiformes > Mormyridae > Petrocephalus > Petrocephalus zakoni. The sequence continues at coordinate 5,613,428 of JAODKN010000134.1, forward strand.
AGGGCGGTGCCACGATCATCTACCGATGGAGTCAGGGCATTTCTGCGTTCCGGTCGATCGCACCCAGGCAGGACCCGGCAGTGACATCCACTTTATTGGTCTAAAATCCCAGGGGATGCGGGCTCCCGGATCATACGCTGTCCGCATGCACACTGCCCTTCCCCCACACTCATGGACGCCTGTGTTCGATGCCCATGGACAAAGTGAGGCTTCCAGACAGATCAGGATCGAACTTTACAGAGAAGTGCTGGGATCGAGTTCAGGCTCCTCGTCTCCCGTGGCAATAGCAGTCTGGTCCTTGCCCCCCCCCCGACACACACACACACACACACACACGCACTGCATGTACACCTATAACATACATAGCTACCACGCGGCGGAGCCGGCCACTCACTGACATGTTTCCACGGTCGCTGCTGTCGGGAGGCACGGCGTGCAGGACAGGCAGCAGCTTGTGCAGACGGACACTGTGTCTGCGCAGCTTCACTCACCTACGCTCTCCCCCCCGGGCTGTGCAGATGGTGCCGCTGATGGTGAGAGGTCCTGCAGCTTCCAATGCGCTCCTCAAGCTGACACCTGAAGCCTCTTCCTTAGACCTATCTCTCTCCCTCCCTCTCTCCCTCTCTCCCTCCTTCTCTCTCTCTCTCTCTCTCTCTCTCGCTTCCACTCCCACTCTCGCGTTTTCTTCAGCTGGAAAAATCAGATGAGTAGCTACCCCTGGCACACAGAACAGAGCGACACGCGGGAGGGGTGTTTTGTAAATTGCCGAGGCCGTACCAAGATGCGGAGGGAGGGAGACCTTGTAGCCCATCCCCCAGAAACCCCCACCTGCCGACGCTTGGTCTCTCCCGGGTCCCCGAACCAACTGGAGTCCTGCATCACCCCTTCATAAATAATTAAAGGTGGCTAAGCGAAGAAGAGAGGAAGACAGAAAATAAAAAGGATGTCCTGAAGCTTACGTCGTCCTTTTTACTGTAATGTGCCGGGCTAGCGTGACTTTCCGGATGCCGCCGACCCCTCGCCTTTCCGACGGGAAAGCCGACAGCGGGATCCTGCCCCTGTGGATGACCCTTGACCCCTCACTACCCCCATAATGGGTCAGTGTGATCTCTCAGTGCAGGCCTCACTGGCCTGGCCATAAATCCAAGCTAAATAAACCCACCAGCCTGCCTACTCGTAGCCTGGCTTATTAGTCGGTGCAGGCTGCCACTAATTAATGCAAATTAATTATCAAAATGTGAATAAATCAAATCCAAATCAAACCATTTTTATCAGGTCTATCTGTTTAATTACATGAATCTATAGCTGAGATCATCCTGATCAGTATTCTCAGTATAGGCTGCCCGTGACCCTACTTTGGAAAATGGATTAATATAATCACAAAATGAGTAAGTCTAAATAAAATGTGGGCATCTGCTCTTTGAGGTATAATAGAATACTTTTAGGGACTGATTTCATTTTAAAAAACTGTACTCAGTTTTATTTTAGTGAAGCATCTGTCACGGTTGCGGTGACGGGAGGAACGACCCATGACTGCGGCTGCAGGCGTTATAGCCCTTCCAAAGGGCATTTATTAACAAAAAAGGGTAACAATAATAACAAGCCACAACAAACTACAAGCGAACATAGATAGCGACAATGACCGAACTAGGGAAACAGACTCGAACGCGGACTAAATACACAAAGCATTAATACCAAACGAGAAACAGCCGGATACAGGAGGATTCTCACGGGGTTAATGAGGGGGCGTGGCACACAGAGGGATCGAACGAACAGGACATGACAGCATCTGTGTAATTTTCTAAGACATGAGTGTGAAGTTGTTTGAAAGACTGCCGACATACTTCATAAACCTTGCTGGATGTGTAGCACCAAATTTTCCTAATTTTTCAGCATTCGGGCATGAGCAGCATTTCTTTGGGCAACTGCATGGACGCCTGAATCTGAGATGGCTTCCATATTGATGGGGCTTTACCACTGACAGCAGCAGAAAGCAGGTCTTTGTGGACCTTGTGGACCCCGATCCCTGGGCCATCTGCATCCAGGCCTTGAAAAGGGTTTAATCACCACGTCAGCCTCCGAGCGGGAGGTCCAGGAGGCAGACGCCGGACACAACGGCTGTCCCTGTTCCACACATACCCATCCCTCTGTCTTCATCACTTCGAGGCGGTTTGGCGGGACCCCGTCCCATCGCGGATAAAGACAGCCCCATCAAAGGACAGCCATCCCTGCAAAGGAATGCCTTTTGTGGCTTTGCCGTGAAGGAAGGCAGTCTTCTGGTCTACACTATCATTTAGGAGGCGGAACCAGCTGTGTGGCTGGGCCAGCCTTTCATCTGAGACAGGGGGAGGGAGAGAGAGAGAGAGAGAGAGAGAGCAGGAGAGTAGAGGGAGAGCTGTGTGTAAAAAGATGCTGTTATATAACGTGTGTGATTATAATGTCAGACTGCATAATGTTAGCATCCTATATGTGTCTGACTAGTGGATGTAAACCTTGCACCCCCCCTCCCCCTCCCCAAAGCATGCAGAAGCAGCAGAAGGCCACCGCGGGCTTCCCTCACACTAGGCCGGCTGGGAGGGGGTACTGGAAAGCACTCAGCTGTCAGGAAGCGGAGAGCGACAGCAGTATGGCCATGCATAACAGGACCCCCCCAAAATGACTCCTATAAGCCTTATCCTTTATGATGGCCTTGTGGCATCGAGCCGGAGGTCTCGGATACACCCCATCCTGGCGGCTGCATGTTTAATTCATGCCCCCACCACCCATGTCCTCTGGAAGATCTGCACACGAGAGCGGAGAGCACGGCGAGATGCCCACACACCGGGTGGGGTGAGGGTCCATCACGGGCCAGGTGGGGCGTGCTAACCCAACCCCCACACTGCCAAGGTGGGA